>JAHRHJ020000188.1:0-526037 GCA_019776745.2 Taxus chinensis
CGCCCCTTGGGAAGAACCTTACTTATTCCACTTGTCTTGGATGAAGATGAGGATGCACCTATAAAATATTCTCAACCTCCATCCTCCCTACTTCGTTAGGCATGTCTGTAAAGACCTCGATCAGTTCTTGTTGTTGAATTCAAAGGTTCTTTTCAGACAACTTGATTACAGAACAGATAATCAAAACTCAAACTCTTTGCATTCCACTCTTAAAGACTCTGCTATGAATATGGTTCATGGATTTTCCTCTAACTCCATTCATGCTTAGGAGGCCATGCAGGGAAAGGATAGGAAAGACTATTTTTTCCAGATAAAGATAAAAGAATATGAAAATCTAGATGTATATCTGGATAGTTTTTCTTTGTTCTCCATCATAGGATTGGTTATGAGTTACATTACATGCAGATAATACTAAGACACTTTCCTTAAAGGATGATGGATGAAAACAATGATTCCCGCCATCGTATGGGAGGAGGTGATGTCACAAACTTAGTATGGAAAAAATCCTGAGCTATGTCAAAGGTTTATCTAGAACCCATGAGGTTATCAACGAAAAAAAACATCTCAAGCTTTCCTATGATACCTCTGAACTTCTGGAGGAAATGGGCCACATGAAAACAACAATCTTGTCACATTTGAACACAACCATTTATGTCTAAAAAAGCAAAACCAGTGTTGCAAAACCATTTGACACATATTGGCCCTAAAATGTAGGAAAGAGACATCCTCTGAGTAGAATTTTCCTTTGAGGGTTATATACATGTTTTGTCTGTGACGTGTTGATCACGATACTAAGCATTGCCTTTTTACCGTCAGTTGAAAGGATGATTTGAATGTTGTCTCTTGAATTGAGGCAAAGGTAAAAAAATTTCAAAGGCCAACTAATCAAGTTATGTATGCTCCTTGACCTGCTCAAAACCTTTGGAGGATGTCATGGCCCAGTCAACCTCCTCATCCTACTCGGGGACAACCTGAGTTGGGAACCAAAAATTGGATGGCTTTCCCATATCACCCACCATGGATGAGTCCCTATAATCACTAGGGTTGGGCATCACCAACCCATGAAAATTCATGACAAAACCAATAGTGGGTACCTCAACAAAATCCTAATCAAACCCAGTAATGAACCGACAATAGAATACTACTAAAAAGAGGATTTTCCAGCAACCACAATAGGCTTTAATGCCCACCACAAAACTATCAACAACATAGAAAGAAGCACAAACATAACTTTCATCTTAGGCTTTAGCGAACCCTAAAATCAGCAAATAACTTCACTTGATAAGAAGGAAAAGTATACAAATATAAATGTTCATTACACTCCTTTTATCCCTGAACATTTATAAGAACTTGAATGTAAGGAAAATCCACTAGTTCAAGAGTTGAAAAAGGTGACATTGAGGTTCTACTACTTCAATAAATAAGGGATTTCCTAAACGAAACTTAACTCGCCAGTAGAAATGATGTATCAAGACACCAATAAGGAAGAATAAATACCTAAAAATATCAGGTGGAAGGAATTTAGTTTGATCTTGTTTGCTAAAAAGTTTATTTCACACAAATTTCACCAAAGTATGGGGATGCTATTAGTCTAGTCATTACTATTTTGTATAAATGATCAGTCAATATCTAATATTTGTGTTGATCTTGGGTGCCCGCCGACCGCCACAATTTATAACAATAGAATATGTTCAATCCATTGTCTCTAACATCTTGTAAGCCTACCTATAAATTTATACAATTAGCATATCAATCCATTATTGTACCAGATGGTGTGATTGATGATATCATGGTCACGGTTGAATCTTGGGAGTACCCTTGGATTTCAAGGTCTTACATCCTAAATATCAAGAAGTTGGGATAGTCCAATCATCGTTAGGAGACCTGGTTGGCTACTGTTGCTGCATATAGTTGTATTGTCTATCAGGTAAAATGACCATTTTAAATGGAAAAAATACAAGCATATTTAATTATATCCTCCTTCCTAGCCTATGTGTATGATTATGAACATGTATGGGTAGATTCTTTGGATACTAAACTCTCTGAGTTCTTCTTATCTGGCTACCATTGCAGTGAAAAATCTAATGACAGAAATTGTTGAGTCATATATGTTGTCTGATGAAGAGGATATTTTGGCTCCGAAATCGGAACTGAGGCTACAAAATTGGAACTAAGGCTACATAACCATTTGTTTTGAACACATCTGATATTATTGCCTTGGTAAGTGACATTTCTAATGACAATGGTAAGGAAATCTATGCTTATAATGCAGAATGCACAGTCATTGATTTCTATTGTCCTTTAACTCAAGATTATGTCTCTTGACAATGTAATTATCTTGCACATGCTTCAGCCTCATGTTTATCCCTTGAATTCTTTAATCACTGATGTAGAGCTAGCTATTTTGAAAGATACCAAGCAAGTGACTGTTGACATAGGAAAAGAATTGACCATTGGTAATAATTTAGAGGCCAATCAAGAGGCTAGGGTTTTTTTAATTTTGAGGAAACACTCCCAGATTTTTCTTGGGATTATACTTATATGAAGTGAATTCATCCTAGCATCTGCAATCACCATATCTACACTAAGGATATTAAACCCATAAGACATCTGCAATGAAGAATTAATCCAGCACTCATGGACATAGTCAAAACTGAGATAGAAAAATTGTTGAAGGTGGGATTCATCTCTCATATATCTGATAGTCAGTGGGTATCACCATTAGTTATAGTTCCCAAGAAAAATGGTAAATGGAGTATCTGTGTAGACTATAGGGAACTTAATAAAGCCACCAAGAAAGACTACTTTCCCTTGCCTTTTATTGATCAGGTTATGGACAATCTCACATTTAAGAAATATTTTTCCTTCTTGGATGGGTTTAGTGGGTATAACCAAATAAGTATTGCACCTACTGACCAAGATAAAACCACCTTCACTTTCCCTTGGGGTACGTTTGCATATCAGGTTTTACCATTTGGGATTTGTAATGCACCTGCTTCTTTTCATAGAGCAGTCTTGGCAATTTTTGCAGATCTCACAAATGACTATGTTGAAGTTTACATGGATGAATTCACTATCCATGGATCCACTTTTTATGAATATCTGAATAACCTTGAAAAAGTATTATGTAGATGTGAGCAACACAAACTTTCCTCTGAGTCACTGAAACTGAGCTGTCCCAGATTAAGCCATTATTAGGAATTCAATTTGTCTTAGGTCACCCTTGTTTTCACTTTCAAAGGACCTATAGGACGATTCCCTTAAATAGAACACAATTCATACACTCAACTTCACTACTCCAACTGACTCAGGAACTGACATTAAGAATCATCCATGATCATGCATGATATCTACCTCCATCTTCTAGTCAGAACAATATTTTCCTAAAAAACAATCAAACCTATGTCTTCTTTGCACAGAACTGAGTTAGATGAACTCTCAAAACTTATCCACTCAGTGATAAAAACCATATACCATTATAAATCTATTTGAATCTTATTTTCATAAGACTTTACATTTCTTTCCAGGACTCGTTAGGGTGGAATTCCTTCAACCAGGTTCACTCTAAAACTACTTTAGAACTGCCTCCAAAACTACCTTAAGAACTATGTCTTGGATATAATTATGAAGAACATTAGATGTATGCCATCTAGAATCCTATTACCATGATTTTAAACCATACTGAAGAGATCAAGTAAAACTCACTATGGATAGAATACAATTGTCAATTGTATGTTCATACCTCCTTTGGGAAACTGAACATCTTCAAAAACAAGAAATTTTAAGTTGGCGTCCACATACAATCAAAATATTTATCTTACACTGACCACTCGGCCATAAGATATTTGAGGAGTCCTATAAAACATCAAATAATCATAGGTAGAAATTAAACTTCATTATGGTTCACATACCGTGTTATAGGATTCTCCATCGCTCTAGACCATGGAGTTCCATAAGCTCACAAAAAAAAAGTCTTACCTTGTTGCTGATTTTCTTTCTAAACTTGGACCTTTGTCTCAGGTGATGATGAAGCAACCTGAGGATCATTTTTTGGAAGTCAATCCATGGGATTGTATCTACTCAACCTCCATGGGACCTTGCATGATCTTACAAATTATTTGACCTACATGGAGAAGGTTGGTTCCTACCTACTTCTACTGCATAACTACTAGATCCCGAAGCTAAATTGAAAACCTAAGCTGCAACATGCCAAGGAACGAGGTGATAGAAGGAATTTTATGTGAAAATGTTGTCTTAAAATAAAACTAATGGAGGTGTGTTTAGGAACCATGAAATAAAGGGGATGAACATGATCATCTTGTGAGTGATGAAACTTGAGGAGGATAATTTGACTCAGTGAAGCGCTAGATTCACAATGTAGCATAGACCGGAATGTACTATTGGCCATCCCCTCCACAAATTATGTAAAGAAGTATGTGTGGCATTAAAAGATAGATGTCAAGGGATGTGAGAATCCTACACTATCCATGGAAATGCCACACAATCGTGAAGCTGAGTCTTAGGCAAAATTTGAGAAATGTAGAAAAAATGTAAGGAAGACCTTTTAATCCCCCAAAAAATCGGAATGCATACCTATTACTGTGCAGGGAATTCATAGTCTATTATAATGGTGTATGAGGTTCAAGCACTGGAATTTGCCACATGCAAAAACTAGATGCTGAAGGTCTGTACACTCGCAAAATGCAAGGAAATTCCTGGTACAAAGTGAAATAACCCAACTCTGTATCTGATCAGGGACCTCAATTTGTGTCTTACATGATTATAGATGAATGAATGAGAGAGATCTAAGGAAGGAAAATCTGACCAAAAATCATCACCATACCACCAACAATCAACAATGGGAAGGTCACGTAAATCTTCCTATAGAGATCTGTCAGAATGCACTTCTAACATGTCTTTTTGGCTCTGACAGGAGAAGAAACTAGGGTACCAAGATTTGAATCAAATCAGGTTGTTGGCCTAGAACATCATATTTTATAGTAATGGCACTGATATGTGTTTTCCCCTATATTCATTCACCTACCGAAGTCCCAGCCAAATTTTGATCTCAAGTAGATCTGGAGTGTAACGCACATGGATCATCAGCACTGGAAATCAAAAACATTTTCTATCGATGTATGACAAGGATTCGAGTGACCCTATTAGAAACACTTTGATAGAAATGTGTGATGGATGCACAACAAATGTCTGATAGTCCATGTAGCACAACATCAGTTGTGTAATAATAAGGTGTGATAACACATGGATCAAATTTAAGAATTTTAGTGAAGAAGAATGGGTCTTAGGAAGCGCATTCCAAATAGTCAATGCATTGTAAGGGTAAGATACGAACACGCTGGGAAGGAACATCTCAGGATCAAATAAGTGTTTGATAATGGCATCTAGGAAGAATATTACCAATTGATGGAATGACAGAAGGATTTAGTTAATTGTTAATGAAGCATCAATTCTGAAGGTATATGCGAAGGGCGTATGAACTGCTAAGAAGAAGGAAACCCTGCACCAAGGACATCATGCGTGAACGAGAAAATGGAATGCAGATGGAGGCAATAAGAAGGTAAGATGAAAGCTATCAGGAGTAATTAGCATGCAATGTCACATGTGGAATAGGGGCTAAGGAATATGTCAAAATAACAATTGAAGTGCTTCTTCAACCTGTAATATAAAACCTCATAGTTTTCAATAAATAGAAATACAATCTTCATGTAAATAAATAGGGGAGTTATTTGGATAATATCTATACTGCAGGACATGGAATTTCGGTCACATATCCCTACTAGATGAAGTAAAGTAGTAGCCTAGTGTAACACCCTGAACTATTGTTACTTCCTCCTGAGCATTCAACTGTTGATATATGATTTCTTCTGTATAAGTATGTGTTCCTTTGATTGTGAAGTCATGCTTGATATAGATTGTATCTTCTTTGCATTTGAAGATCTTTGACTGAGCCAGGATATGCTTGGACTCTTTTATTTCTTTCATTTTTGCACATGAGTTTAATCTGATTTCGGAATGAATTGTGGATTTACCCGTCTATATGACTTATCCTTGGATCAGTGGCATTGATCCAAGAGATGTTTTAAGTTTATTCGGGAAGGTATATCTGTTGGTTCTTTTACTGAACGATTCTATTTGTTAGACCTAGACTGAACGATTCTGAATTTGTTAGACCTAAACTTAAGGTTAATAACCTAAACCTAAACTATGGGTTGGATTATAATCTAACCTAGCCCTAAACTATAAGCTAAATGTTCTAAGGTTAGTGACCTAGCACTAAGGAGGTTAGAATAAGTATCACCTTAAAGTATAACCTATATTTCTAACCTAACTAATGATCATGGAGGAAAGGGACCTATGAAGGGGTGGAACCCATGGGCGGTAGTTTCTATGGCATTAAATGAGATGGATAAGAATGAAGGACGAGGGATTTGGTGGAAGTTTTAAACGGCTAGTGAAATCCGATGTGGCAGAGTCGCCAAATCTGGAAATGGTCTTTGGTTTGTTTTTGTCCATCGCCAACTATGGCGGTCGGTGGCAATGGAGATTGAGCGGGAACTTCGGAGTTAATGCAATTAAGGAACTCGATTTCCGAGCACGGATTGCTCGGGAAGGCATGCAAAATGGAAAACTAGTTGTTTGTTTGGTTTTCCATGCGCTCCGGTTTTCTCTCTGTTTGATCACTGGTTCTTCGAACCAGTCTACTTGGTGTTGCATGGCAACTATGAGAATAACTAGCTCTTTTCTCTATCGAGGAAAGTTTATAAGGCATGGAAATAACAAATTATTGTTGTTGAATCTAACGTGGAAAAAGAGGAGAAGGCTCGAGCTCTTTCAGAGGTCTTCTTCAGATTTTTAAGTGACATTACCAGGCATGTTAGGCCCTAACTTTTAAAAATCTTGCTTTCCTTCAAATGATTTCATTAGAACAACTCTGTTCAGATGATTTTTGGTCCAGTTGGTTTTTATGGTAGCATTGTATGAATTAGTTTGTTGTATCTTCATGCTGGTTCGATTATTCAGTCCAACCCTTGCTGGGTGTACATTTTGTTTCGTATGGTTGAATTATCTTGCTGTGTTTTGCATTTCGGTTAGATTTCGTAGAAATGCTTGCAAGGATAATGTACGAATTCGACTCTGTTGGAGTCCATAAAAATGCTTTCTTGTTGGTATAGACTTTTGTTGAAGCCTTGCTGTTAACACTGTGGAGATTGATACAGTTGGAATTCTTGGAAATAGATAGTATCTTTCTACTTCAGTAGAAGTTTATTTGAGAATACTAAATGGGTACGTTCCTTTTGAGTCCTTGAAAAGTAACATACGTTTCTACTTCTGTAGGAGTTCAGTTGTGAATTCTGTATGTTATTGATATAGTTGGAATTCTTGAATTTAATATGTATCTTGTATTTCTACTTCAGTAGAAGTTTGAATTTGTGAATACTACATGGGTTCGACTCCTTTTGAATCCTTGAATCGTATATTATGTTTTTCTCTTCTGTAAAGCTTTAGTTGTGAATACTGTGGTTATTGACTCAGTTGGAGTCCTGGATATGTAACCAGTGTTTCTCTTCTGTATAAAGCTTAGTTGTGAATACTTGTGGTTATTGACTCAGTTGGAGTCCTGGATATGTAACTAGTATTTCAACTTCTTGTATAAGCTTAGTTGTGAATACTATTGGGTGTTGGAGTCCTTAATAGTTGGAAGACTTCTGTATAAGTTTAGTTGTGAAGACTATTGGTGTTGAATTAGTTGGAAACCTTGAATTTTTTCGTATGAATTCGACCACTGATCTAGTCCACACTGTGTTTAAATTTAAAATTTGACTCTATATGAGTCCTTGTTATATTCGTACTATCTCGGATTGGATGAAACTTTGTTGAAAATAATGATATGATGATGACTTTTATGAAGATCTTGTTGAGTTATTAATTTTTATTTCGGCTTCTGATTTAAGATCTTGCTATATAATCGTAGGGATTTGCTTTGTTGAAGGAAGCTGTGCATATTTTGTTTCAAATTTGCATGAATGTCACTGTATTTCATATGGAAACATTAATTATTTTAATGTGATCTTGTTTCAAGTTTGACTGAAACAAAGAGCTCTTAGTTGTGCCATGACAGGTATATGGCGTTGGATATTTTGCATGTTGTTGAATAATATGGAAAGATTTATTGAGCCTTTTTGGGGTCAGAGTTATTTTATTATTGCTTGTTCGTGTGAACTCTTGAATTGTTTAATAATCTACAGGTGAATTTTATATTGGAATTTGGTGAACTGTAGTATCTTCTTGTGCCTCGGCTGATTTAGTCATATGCGTATAATGTAAATGCATTACTCTTGAGAGGACGGTACAGTCATGAACATGTTATTGGAATGGAATATGAATGTCTCTATTTCTTTCTCCTCTGACTGTTAAGTTATGTTGATATCTATAACTGTATGAATAATAAGTTATTCTCTCCTTGTCTAGAAACTATGAATGTTTTCTTCTCTTGTATCCTTATGTGATCTCTATGGTAAGGGTAAAACAAGAATAGACAGTAGTACTGTATGGAGAGCCTGGCATAAATTATGTGTTGCTGTATAAGTGGCTATGCTTTGCCTGTACCATTAACATAGTGTATGAAGTTGAAAAGGAATTATGTCAGTGAGCTTGCTGGTTATTTTATAAACTACCTTGTGAACTTGGTTGAATCATACTTGTTGAAATACGAGTTGATAGTATATTATTTTTAGAATGGAATAAATTGATGGATTGATGTTGTCTTGGAGATACATATGGATGGATGTTTTGGAATTATTTTGTTCTTCTTAGTCTCTAAAATGTATTGATCATCTAAAAATATTTAGGACTAATTAACAGCTATAATAGAGGTTATGTATTATAGTCATGTTAAAATTGTAGAAAGATATTTAGCCTGATTTCATTTAAACAGGTTGTTCAATGAGAGCAATTGGTGGATTGCAATTGTTTTAAGAATTAGTGCTTATCATGCTCAGTTCACCGAACTGACCCGTGTTGACAATTTTTGCAGATGGTTTCGTAAGTGGTAAAGGCACGCAGATCTGATATGATGTTCAGATTGTTTAATTTGGTTTTATGATGAATTACAACTTGATTCTCTACTTGAAGCTAACTTGAAGAATGATGTTCTTTTGTTGTTGAGTATTGTATCAAATATTCTGAATGCATAAAATGTATTTGATTAGCTTTGAAATGAATAAACTGAGGTATTTGTTACTTATGTGTTTGCATTTGTATCTTGATGGTTTGATCTTCTTCGGTTCGAATGATTTTAAGACCATTGTTATTATTGTATAACTTGGAGACGTTTGTGATTATCTAAGTAAGCGTTGCAAGGTTATGTGACTGAATACTTATGATTGTTTAGTAGTTCTATTATGATCTAATTAAAGCTAATTGTAATTTAGATCACTGATTTTTGAGAAGCTAAGGTTAAAATAAACCCTTTCAGGAAGCTGAACGGGAAGAGTAATCTGTTACTCTCTAACCTTGATCTAAGTCAAGACAACGTACTGAATGTTTTTAAAATCACTATATCTTAACACTAATAAGTAAGATATATTTCAGTTTTAAAGATCTGGAATAAACCCAAAAAGGGATAAGTTTGCAATCTTATGAGAAGACTTGGGGTTACTACCCAATTTCGTAGATTAGGATTATTGTGAAACAATGATCTCCTTGTTGAGACCTCAATCTTATTAAACTTCTCTTTGTGGAATGGGTCTTAATACGAAAGGCAATTTTAAGATGAGGAACCCAGGGGTTGGGAAAAGACTACCCTAAAAAGGAGTGTCTTGGAGTATAATTTAAACTCCACGTAAGTAACACCTTAAAGTTTAGTAGATCTTATCGAGGTGGATTTGAAGGTTGATGGCACAAGTCGATTGCAGGTTGTACCTTCGAGAAGATTAGGATCTTCTCGAAGATACAACAATGCAGGTGACTTATGGCGACACCCTTTGCATTGATCGTCAAGATTTACTCCTTAAACTCGAACAAGTTTTTACTCTGGGACTGGTTACCGACATGGTCATGTTATGAGGCTGCCCCTGGAGACTCGGGGTACCTTGACACACAGGGTTAACTAGGGTTGACCCAGTATGTCAGAGTATCCCTAGTTCTCGAGAGCATCCTTATAACGTTGTCATATTATTAATCCATTTCTGAGTGAATAACTTGGGGCAGGAGAGACTGACAGAAGTCAGTATAAGACATTCTACATAACAAAGGAATGGGGTGAAGGACGTATTCCAGATTGATGAGTATGCCGTCAAGGAATACGAGACATAAGCATTATGTTTCAAATCTTTGGCCAAAGTATCGCAAGCTGCTGATTGCGTTGTCCTATGTCACCTAGTCTAAGGGACGAGATGCCGATGAATAATGGTAACAATTATTCAGATAGGTTCCTTGGACAGAGCATTCTGAATCCCAGATTAGGGAAGAGAACCGCAAGAGTGATGTGTTAAAATAAAAATGCCAACTCTTGATACTCATGAATAGATCGGTAGATTACCGAGTCATGGAATGAATAGATCGGAGGTACTCCGAGTCATTACAGCTGCATATGGTTATCTGTTATAAGAATGGTTGTTTTGATTTGTGAGTTCTAAATTATGTATTTAGAACTAGGAAGCATTTATCAAAAAAAAAAAATTACTTGTTCTAATGTATAAAAATGAGGATGTTACATCTTGGTATCAGAGCTGAAGGTTGCAGCTCTTGGACCTATTGTGTCCATAATCTGATAAAAACCTGAATTTTCTTGTAACAGAAAATGGTTAGAACAAGGGGGAACGTTGCGAATAATGCTCCACCTGAAGGAGGGGCAGCAACAACCCAAAAGCTTGATGAGATCCTTGCTGCCCTGTTGGACACAAGAGATCGTTTAGCTGTACTTGAACAACAAGTAATGGGAAATGAGGAGGAAGATGAAGCTGGTAATAACAATCAGCAACCTCCTGAGGACAACCCCGATATGGGTGTTGATATTAATGCTGGAAATGCACCTGTCCAACCAGAAAACAAAAAGGCCAGGTTGGCAGCAGAACTCACTAATGATATAAAAAGGATAAGCCCACCTAAATATGATGGCACCACATTAGGTGATGGAGCTGAGAACTGGCTCAGCGAAATGGAGAAGTACTTTGCAATAAGAAACTTCTCAGAGGAAACCAAAGCTATTTGGGGAGCCTATCAGCTTTCCCACGAAGCATCTTCATGGTGGGATAGCCGTAAAGCTGAGCTAAATATTGATGAGACCAATATTACTTGGGATCAATTTAAGGGCTATTTTAGGCAACGTTGGCTGCCACAACTTTTCTATGATCAGAAAATGACAGAATTCCAGAACTTAGCTCAAGGGAAGCTAACGGTAACTGAATACTGGGAGCGGTTTACAAAACTCCTCAAGTATGTACCGCAGTATCAAACTGACGAGAAGTTCAGAATAAGGAAATTCATCATGGGATTGAATCCCGTGATAGGGGGAGAGGTCGATGTTCACAGTCCAACCACTATGGAAGGAGTTGTTGAAAAGGCCATAAGACAAGAACAGAAATTAAAGGCTATTTCTGCTCATAAAGAGGAAGTGCGGAAGAAGATTGCAAACCCTTCTTCAACTTCACTTGCACCCAAAAAGGGACCATGGAAAAAGTTTGGAAACAGAAGTAAGTTTCCAGGGGATAATAGTAAGAAAGCAGTAGCAAATAAGCCTGCTGGAAATGTAAGGGATAATTTTGCCAAAAATTATAACAATGGGCAGAAGCCCTATGGAGGACAACGTGATAATTACAAGGCTGGAGGCAATTTTGAGCCTAAAAAGGGACCTGTAGGAGGCTGCTACAATTGTGGCAAAGACCACTACGCAAATCAGTGCCCTTTGAAGAAGGATGATCGTAATCAGCAGCATAAGATACATGCTGCAGTAGCAGACAAGCAAGCTGAAAAGCAGGTGACACCTATAGAAGTTCGGGTAAGTTATTTGGCATACCTGTCACTATTCTTTTTGATACAGGAGCTACTGAATGTTTTATTTCTAGTAAACTTGCTTCTAAACTTAAGAGAAAAGCTGGAAAAATGGATAAATCTTGGACTGTACAGTATGGTAATAACTCTGTTCATACAGTGAGTATGTGTCTTTTTGGGGCAGTCCTTGACTTACCTAACTTTTCCACGGAAGTTGACCTCTATGTTACACCTTTGGGATCTTACGACATTGTCATTGGTGTCAATTGGTTAGCTGAACATAAAGCAAAAGTAGACTGTTATGAAAAGAATATAAAATGTTTAGATGATCGGCTGGAAACAGCAGAGATTCAAGGGGTGAAATTGGAAATTTCAGTTAGAAAACTATCAGCTATGTAGCTTATAAAGGCTAAAAACAAAGGATGCACCCTTTATGCAGTAAAGATATCTGAATTTTCAGAAGAAGATGGTGATTCCATGAAATGATTTCCTCTGTTACAAAGTTTCAAAGATGTTTTTCCGGAGGAATTACCAGGCTTACCACCCAAGAGGGAATTTGACTTCACCATCGAAATCAAACCAGGAACGGAACCTATTTCCAAAGCACCTTATTGGATGACTACTACAGAGTTAGTCGAGCTTAAGGCACAATTGCAAGAACTTTTGTCTAAAGGTTTGATTAGACCAAGTGTTTCACCTTGGGGAGCACCAGTAATATTTGTGAAAAAGAAGGATGGAACACTTAGGCTGTGTATTGATTATCGGATGTTGAACAAAGCAACAATCAAGAACAGATACCCACTTCCAAGGATCGACGATCTATTTGATCAGATGCGTGGGGCAGCGGTTTATTCTAAGATAGATCTTCGATCTGGTTATCATCAGTTAAGGATTAGAGAAGAAGATATTCATAAAACAGCTTTCCGAACAAGGTACGGACATTATGAATTCACGGTTCTACCCTTTGGATTAACTAATGCACCCGCAGCTTTTATGAACTTAATGAATAATATCTTTCAAGAATATTTGGACAAGTTTGTACTTGTATTCTTGGACGATATTCTCATTTATTCTAAAAGTGTTGAGGAGCACAATGAGCATTTGAAGATAGTTTTGGGAATTTTGAGAAAAAGAAAGTTGTATGGTAAGTTATCCAAATGTTCTTTCTTTGATACAGAAGTTCACTATTTGGGTCATGTCATTAGCAAGGAAGGAATTGCTGTGGATCCTTCAAAAATAGTGGCAATAACTGAGTGGCCTGCACCAAAGAATGTGCACGAAGTAAGAAGCTTCATGGGTCTTGCTGGTTACTATAGAAAATTTGTTAAGGATTTTTCTAAAGTGGCTGCACCGATAACTTCATTGCAGAAGAAGGATAAGAAATTTATTTGGAATGATAAGTGCGAAATGGCTTTCAAAAGTCTGAAAAGCCAGTTGACTTCCGCACCTATATTAGCTGTACCAGACCCTAATGGGAGCTTTACTGTTGTAACGGATGCTTTTGGGGAAGGCCTTGGAGGTGTTTTGTTACAAAATGATCAAGTCATAGCATATGAAAGTAGAAAACTTAAGTTACATGAGCTGAATTATGCTCCTCATGATTTGGAGCTTGCTGCCATTGTTCATGCGCTTCAAGTCTGGAGACACTATTTACTTGGGAAACCTTTTGAGTTGAAAACTGATCACTTAGGACTGAAATATATTTTCACTCAGCCTAATCTAAATGCCAGACAGAGAAGGTGGTTAGAGTTTTTATCCCAATATGATTTTGATATTAGCTACATCAAAGGGAAAGAGAATAGAGTAGCAGATGCTCTAAGTCGTAGGAGGCACATTTCTGCTCTTATAACATTAAGAACTCAGTTTAAGGATGAGGTAAAAAGTGCCTCAGAATCTGATATATACTTTCAGCAAGTAAAAGCAGCGCTTGCTGCAGAACCTAATGATGAAAGGTATAAGGGCTTTCATTTTGATAATGAAGGAATCTTACGTTATGAAAACAGGGTATACGTACCTATGCTGAACGATTTGAGAAAGAAGTTGTTAGTTGAATTTCATAATTCACCTTTCTCTGGACACCCGGGTATCACAAAAATGCTTGCTGATCTGAAACAACAATACTTTTGGAAAGGTATGAAAAAGGATGTCATTGATTTTGTGACTCATTGTCTGGAATGTCAGCGGGTTAAGGCAGAACACATGCACCCTGCTGGACTATTATATCCTCATAGCATACCGCAGTACAAATGGCAAGTAATAAGCATGGACTTTGTACAAGGGTTACCTATGTCCAGGAATAAACATGATGTTATCCTGGTAGTTGTAGATAAACTAACTAAGGTAGCTCATTTCATCGCTGGAAATCTAAAGGATGATTCACCAGTGCTGGCCAAAAGATTCGTACATGAAATTTTCAGGTTACATGGTGTACCAGAATTGATTATATCTGACAGGGATCCTAGAATGACGTCAAGATTTTGGCAAAACGCTTAATACAGCTCTTGGAACGAAACTAAACTTCAGTTCTGCATATCATCCGGAAACGGATGGACAAACTGAGAGAGTAAATCAAGTGTTGGAAGACATGTTGCGAATGTATTGCATGGATCAACAGTATAAATGGGAAGAGTATCTTCCATTAGTTGAATTCACATACAACAACACTTATCACTCATCTCTTAAAATGGCACCATTTGAAGCACTTTATGGAAGGAAGTGCAGAACCCCTGTTAGCTGGGATAGTGTTGAGGATAGAGTGGTAATTGGACCAGAGATCCTCACTGAAATGGAACAGCAAGTAAAGTTGATTCGTGAACGATTAAAGGAAGCAGCAGATAGGCAGAAGAGCTCTGCTGACCTTAAGCAGGTTGATCGAAGGTTTGAGCTTGGTGAGAAGGTTTTTCTTCGTGTTAAACCCAGAAAGAGTTCTATAACTTTTGGCAAGGCTGCCAAGTTGTCACCTCGTTTCGTGGGACCTTTCGAAATTGTCGAAATAATCAATCCTGTAGCTTATCGATTAGCATTACCACCTGCTTTGTCTCGCATGCATGATGTTTTCCATATTTCTTTGCTTAAGAAATACGTTTCAGATTTGTCACATGTCTTAAATTGGAATTCCTTGCAGGTCCAAGACCCAGGAATAATCGTGGTTAAACCCACACGAGTGCTGGAAACTCGCCAATTGCATTTGAGAAATCGTGAAATACAGCAATGTAAGGTCCAGTGGGACCAGTTTAACGAAGAAAGTGCAACTTGGGAAAATCTGGAAGAGATGAAAATTGCTTTTCCTTTTCTTTTTCAACAGAATGAAATCTGTTGACAAAACATTTTTTTTATGAACTTATCTTTTTCATGTTTATATGAAAGCCAGATTGAGGCAAACATTATTCAGGCTGAATAAAATGTATCGTGACATTGATTTCTGGAACTATTCAAGTTGGAAATAGTCACATTGTTTTGTGAACTAATAAATTGGTTGACCTGAAGGTAAATCAAATATGTAATCATCGGGACGATGAATCTTTTAGGAGGGAAGCATGTAACACTCTGAACTATTGTTACTTCCTCCTGAGCATTCAAGTGTTGATATATGATTTCTTCTGTAAAAAGGATGTGTTCCTTTGATTGTGAAGTCATGCTTGATATGGATTGTATCTTCTTTGCATTTGAAGATCTTTGACTGAGCCAGAATATGCTTGGACTCTTTTATTTCTTTCATTTTTTGCACCTGAGTTTAATCTGATTTCGGAATGAATTGTGGATTTACCCGTCTATATGACTCAGCCTTGGATCAGTGGCATTGATCCAAGAGATGTTTTAAGTTTATTCGGGATGAACAAAAATTATAGACCTTACGAAGGTTGCAAGGTCTGAATGTGTTGAATAAGCAATTCCGGAGTCTAACTCAGGCTGATCGTGTTAAATGAATTGGTTCCCGATATCGTAATATCAGGAAGGTCTAGACCTTGAGCCAGGTAATAAATTCTGATATATTTATTGCTAGCTTATTATCAAGGCTGGATTGAATCCATTTCGGGAATGTATATCTGTTGGTTCTTATACTGAACGATTCTATTTGTTAGACCTAGACTGGTTCTATTAAGGTTAATAACCTAAACCTAAACTATAACCTATGGGTTGGATTAGTGCTAATCTAACCTAGCCCTAAACTATAAGCTAAATGTTCTAAGGTTAGTGACCTAGCGCTAAGGAGGTTAGACTAAGTATCACCTTAAGGTCTAACCTATGTTTCTAACCTAACTAATGATCATGGATGAAAGGGACCTATGAAGGGGTGCGAGCCATGGGCGGTAGTTTCTATGGCATTAAATGAGATGGATAAGTATGAAGGACAAGGGATTTGGTGGAAGTTTCAAACGGCTAGTGAAATCCGACGTGGCAAAGTCGCCAAATATGGAAATGGTCTTTGGTTTGTTTTTTTCCATCGCAAACTATGGTGGTCGGTGGCAATGGAGATTGAGCGGGAATTTTGGAGTTAATGCAATTAAGGAACTCGATTTCCGAGCACGGATTGCTCGGGAAGGCATGCAAAATGGAAAACTAGTTGGTTGTTTGGTTTTCCATGCGCTCCGGTTTTCTCTCTGTTTGATCACTGGTTCTTCGAACCAGTCTACTTGGTGTTGCATGGAAACTATGAGAATAACTAGCTCTTTTCTCTGTCGAGGAAAGTTTATAAGGCATGGAAATAACAAATTATTGTTGTTGAATCTAACGTGGAAGAAGAGGAGAAGGCTCGAGCTCTTTCAGAGGTCTTCTTCGGATTTTTAAGCGACATTACCAGGCATGTTAGGCCCTAACTTTTAAAAATCTTGCTTTCCTTCAAATGATTTCATTAGAACAACTCTGTTCAGATGATTTTTGGTCCAGTTGGTTTTTATGGTAGCATTGTATGAATTAGTTTGTTGTATCTTCATGCTGGTTCGATTATTCAGTTGAACCCTTGCTGGGTGTACATTTTGTTTCGTACGGTTGAATTATCTTGTTGTGTTTTGCATTTCGGTTAGATTTCGTAGAAATTATTGCAAGGATAATGTATGAATTCGACTCTGTTGGAGTCCATGAAAAGTTTTCTTGGTTGATATCGACTTCTGTAGAAGCCTTGCTGTTTACACTTGTTGAGACTGATACTGTTGGAATTCTTGAAATGATAGTATGTTTTGGCTTCTGTAGAAGTTTAGTCGTGAATGCTATATGTTTTTGATATTGTTGGAATCCTTGAATAGATAGTATTTTTGACTTCTGTAGAAGTTTAATTGAGAATACTAAATGGGTTCGACTCCTTTTTGAGTCCTTGAAAAGTAACATACGTTTCTACTTCTGTAGGAGTTCAGTCGTGAATACTGTATGTTATTGATATAGTTGGAATTCTTGAATTTAATATGTATCTTGTATCTTTCTACTTCTGTAGAAGTTTATTTGAAGAATACTACATGGGTTCGACTCCTTTTGAATCCTTGAAGCGTATATTATGTTTTTCTCTTCTGTATAAGCTCAGTTGTGAATACTGTGGTTATTGACTCAGTTGGAGTCCTTGATATGTATCTAGTATTTCAAACTTCTGTCAAGCTTGGTTATGAATGCTTTGTTTGTTAAGAATACTAAATGATATTGACTTCGATGGAGTCATTGAAATGTAATTTATGTTTAACTTCTGTAGAAGTTTGTGTGAGTACTTTTAGGATTCTTGAATTGTTGTCATATGAATTCAACTTCAATTTAAACCTTGATTATAAGTATTTTGGATTTGGCACTGTTGGAATCCATGATATGCTGCGTGTTGGCTCGTTTCTCGATTTTAGCCCTCGCTGAGCATGCATATCATTTTACTTTCTTATTAACGTTGTGTTACAGTCTGATTATGAGTCCTTGTTGTATTCTTTATCAACTCGGCTTTGTTGAACCCTGTTATATTTTGTAGTAACTCGACTTCAAATGAAACCTTGATGAAAATTTATTGGTATGGAAGCTCTTGTTGACCTGGTTGTGATTGTTCTTCTTGAAAACGACTTCTAATTTACACCCATGTTGTATAATCGTAGGGATTTGCTTAGTTGAATGAAGCTGTGCATATTGTGTTTCGACTCTGCGTGAATGTCACTGTATTTCATATGGAAACGTTAATTGTTTTAATGTGATCTTGTTTCAAGTTTGACTGAAACAAAGAGCTCTTAGCTGTGCCATGACAGGCGATGGCGTTGGATATTTTTCATGTTTGTTGAATAATATGGAAAGTTTTATTGAGCCTATTGGAGTTGGATTATTTATTAATGCTTGTTGCGTGAACTCTTGAATTGTTTAGTAGCTACAGGTGATTTTATTTGGATTTAGATGGAACTGTAGTTCTTCTTGTAATCCCGACTGTTTAGTCGCATGCGTAAATAAATATGCATAAAAATAAAGGAGTCGGTACAGTCCAGAATGTTATTGATTTAGGATTCTGATGGACTCTGTTCTTTCTTCTTGACTGTAATTTATATGTTGATGTATATGGTAAATGGAATAGGAAAAATCCTCTCTCTCCTAGACAGGAAAACTTGTGTGATTTCTTCTTGCATCCTTTTGTGATCTCTATGGTAGGGGCATAACAAGAATAAACTGAGTTATTGTATGGAGAAACTGGTATAAAATGTGTGTTGCTGTATAAATGGGTATACTTGTCAATACCATTGAAATGTGTTATGATGATAAAAGAATTAAGACAGAATAAATTGGAGAGGAGCTTGTTGAATGTTTTAATTGCCTTGAGAAATTGTTAAAAACAATTTTGTAGGAGTTTTGCTGTCTTAGATTGGTTGTATTCATATGTTCTTAGTCTCTAACATATAGGATGAATAGCCTGACTTATGTTTGGAATTTGAAGAAATGATTTCATTTAAATAGGTTGTTTAATGAGAACAATTAGTGGATTGCAATTGTTTTAAGAATTAGTGCTTATCATGCTCAGTTCACCGAACTGACCCGTGTTGACAATTTTTGCAGATGGTTGCCGTAATGGTAAAGGCACGCAGATCTGATATGATGATCAGATTGTTTAATTTGGTTTTATGATGAATTTCAATTTGATTCTCTAAATGTACTACTTGAAGAAAGATGTTCTTTTGCTGTTGAGTATTGTATCCAAATATGCTGAATGCATAAAATGTATTTGATTAGCTTAGAAATGAATAAATGAGGTATTTGTTACTTATGTGTTGCATTCGTATCTTGATGGATTGATCTTCTTCGGTTCGAATGATTTTAAGAGCATTGTTATTATTGTATATCTTGGAGACATTTGTGATTATCTAAGTAAGATTTGCAAGGATATGTGACTAAATACTTATGATTGTTTAGTAGTTCTATTATGATCTATTTAAAGCTAATTGTAATTTAGATCACTGATTTTTGAGAAGCTAAGGTTAAAATAAACCCTTTCAGGAAGCTGAACGGGAAGAGTAATCTGTTACTCTCTAACCTTGATCTAAGTCAAGACAACGTACTGAATGTTTTTAAAATCACTATATCTTAACACTAATAAGTAAGATATATTTCAGTTTTAAAGATCTGGAATAAACCCAAAAAGGGATAAGTTAGCAATCTTATGAGAAGACTTGGGGTTACTACCCAATTTCGTAGATTAGGATTATTGTGAAACAATGATCTCCTTGTTGAGACCTCAATCTTATTAAACTTCTCTTTGTGGAATGGGTCTTAATACGAAAGGCAATTTTAAGATGAGGAACCCAGGGGTTGGGAAAAGACTACCCTAAAAAGGAGTGTCTTAGAGTATAATTTAAACTCCACGTAAGTAACACCTTAAAGTTTAGTAGATCTTATCGAGGTGGATTTGAAGGTTGATGGCACAAGTCGATTGCAGGGTTGTACCTTCAAGAAGATTAGGATCTTCTCCAAGATACAACAATGCAGGTGACTTATGGCGACACCCTTTGCATTGATCGTCAAGATTTACTCCTTAAACTCGAACAAGTTTTTACTTCGGGACTGGTTACCGACATGGTCATGTTATGAGGCTGCCCCTGGAGACTCGGGGTACCTTGACACACAGGGTTAACTAGGGTTGACCCAGTATGTCAGAGTATCCCTAGTTCTCGAGAGCATCCTTATAACGTTTCCATATTATTAATCCGTTTCTGAGTGAATAACTTGGGGCAGGAGAGACTGACAGAAGTCAGTATAAGACATTCTACATAACAAAGGAATGGGGTGAAGGACGTATTCCAGATTGACGAGTATGCCGTCAAGGAATACGAGACATAAGCATTATGTTTCAAATCTTTGGCCAAAGTATCGCAAGCTGCTGATTGCGTTGTCCTATGTCACCTAGTCTAAGGGACGAGATGCCGATGAATAATGGTAACAATTATTCAGATAGGTTCCTTGGACAGAGCATTCTGAATCCCAGATTAGGGAAGAGAACCGCAAGAGTGATGTGTTAAAATAAAAATGCCAACTCTTGATACTCATGAATAGATCGGTAGATTACCGAGTCATGGAATGAATAGATCGGAGGTACTCCGAGTCATTACAGCTGCATATGGTTATCTGTTATAAGAATGGTTGTTTTGATTTGTGAGTTCTAAATTATGTATTTAGAACTAGGAAGCATTTATCAAAAAAAAAAAATTACTTGTTCTAATGTACTAAAATGGGGAAACATTTAAGTCAATAACATCACATAAATTCCCCATTTCTTTATCAAAAAGTTTGAGAATATGTAGTTTGATAGGTCCATCATCTATATATAGCAATTTATATGAAGGCTATATGCCTATTCTTGTATTTATAACCTGAATGCAACATAACTCATAATATGTGAACATGCTAAGTATGTACATACAAAATTAATATTCAAACATTATTTTGGTCTACATATAAAAATTTCTCTAGGATGGGTAAATTTAATATATCACATTGTTATCTTCTCATCTATTTCTAAGTAATTTCCACATATATGTATTAAATACACTGTTAAGGATTTATCCATAAAAAATAAGATTAACATAATATTCACATTTAAAATACATTGATTATATCAATCCCTCACTTAAATGTGTATGTTGATGATCAATTTGAAAATTTGGTTCAGGTTGTATAGAAGAATACACACAATAATATATGAAAACCTCTTCAATACATATATATGGGACATTACATCTTTATAGGAAACTAATTCCTATAATTAAGGGCATCACCTCTCCATAAATTTATCAAAAAAATAGAAAATAAATCTTAATATAACTATATGCATATTATTTTTGTTATACACAACAATACCACTCTCAAATAATAATATCTAACAACTAACTCAATATAATACCTAGTGAATAATTACCCGCATAATTATTCACATATAATATTTGCTTACTATCCATATAATGTTTGCAATATTATTTCCTAACATTCCCACCTTAGTGCGGACATGGGAAGAATGAAAATCTCAATAATTGGAAACATAATCGTATGCCTCCGCATACTACTGTCTGGATCTTGGTGCACATGATCATACTCTTCACCACAGTGAATCCCTCATCAAATGATCACACTTCCACCAAATGATTGGTGAAGAAGTTTAACAATCAAAGAATCTCAAAAGTTAGAGGATCATTGCAGTCAACTCCCCTCCTATACAATTGTTCTCAGCATCCAGAATGCACATTCTCCTCATTTCAATATTTAGCAAGGAATGAGTAGCTTGTTTTATTTTTGCACACACTACTCAAAGTAAATAACCGATATAATATAAAAAAGGTTTCACCAATACTGTATGTGACACCATCATTGGTGACTAATGAGAGGTGGCGATTGTCATCCTTCCTTCGGCATCTAATGGACATTCTGCTAAATCAGCTGGATGAATATGTGAAGCTCAATGATTTCCACATTGTTTATTATTTGCCCAATAATGTGAAACCCTTTATTTTCCAGACATCGGGTAATACCGAAAATGTGTACGTAAGACATTTTATTTTATTTTTAGAACTTTAACGACACAAATTTTAATGAAAAATCACAAATTTGATGACAATTTTTTTTAATCAGATAAGAAGACTCAAATATAAATTTAAAAATAATAAAATGACATTAATTTTTAAATTAAAATGACTTTGACCATGATAATACCATTAATAAATGTTTCAAATCTTTTACATGACCTTGATTCTTATAACAACACTTGAAAACAATAATACAATTAGATATATATATATATATATATATATGATATATATATATATATATATAATTTATTTTCTATCAAAATCTATTGACACATTTAAACATAATCTCCCTATTGATTAGACTAAATTCGTGAATCAATAAAAAAATTTAAATGACACTAAAAATTGACACATGCAATTTAAAAATCATTGACTATATATAAGAAACCATGAATAGAATCACTAGTATAACACATTTGAATGTGGTAGGCATAACGTAGTCCACAACCTATACTTTTGAAGAGCCACGTCAGCTGAGATGGTATGATTTCTGCAACATGTAGCTTGTAGATTATATCAATTTTCAGTGAGAGCATGAATACGAAGGGATGATCTCTTTGCATGGGTCAATGTGAATAGAGAAGCTAGTAATCTACACTTGAAACAATGAGTAAGGTGTAAATACAAAGTTTAAAGAGATCTCAATCCTAGACAATCAGTGGATGAGTTCAAAGGAACATGTATGAATCTCGCTCAAGCTAGAAACAAAAGTAGTGAATTTTTTGTGCAAATCTTGCCAATGATTATGGACAATAAACAAGGTGGTGCAACTCTCAGAATGAAAGTGAGGAAGATAAAAAATATACTAGAACATGTGTGAATAGATTTATGAAATATTGATGACAACTAATATTTTGATGCACTAAGAATAACCACACCTTGTGTGAGCTGACTTGGTGTGAGACCGATGGTGCATGAATATAACAATATTTTCTACCAGAATCTATAAGAGGAGTGTGTGTTGAACGTTTAGTCCAAGTTATTATTTAATTACTATTGCGTTGGTAGGTATGTAGGAAACAACAAATTAATTGGGCACATATCCTCAAATAAGTGTTGTTTGGAATATCATGGATCTACAACCAATAATGACCTAAGAAAAATATCATCACAAGCCTCTCATAGCCAATGGATTGAGATCACTTTGATAATAAATGAAAAATTTGGTTTAGGTTGTAAAGTAGAATACAAAAAATAATACATCAAAGGCTCTAAAACTGTTCTGCAAAAACCGTTGTTGGTTAACTAAAAAAAATCAGACAGTTGAGTAGCCTGCTGGTTGGTAGGGCTATATTCCCCTTCCTCACACTCACGAGGAGGGCTGTGAGAATGCCAAACTAATTGCTTTCATGGAGAAACCACTTTGTTAGGTATGAGTAATGGTTGAAGTCGAACCTCATGCTGTAAAATAACAGGTTGAAAGCTTGAGGCCAGAGGTTCCAATTTACTTGAAGAACCAACCATACTGCTATCCAATACCTTTGTATAGGCTAGAGGAAACTTGGTATCTAAAGGTTTCTTTGTAGCTGAGTTGGAAACATTTGGAGGCACCTTTCCGGCTTAAGTAGCTACACCATGTTGTGAAGGCCCGATATGAGTGGCCTTACTCTTGTTGGTTTTATGGCCACCCACAGTGTGCCAGCCCTCCTCCTCAGGTTGAGGGCGGGGATCACCCATGGGATTTGAAGTGGCATGACGAGCAGCCAACAAGGGACAGTCCCTAATTTTATGCTCAGAATATTGACAGTGAAAAAAATTATTCAATAGGTTGATGTATACCACCTTCTGAGAAAAAGATACATCACCAACCTAAATGGCAATTGATTCTTTTAGGTCCTTCGAAAGATCAAGTTCAATGCAAACCCTCTTTTTCAGATGAGCTGCAAAGAACCGAGAAGGCTCTGTGTAAATAACATGGTCGAGAGTGGAAGCAATATGCTCTAATAAATGCCAAGAAGGCATATAAAGCCCTAGGAATTCAATCTAAATGGGGAATTTAAGAGCTGTCTAATCAGTGACAACAAATTATCTGGTCTAGGGTGACAAAACCAATAGGGAGCTTCTTACATACCAGGTTTGTTGCTTATTCAAAATAAGAGAAACATGGCTTGGTTCAGCAAATCGAAGGTAAAAAACCCATTGGTTAGGTTCTGGATGGAATCAAGCTTAATACCATGCGTCGTCCAAGCAGATTGGACCCAAGATTTAAGCATACTTTCAGAGGGATTCCTTCCCAAAAAATATCCTATTAATGAGAATTGTTCTAGCCATTTACAGGTGGAATCAAACTCAAAAAGTGGTAAAACAATATCAAGGGGAGAATTGTTACCTCATGGAATACTTTTGGCTCGAACTTAGAAGGGTGCTTCCCCTGAGCCATTGATCACAATCTCACCACTTTCCATCACAGTTGAAACAACTGGACAAGAGTCATGCGAAGTCATATTTAAATCCTGCCAAGCAGCGAGGCTCTAGAAAAGAGGCCAAATAAATGCATTAATGGTAATAGATCTCTTACTATAGATTAACTCACTGTTCTCAGCATGCAAAACCCTAGTTTTATAGCCATAACCCTCAGGGTTGGGAATTTTGAACATTGATAATGTTTCCTCATGAATTTTTATTCATGGAATGTGCAAGGTCTCACAGACTCCACTTGCAAATACATTATGTAATATTTTAGGAAAAGCTTCCCGAATATAAATATTCTATGTTTATAGGAAATCAAAGTTTCAAGATTTTTACTTGATTCTTTTGTCAGGACTATTTGGCTTGACAGTTTAGCTATCTCTAGTAACCATGTTGTTGGCAGAGGTAGAATGATCACATTTATTTCTCCAAAATGGCGGTCGCATTACGTCAATCATGAATGTGACCATGATAACCGTATTCTCTAGGTAATATTCAATATTAAAAATATTTCCTTTGGGATTATCAATGTTTATCCACCTAATGACACGTCAGAAAGGATGGCGCTTTAGCGGTGGGTGGATAACAACCTTCCAATTGTGCATTGGCTGATTAATGGTGATTTTAATATGGTGGAGCAGCCCAATGATAAAATGGTTCTTTTACCCATGAGGTGGCTAGTTGACGAAAGGGAGGCTTGGTTTTACATGCACAATAAATTTTGGTTTTATGACCCCAATTTTTTTGTGTCACACCAATGCGTTCTCATGGTACACTGGGTCTAATCTTATAAATGGCCGAGATCAGGTTTTTAAAAGGATGGATCATGCAATTATCTCTTTAGAACCTTTCTTTAAATTTGCTAGTTGTTATTCTCTATCGGTGGAATCTTTTCTAGCCGTTGTCCTTTTGTTGGTTGGATATTTTTTTAGACCAAAATATGATGTTCAACCATAGTACATGGGATTAAATCCCTCCTTAAAGATAGGTGAGGCTTCCTATTTATTACTAATATAAAACACAATAGAAATAATATATATAATATACACACTATTCTAACCATTGGGGTTGGGATACAATCGCGAAATCCATATCAACACGAAATGGAGATGTTACAACTTTAGATTAGGAAGAATTAGAAGGGAAAATATTATAGATGAAAAAAAGTGAGAAGGGAATGAGAGGAACATATTATCTTTCAAGCAAACACAGACCCAGAAATACTTATACAAGTTTTAGATAATGAGTGTAATATTTTGAATTGATTAAAATGATCAAGAATACTAAACAAATAATAGCTCAAGATTTTGGACATAAAAAAAATCTCTCAAGATAGATGAATCCCACAACAAAATGTTTGTAAAATAACACTTGTTTCTATTCTTCAATGATTAAAAAGAAAATACAAAGTTTTTCTTCTTCTTCACAATAGCTCTTAATATTCAAAAAGTCTCTCTTTGGAATGCATAAGCATCCATTATTTACAATAGAGAGAGTAGAGAGAAAATAAGATAAATCCTAGAAAATAGTCTTTTAAAAGAGAGTCCTATTTTGCTTGACTCTCATACAAGAGAAAAAGTACACATTTTCTTCCTATGTGATGAATCTAAAATGAAAAAAACATGAAAATTTCTTGATAGAAATGACATAAAACATTATGTTTATTCTGCTTCGTCATCTTTGTCTTCTTCCAGCATAGCCTTCTTGTCTTGAAATTATTGGAATTTTCAGATTATGCCATGCATCTCATCTTTATCTGGTGGACTAGAATAATCACTTAGAACTTCGAAAGTTTCCTGATTGTCATTTGCATTACCAGGAAGTTTCTTCAATCTCTTGTTGATTTTTCTCAGTGATTCCAAAACATTTTCGATCCTTATGAACTTATCAATGATTGACAGATCAAAGATAGAAGTTGCTTCATGTTGAATTAACTGTTGAATTTGTTTGTAGAGATCGTTAGCATGTAGAATATTTGATCTCTCATCCAACACCTTGGAAAAGACCCTGGATAACTCCTCTTCTATGTCATTGGTGGCATTGATCAGCTGATCTCTAGACTCCCTCAACTTGTTGCAAGCTTCACTGACAATCTTTATCCTGAATCTGATGGCTTTGATAAGCTAGAAATTTTTATCTCCATGTGGAATGATTCCTTCTTCTATTAAGATCTGGGATGGAACTTGTTTCAATGCATTGAGAGCTTCCCAAATTAATTCAAGGTTCTTGAATTCCTATGAAAATTCATCATCCATCTTGTCACCATCTTTCTTTATATCCTCCAAGGATTTGTAAACTTCCACCATGTCATCTATGATCTCTCTTCCTTGCAAGAGTAGCCTCTTTATCCATTCTTCAAAATTTCCCCCCTTCTCATTGATCATTTCAATCATAGGAACTGATGAGAAATCGAACCTTATAGGAGTAGGGGTAGAAGATGACATTGTTAACTAAGGATTTGAAAGCTTGAGAAATACCCCAGTCGACTATTTGACTTTCTCCTTCAGCTCATCCTTGCTTACCTTTATTTCTTTCAGCTTTTGGAAAAGCATGTTCATGGCATCTTATGCATCTTGTTGTGCTCCTTCTATTTTCACTTTTCCCAGATCAACCCTTGTAATCTGATAATCAATCATTTTTATATCCTCCTTTGTTTTGTCAGCCGTGGGAGTGGCAATCTCTAAAAACTTATGCCCTAAGGCATCCACTGAAACTCTTGAAACCATTTTGGGTTTCTTGGTGGATTTGGCAGGAGAAGCCTTGAGTGAACTGAAATCAAAGGCTAGTAGGGGAACTACCACCTTCCTCTTCCTTGGGGTCTGATCAACCAACCATTGAGGCACAACGGAAGAAGTTTCTTCTATATTGGAATGGATTCAAGGAATGAAGGTGCAGAAGGAGGAGGAATTTCTATGGCCATCATAGGTCCAGCAGAGAGAGGTGAGAGATTAGAGAAAATGCTGGCCATGGCTGATGAGAGTGGTGTTGAAATATGTGATGAGGAAGATTAGGAGAGAGGGGGTAAAGATTCTAAAGCCAAAGCTTGAGAAGAAAGAACAAGGCTTACCTACAATAAGCAATCAACAAAAGGGGAAATAAGAGGTTGACTAACCTAAATTTCTGAAATAATTTCTCCTTGTTCTGGTGGAGGAGGTGAATCTAAGATCTCAACTATTTATGTTGGAGTAGTAGATGATTCAGCCCCTTGCTTTTCTCCTATCTTGAAAAAATTAAACTTTATTTGCCTCTTGGTAGAGATTTTATCCTTTTCCTTTTCTCCCTCGGAGGGTCCCGCTTCTAAAGTAGTTATTTTTGAAAATATATTTTCCTTATAGCTCATTCTACAAGAAATGAGCCATGCCTTAGTGCAGACAAGATTCTGAGCAGCTCTTTTAGTGATAGAAGCCTTTTCAGCAACATACCAATCAATGGCTGGGAATCCAAGTTGGTCTCCATCTGACTGTTCGTACCTAGGTTCCATAACACTTTCATTGTACGTGGTACCTTCAAGGATATCAGCTAGATCTAACATCTAAATTTATTCAAGTTTTAGTCTGCTGTTGTCTTTTCTTCAGATGGTAACTTCATCATGAAGATCAATTCAGATATCTTCCACAATGGGTACATGTAAGTACAAGGTTCCATAAGACTTGAGGACTCCTCAAATGTCGAATCCTTCTATCATCTTTATGTGCTTCTTCAATTTATCCTGAAGTTTGTACACCATGTTCTTGGCCTTAACCATAGTGGAACATGTATAGCTTCCAATGGAAATAGGGAAGGAAACAACAACTTTGTGTCTTCTCTATTGGAATTTGTGAAAATCCAACAATTGTCTAACCAACTCCATGAGGATCAGTTTGTCACCTAGGAACCTGGGCAAACGAAAAGGATTACCATTGATCCTTACCACCTGAAGATAGGTAAACTTCTTAAATTGCAAGAAGATTAAATCCCATTTAGACACTTATGTCCATGCTTCATCAGAAACTCTTCTCTTCCTTAGATCAAGATCCAGTCTGCAAATATTTTTATAGAAGAAGGTGTCATTCACTCTTCTAAATTGGTCTTTAGACCCTTTTATTATCAGCTACAAGAAGTACCGATATATGTGTTCCGTTTCTCGGTTTCCCTTTGCATCCAACCTTGGATAGTTTCTCATGCCTGCTACCACATAAGTGACATATTACATCATATAGAACTTGCCGGTAGACAAGACCATTTTCATTTGAGAGTCTATCTCATTACTTATCAGGCTACCTAGTCAATCCCTCGGTCATTTTTCTTTATGACAACCATGAACTGGTACATCCACCCTTGGAATTATTTTGAATCTGGGAGTCTAAACAACTAGCTCAGCAGGGTGATGATATCATTGACTTCAATAATAAAGTCAATTCTAGGGACTGACTTAGGAAACCTATAAATAGTTGGCTTGGCCTTGATCAGGAAATTTTTATTTATGTACTTGATGTAGTCTTCCTGATCCTTGTCCCAAGATTTTTGTGCTTATTTAAAGTCTAAATCAACATATTCCATAAAGTTGGGAAAATTTAGGATTTGATCAAAATAATCTCCGTCTAATTTCAGTATAGACTCCCCCACTTGATTTATTACTAAGCAAGAGGATGAGTCATAGTGAGAAGTGCAATCTAGGATGAATTTATGGCATTGGGATGATACTGGAAATCCTACTACGAGAGAAGAATGATTCCGGCTATTGAATTTTTCCATGGATTCTAAGAAGAATCTACAATTCTTTTCCAGAAGTCTTCCATATCTATATTACTGAGCTCTATGTCTCGGATGTCATAGTTGTAACTTACATAAGAAGAGGACTCCATATTTTAATATTTATACTTCATCTTTCTTAACTTATCTCACTTATCCTAAGATGGGCTAGGGTCTAACATGAGGATTCCTAAGAATGCCTTGATGACTTCTGGAAGAGTAGTCAGGTGTGAGAGCTTGCTGGACAAGTGTATAGACCTGACACACCTTTTGGGTTTTGAAACTTGCAAAGCACCTTCGGAAACCTGAAAAAATGAAATGTGTGTCAGAAATTAGGCCGTGTCAAACATCTTGAGAAACCAAAAACACACGGTGGAACTTGATAGGTGTCAAGCACTCTGTGAAACCTGAAACACTTGCGGGGTGTGTGTCGGAAGTTAGGGCATGCGGTGCATCAACAAAAACCTGACAAAAGGTGGAAGTGAGATGATGTCGAGTAGGTACAAATACTAGACACACTGCGGAACTCAAAGGATGTTGAACACCAGTTAAGACCCGACACAAGGTGGATAAATAAAGATTTTGAGAAGCTAACAAAGCCCAAAACAAGGTGGAAAATAAATGATGTCGAGCACCCTGTAAAACCTAAAAAAAGGATATCGGGTCTCTGTCCTATTAGAACATGAAGAATTTCCTGCTTCGTACATTCATGGGTTTTTAGATTCTTTTGAAAACCAAAACTTATGTAAAAATAATTAGATGACCAAGGAGTGAAACTCAAGCAAAAACCTTAATGGAAAAAGAAAAGAACCAAGGGAAAAGACCTAAAACCCTAAGCTGGTAATGGCAGAGGAAACCCAAACAACACACCTCAAAAATAACCCCAAAAATATTCAAAATGAAAGAGGAGAAGAATAGTTCAACAAGATCAAAAAATTATCGAGAATGGATGGTGAAATTGATCAAGAAGCTCAATCAGATCTGGAGGTGGAAGAAGCAGGCATAAAAATCCAATGCATAATCATACAAGGGTAATAAATGACATGGAACACCACCTATTTATAAAACCCTAACATTAATTACACATTGCTCGACATGTATGCTAACTACTAGAAAATTGGGCATTAATGACATGTCATCATGCTTGGATTTCCCAAAAACTTGACACAAAGGATTTGGTTTAAGGATTTGGTATTCGAGGAATGTGAAGCATAAATCATGAGATGTTACGATGCCTCTAAGTCCCAAAATTTTGACATAAAGGCAACAATTGGGTTTCAGGTTTTGGGAAACATATGACATGAAACATGCATTGGATAACAAATGTTCTGATGCTTGGGGGTTCCAAAAACCTAACACACTATCAAGACCATCAGGTTTCAGGTTTCGGGGAACATGGGACACGTAACATGCAAGAAACATGATTTCATGCAATCAAAACCTGAAAACCCAAAAATCTCCTTCAAAGGGGAATTTTAAGAGATATGTCCAAAAATTTTCTGTGGTTATCTCATTTTAGCTAGAATCTCTAAATGAGATAACACCTTTCCGACCACATTTTGATCCCGTTCTGTATTGAATGGAATTTTCAACTACCACAAATTAAAAAACATAGTTTTATTTAAATACTACTTTATTGCATCATGACCCCACATTGGTACACATTCACCAAATTTGGAACCTCGCACCTCACCCTCTTGGTAAGGTTGGTTTGATAAGCTTGTGGAAGGACGTTATTATTCGGCTAACTAAATTCCTCTAAATGTACGGTGTCAAGCTCACTAAATTTTGGTAGCGAGCTTACTCAACCACCTCTGCCGAGCTGAGCCACTCTAAGGTGGCACTCGCCTAGGCTCTTTTAAACATGGCTTTGCAACTCCAAGTTGCTAAATTATGGTAGAAAATTCACATTGCTGATGATTACACAATGCGGGGTGCTCAGATCAAATATCGGCTGTGCTAGCTTAAAATTGAAGACCATAACACCAAAGAGTTTTACCAGCAGCTCAAAGCCAAACACATAAACTAGAAAATATCTACTATTGTTAATGTTGGTGTTCAGATTACATACACTCCTTAGATGGTCCAATCCTTTTTTAGGAACTATGTTTAGGTTTTCAAAGCCTATGAGGAGTCTCTTGAGTGACAAGCCACACTCGATAAATGCCTCTTGGTGGTTTTATGCAAACTCTCGAATGCACAAAAGGTTATCTGTGATAGAATACTTACCTTAGAGGATTTATATGAAGCTGTCTCCCTCATGGCCAATGACAAAGCCCATGGTATGGAGGGATTTCCTTTTGAGTTCTACAAAGCCCTTTGGGACATGGTGGGACATGATTTGCTTCAAGTATATCTCGAAGCTCTCCACTCCGGGTCCCTTGACGCCCTTATTAATCGGGGTCACATTAAGTTCATCCCTAAAGTGGGAGACCCAGAACTCATATGCAATTGGTGGCCGATTACCTTGCTCAATGTCTCATATAAGATCATAGCTAAGGCTTTAGCTCTTCGGCTTCGGCCCATTTTTCCTATTATCGTCTGCCCTGAGAAGACTGGTTTCATATAGAGTAGGTACATTCTGGATAATATTTTGGCTATATGGGAAGGCATGGAGTGGGCTAGAACCTCTAAGAAATCTGCCATGTTTGTTAAAATTGAATTTGAAAAATATTACGATAGGATTGAATGGCATTTCATTTTGGAAATGCTTAAAGCTTTGGGCTTCGGTTCGGTCTTCATTGCCTCTGTCAAAATGCTTTTTACTGATGCCTATACCTCCCTTTCTATAAATGGTCATACTTCTGATCAGTTTAGGATTTTCCACTCTATTAGGGAAGGTTGTCCGTTAGCACTTGATCTATATGTGCTTTCCGCTGAAGGTTTTGGGTTTCTCTTTGCCCATGCTTGGGACCAAGGGCTTGTTAGGGAATTCAACTCCCTTCACCAACTCTCCTTTAGCTTATTAATAGGAATTTTGTAGATGACTCCTTCCTCACCCTCCTAGAGGAAGAAACTAATAGGACCAATGTCATTCAATGTTTGAACACGTATTGTTTAGCTTCAGGTTCCAGTATCTAATGGCATAAAACCCAGTGGTTCAGGAAATCTTTTCTCCCCAAGCCTAATTGGTTTAATCGTTTTGACTAGAAGTACATCCATCATGGAGAAATTTTTAAATTTTTGGGTATCCCCTTTGCTTTTGATGTTACCCCCAGTAAAATTTGGTAGTATGTTATTGACAGAGTTACCCGTAAGTTGGAATACTAGATTACTAAACCCCTTCCGTTGGCAGGAAAATTTCAGATTTGTTCCAAGATTTTGGCTACCACACATGTTTACTATTATTCATGCTGGGTGCTGGTCAAATCCTCCTAAAAAAAGCTGGAAAAACTTCTCAAAGATTTCCTTTCAGCTAACTCAGAGCTTGGCAAGGGTTTCCACAGAGTTTCCTGGGAGTATTTTTATCTCCCTAGGGATTTTGGTGGGCTTGGGCTGACTGACATTGATCACCAGGGGACTGTATTGGCTTCCAAGTGGGTCATTTAGGCTTGCACTAGCAATGAAGCTTGGAAAATTTTGATTTGTAACTATATTTTCTAAGGTTCCCCTCAAGGGCACAAAACTTGGCAAGGATTGGATTTTCACAGTCTGCTCATTCTCAAAGCCCCAGTCAATATTGTGGGCACCTTTGTTGTCAAAAGCATATGGAAATCCTGGGAATCATTCAAACCCTTTTTAATTTGGGATGGGGATGGCTTCCGTAATGTGATTTCCATTAATAACCAAATCATCTGGTGGTCTCCGCTCATCAATTTTCATGATGTACCACTTGCCCAAGTGCCATGGGTTCATGACCTTAAGTTATATCATCGAGGCTTTTGTACTCTTAATGATATATTTTCAAGGCAGTCCAAATTGCTTCTCACTTGGCCTCAAGCTAAAGTCAAATTTCAGCTTGTTTCAACCGATATAGAGTCTTATCAGGAAATTCTTGATTCTATTCCTATAGAGATGCTTCACAAAGTGGGTATTGTCTCTCTCAGGCCTTGGTGGAAGGATTGGAAATGGTTTCTAGATACCCCATTCTTAAATTACTCCCTAAGCAAAGGGTATCCTATTCTCACCCCTAGGTTGCCAATGGTGGCTTTTCTTAATTCTAGGTGGTCCCTCAACTCTGGATGGTCCTCCTGGGAAGCTAGATTTCACATAGTTTGGAAGGCCATCCGTTAGCCCAAGCTATCTTTTTTTACTTGGTGCCTGCTCTTTCAAGGCCTCCCTATTAGACATAGATTATCTCGTTACGAGATTACTCCTCAGCTTTTTCCTTTTTGTGGACATATTGAGATGCTTACGCATCTATTCTAGTATTGCCCAAAAGCTCAGGCTATTTGGGTTTGGATCCATGATTTTTTTCGGTCATTTTGTCTAGTTCCTTTTCTTTGGTAGCATGTTTTACTTGGGGATTCTATTTCCATTCCCCATGCTTTTGTGCAAGTGTGCCATACTTTCAGAGTGGAGATTATTATTTTTATATGGAAAGAATGCAATTCTACTATTTTTGCTAATTCCGCAGTTTCTTACTTTCTTTTCCATTATGATAAGGCCTTTCTTATCTCAAATGTGTTCTTACAGATCCAGGATCAGGCCCACAAGGTTAAGCTGGAAGTGCGACACATCTAGACCCTTCTGGATCACTGGGCCAACACTCTTTACATTATGGCATGGGAGCTCCCCACCTCCCCTTCTGGGAGTGTTCATTCGAGAGGTCACCGTGGACATGACCAGTTGAATGAACATACCCACTGTCATCGCTCTCCTAGGTGGTAACCAGATCATTGACGGAGCCTTGTTAATCGGGGTGGTGGTTGGGGGTCCCCATAGTGGCCTGCACATCACAGTGGCTGAAGCTCCCGCCACCACTCCCCACCTCCTGTAATGGGATGGATGGGATTCTAGCAAAGTCCCTCGATTTGCTCTTGCCATATCGCCTAATCTACAGGGTGACAAAGAAGAAGAAGAAGAAGTTGGCACCGGATGGCTACCCCTTCCAGATGGAAATGATCTTCCAGGTGGGAACCTGGAGGATAAAGGGCCCCCACCACTGCCTCCTGCTTCTATGTTTGCTACGACATCTTAGTTTATTTTTTATTTATTTTTTGGCATTGTTGCCTTTTGATACTTTGGCCTCCTAGCCTCGGCTAGTTTGAACATGGTGTGTGCCCTTTACCACCCATATTTTTTGTGGATAGCTGTAATATTTTTATTAAGTAATATAGTCTATTTCATAAAAAAATATATTAAAAACTCTTCAAAACATACATACGAGCCATTACATCTTTATAGGAAACTCATTCCTATAATTAAGGAGATCACGTCTCCATAAATTTCTCAACAAAATAACTAATAGATATTAATCTAACTATATGCGTAGTATTATTGTTATACACAAAATACCACTCTTAAATAAAGATGTAATGTTGATGTATTGTTTTTATCTAACAACTAACTTGATATAATACATGTTATCCAAAATTATCCCCCACATTATTTTGGCTTTAATAGAGTTTTAAAATGGAATTATCCATTTTTATAGGTTTGTGACATTCAAATGACCATCAAGTTCCATTTCCCAAATGCATTGGTCGTTAGTATTCAAAAAACCATGGGAGAAAGGTTTAAAAATTGCTGGGTTGCTTTAAAAATATGATTAACGTTCATTTACTTATCAAATTTTGTGTCAGCATCAACGGGCCATGTTGTGATAGATCAACTGGAGGTGAGCTACATGTAAGAATTCAAGAAATTCCTAACGTGATGGGCTCATCTAGAGTCCAAGTCTTGGAATCAACTAAGCTCCATAATATTTTGGGTCTGGGCTACGGTAAAGGAAAGTTAAGGACACGCGGCAGGTGTTGGTTAAGATAGGTGGCAGCAAATCAACAGTTCATAGGGATATGTGGCACAATTATTCATAGAAAAAAGGTTTCTAAGTCCCCAAAATTAAAAATTTGTGATGTGAAGTCCAATTATGTAAGCCTAAAGTATGTGGATACATTTCATTGGCCCTCCTTTTGCAATTTAAAAAATGCTATAGGATGATGGTAAGTGTGGCAAGTTCTGACAATGTGAAGTACATAGAGCTTCCTCATTGGATCATACTTCGCAGTTGTTAGATGAGACTATAAAGAGTTTGACACAATGAAATGGCATGGAATAATATCATTGGTTGAATGCTTTGTGGCTTTCAGAGGAGCTAATCAAAAGGTTTGGTGCAACGAAGTATGTGGAGTCTTCTTATTGGCTCACGCCTCGCAGTTTTTCAGTTAAGGATTTCTAAGGATCTAACATGTGAAAGGGAATGGAGCCTCCTCATTGGTGGATACATCATAGTTATTAGTGGGGATTAAATAAAAGTTCGATAAAAGAAGGTGTGTGGCAATATTGCATTGGCTCACAAGTCTAAAGAGACTAACTAGGTCTAAGGACAGTCTAACACCATGAAGAAGTGTGGTTGTTTCTTATTGGCCTGTATTTTTATAAGGGAAAGGGACAAAGTAAAAGTAAAATTAAAAGGAAGTAGATCTCGACACGAAAACCTAATGGTATATAGACACATGAAAAAGTAAGATAAATACACACGTGGACACCGACTAAACCCCGAGTTAATCTAAGGCTTTCACGTCTTATATTTATATGCTTCCTGAAAGACAAAAAATTCAAATGGTCATAATTTTTCTTTAGATATCCAAATTACACAAAATTGGTACCATTAGAAAGACCTCCGTGATCCCTTCAATTAGGCATTATGAGAATCAGAAATTGATGGAATTTGATAGGAGAAAAAGGAGAATACATCTTCAACATTTAAGACGTAGCTCCAGGTAGCTCAAAAACTAGATTTTGGTGAGATTTTATGTTTTGGTTTCTTTGGCAAGAAAAATGACATAGGAACTGAGTCATGAAGGTTTTCATCATGGTTTGTTCATGTCTTTCATTGCATTTGTGGGTATTCTATGCATCTTTTTTTCTCTTTATAGAATTTAAGTATGCTGTGTCCTTGAAAATGGTAGTTTGAATGAGTTTTAGATTGTGTACTTATGTCATGTCCTCTCCTTTCTCATTTTCTCTCATTTTCCTCATTTGAGAGTGTCTCTCCACACTCTTCTTGGTGCTATCACCTCTATTAACTTAGGATTTCCCATTTTATGAACTTTCTCTCTCCTTGGTCCCTTGGATTGTTAGAATAGGAGTAGATAACTGCATTTTCTTCATTAATAGTAGCTTAGCATTAGGATTAGGTAGAGGAACCAACCTTCTCTGGAGGTTGATCTCATTTATGCAAGTCCCACACTTGTGAGATCATCCCATGTTAGCCAAAAAGTAGGGATCTACAATCAAACAAATCCTAGGGTGCTACTTTTTTGACATAACAGTTTTGGCATGCCCGGTGGGATAGAAGTTAATATTTCCATTTTTTCCAAGTTTGGGTGTGTATCTTGGTAAATTTCAGCCTTTTGAGGCTCTGCAACAACACATCTGGTGACTCCAAACAAACATATCTACTGGTTTTAGCAGTAAAGTGCCTCAAGTTCATGAGAAGAATTCAAACAAGGTCTAGAACAACAAGAAGAAGGAGTTTTTGAGTACCTATAGTTATCACCTGGGAGGAGAAGAAGAGGAAGAGTAGTTCAAAGGTCACCTTCACCTCCAAATAGAACTCTTTCCACACCACCTCTGGTAGGCCTTTCTTGCAATCTACTAGAGTTCTCAGACCTATTTTAATGGCAAAACAAATCTACCATTTGTTAAATTTACTTGTAGTAGTCCTCTTTCTCTTAATCCAAAAATCCCATTCCAGTACATCTACACTTAAGATTATCCTTTCTTCACTGGGGAAAATCATACCACTCCTATCTGACCATATCAAGACATTGCCAATGTTTGTGTTATTCATCAAATTGTTGAACAAGATGTGGCTATTAAGCTATTAGCTTCTTCATTCAAGGGGAGATATTTGCAATGGTTCAGGAGTTTGACAACAAGATCAATCACTAATTAGAATCATCTAGGGACAACCATTTACAATATATTTGGAGTGAAATAATATAATCTCTCCTTGCTAGAACAATTAACAACTATAAAGAGCTCCCAACGAGCTCATGACAGACTTCAATTTATGATTTCAGAATACCTGAGACAAAATTCCAGTCCTAGTAAGACCAACTCCATAAGGTGATTTTATTTACTTTTTAAGAGCTTTAAATTTTCATATTGCTGTCGTAATTCAGTTTATGTGGGGTGAAAAATTACCTGGTGCTTATGCAATTACTATTAGGGCTGAAAATTATCTGATTCGGGATGGGAAACTTGATCCTAGACCCCCAATTCACATTTACCCAAAGATTGAGAATCCAAATTCTCATCAAACACCTGATTTAACCCCCTATCCCAACCCCAAGATATCAAGTTCTAGTGAGGCCAAGCATCCACTTCCTCAAGCACCTCAACTGAATTACAAGAAGTAATGAAACAATTACAAAATCTTGGGAATGAGTTGGTATCCATTAAGAGGTAACAAGCCCAAAGTTTCAGACCTTATCAACCTCCATACCAACCAAATAAGCCCTCTTACCAATCAAACAAGCCTTCATCCCAAGCTGCAAATCAAAATCAAAACCAATTTCCTTCTGCTAGACCATTTCAACCATATAATCCCAATGCAACTAGCTCATCCCAAGCTTTGGTTCCTGTTCAAAACAATCTTGTGCAAGATTATGAGTGGTGTTTCCCTTGTCATCTTCCACACAACCAAGAAACATGCCCCAATGGCATTATAAACCAAGATTTGATGGTGCAAAGTGCATTTGTTTCTCAAGAAACACCTGTAGAAGAAAATCAACAATAGATGGTTAGTCAAGAGCCACCTCCAAGTGACACTTCACTTGTGAATTGGCAATCAGAGGAATTTTGTGGAATAAATAAGACTCTTCCTCAAGGTGTGGCTACCAATACCAGATATAGAAAGGGAGCTATGGAATAAGGACAATCAACAAATGTGACTCCTTCTCAACCTTCTTTGACACTCCAAGGAGGTGGCAGTTCAAACATAACTCCAAATGTGCAAAATCAGCCTAAGGTACCTTTTATACCATCCCAAGTGCAAGAAAAGGTTGTTGTAACTAAGGTGCAACAAAAAATATAATTCAAATCCTTTAAACATCCTTGGAGCAAATGAAGAAAAAAAATGTGAGCATATCTATGTGGGAATCATTATCTATTTGAGGCCAAAGGTACCCCTTGTAAGTAGCTATGGCCAAATTTCCTACCCCAAATGAGTCATCCAAGGAGCAAGAAAAGGTTCTCACCAATGTAATGCAACAAAAGGAGGGTCAACCAAGAAGAAACATGAAGCCTCCACCTTTCTATGTGTCTTTGATCATAGGAAGTAACTTGGTGCACAATTACATGATTGACTCTGGAGCAAACAACTCAGTAATGCCAAAGCAGATTGCAGACCAGCTAGGCCTCAAATATGAGCCTCTTTCAAAGGGTGTAGTACAGTTGGATGGGAAAACAGTATAAACTATTGGATTTATCATAGGTCTAATTCTCACACTACATGCATGTCCCAATGTCTCAGTTTCTCAATATGTATCCATAATTGATCTACCTCCACTTTTTTCTCTATGTCTATCTAGAGATTTCACTGCCAAAATTGGAGGATACTTATCAACAGATTGGTCTCACATGCTCTTAGGAAAGGTATGGAACTAAGGCCACTATTAATTTTGAACCAATTGCTACATGCCATATGGAACCTTACATGCCCAACCATTTCAATGTAAATTATACAATCTTTGATGAAGAGTATTGCCCAAGTACTCAAGAGACAGACACTCAGATTGGGGCATTTTGACTTAACACTTGATGAATGGGCACATAAACATTATAGCTATGATCCATATAAGGATATTGAAGAAGCTTTTCTGGGTATCTATTTTCTACATGAAGAGAATGCACCCTCTTCCTAGTGTGACCAAGCCAAATGATGAAGAAGATGAGGGCATCTGGAAAATGTTCTTTGATGGATCAAGAAGTAGACAAGGTGTAGGAGGAGGTGTAACACTTGTGTCTCCTAAAGGTATCAAGTATTACTCATCTTTCAGGTTCCAATTCAGTTGTTCTAACAACACACAGAGTATGAGTCCCTCATCCATGGTCTTGCAATGGGAAAGAAAGAGGAATATCAAAAAATTGTAGACATTTGGGGACAGTGAACTGATTGTAAACCAGGTCAGAGGATTGAATGCACCAAGAATGATCTACTCAAAGCATACAAGCATAGGGTATGGGATCTGTTGGAGGATCTTGAACCCTTCAACATCCATGCCATTCCAAGAAAAGAAAATTAGACTGCTGATAGGTTGGCTACAGTTGGAGCAAGGTTTGATGTTGTAGAAGACATAAAGAGAGACAAATTTGAAGCTCATATCAAGGTGATAGTGAGGCCTTGCCGTACCAGACAATGTTCACAAGTTGGAAAGTGTTTGAGAATGATCAACAAATTGTAAATTTTTATTCAAGAAGAAGTTGATTTTTCTTCAAGGAACCAAGACAAGTTGGAGAAATAGTATGGAGACCAGGTTGTTCAACTCAGAACAAACAAGCTACCTAAGGGCCTAGTCACTTTGGAATCCATTTTCAACCCCAATGACCAATTCAGAAAAGAGAAAGTAAACATAATAGTCAAGGGGGAAGATTCAGAGCCCATCTCAGTTGGTGAGGGAAAATTCCTCAACATTGGCAAGGTAAGCAATGAAAAAGAGAAGCATGATTTTGTATAACTTTCTCATGAGTTTGCTGATGTATTTTCTTGGAGCTATGAAGACCTTAGAGGTTTTAATCCTAATTTAGCCCAACATACCGTTGTGTTGGATCAACTTGCTAAGCATGTCAGGTAGAAGTAGAGGCCTGTAAATCCTCATATTGAACCTTGATGAAGAAGGAGTTGAACAAATTAATAGAGGAAAGTATCATCTTTCCCATTAAGCACTCATCATGGGTGGCTAATCTAGTTCTAGTATGGAAGAAGAATGGAGAGATCAGGATGTGTGTTGACTTTAGAGACTTGAACAAGGATTCCTTGAAAGACCATTACCCACTGCCCTCCATGGAACAAATTTTACAAATGGTAGCAAGTTCTGGAATATTTTCTCTTCTAGATGGATATTCAGGATATAACCAAATCATGGTGAAAGAGGAGGATCAATTCAAGACTGCCTTCACCACAAAGTGGGGAACCTATGCTTATAGGAAGATTCCATTTGGCCTATCAAATGTTGGAGCAAAGTTCCAAAGAGCCATGGACATGGCATTCAGAGGGCTGATTAACAAGATTGTTCTTGTGTACCTTGATGATATCACCGTGTTCTCCAAGGATGCAGTTGATCATCTCCTTCATCTCAGGCAAGTCTTTGAAAGGTGCAGGGAGTTTGGAGTTTCTCTTAACCCTAAGAAATGTATTTTCTTAGCTCATGAAGGTAAACTCCTTGGTCACATTGTCTCTAAATAAGGACTAACCATTGATCCAGAAAGAGTTAGTGCCATTATGGCATTACCATTGCCTAGTCATAAAAAGGCTCTCCAAAGTTTCTTGGGGAGAATTAACTTTGTTAGAAGATTTGTCCCAAAATTTGATAATCTTGTCAAGCCACTAACATTGATGTTAAAGAAAAGCATGGATTTCAAGTGGACTGCTGAAGGAAAATAAATCTTTGAAGCTATAAAGCAGGCCATTGCACAGGCCCCAACCCTTATAAATCCATATTTCTCAAAGGATTTTACTTTGTATGCCTTTGGAGGTGCAGAGACAATATCAGGAATACTAGTGTAGTTGAATGGAGAAGTATTGGAGTAGCCTATTGCATTTTTTAGCCAGATTCTTGAGGATTATGAGGTAATATACTCTTTTATTGAAAACATGTCCTTTCTATTATAAGAAGTTTAAATAAATTAGACATTTGGTGTCCAATAACAAGATACATCTGCTAGTTTCACATGCTGTGTGAAATATTCCTCTTGAACAAGGATCTGAATGAGAAGAGGGCTGGTTTGATTACCAAGGTAATGGAATATGATGTTGATATCAAGGTGACTAAGATAGTTAAAGGCAAGGGGCTGTGTGAACAACTAGTTTCAAGTCAACATGCAGATGAAGAAGCCATTTTTGTGCTTCAAGATGATCAAGAAAAACTAGTTAATGCCATGCCTACTCCTTGTTGGACTCAAGATGTAATGCACTTTCTCCAAACATGCCAATTCCCTCAAGGATTGAGGAAAACTAAGAGAAGGTATTTCAAACTTCAATCCATTCCATATGTGCTCATTGATGAAATTTTATTCAAGAAATATGTGAATGACGTTCTCCTTAGATGTATTAACAAGATCAAATGGAGAAAGTGTTGCATGAATTCCATGATGGAGAAGTAGGGGGTAACTTTTCCCCAAGATTCACAGCTCTTAGAATCATGAAGGTTGGGTATTATTGGCCTAAACTCTTCAACGACTATTGTTAATGGGTTGAAAAATGCAAGAAGTGTGCCTTCTTCACGAGAAAGGAAAGACTAGCAGCTCTTCCACTCCACCCCATCTCTGTAAATGAACCATTCATGTAATGGGGGTTGGATTTCATTAGAGTAATCAACCCAAACTCAAGCTTGGGTCACAAATGGATCCTCACAGCCACATATTACTTCACCAAGTGGACAGAGGCAGTTGCACTCAAGGAAGCAAATGAATCCAACATTCTAGATTTTTATGAAGGTATTGTGGCAAGATTTGGTGTTCCTTCCACAATTATTTCTGATAATGCTTTGGATTTTCTTGGAGTAAAGATATCTGATTGGGCTATGAAGAATGGTGTATACTTGAGCACATCTTCAAATTATTACCCTCAGGGTAATGGGCAAGTTGAATCCACCAACAAGAATCTCTTAAGGATCATAAGGAGGACTTTAGATGAGAATATGAGAACTTGGCACACAAATTTGAAATCATCCTTGTGGGATGATAGGATTACGCCCAAGAAATCAACTGGTAACTCCCCTTATAAGTTGGTTTACGGCAGAGAATAAAGGCTACCAATATCTCTTGAATTACCAGCATTGGAGCTTATCAAGCAATTGGAATTGTTTGAGTTTTAGGCCATGGAAGTTAGATATGCAGAGCTCATGGAGCTAGAGGAATTGAGAAGCCAAGCTATACAAACAACAGAGAATTTCTAGGCTCAAATCAAGATGAGCTTTGATATGAAGGCCAAAAACAGAAGCTTCTAGGAAGGATACTTAGTCCTGAAATGGGATGCAGACAGAGCCAAACCAAGTAGACACTCCAAGTTCGATGTAATATGGAGTGGTCCCTACATCATTTCAGGATATAGGTCAAATAATTCTTTCTAGTTGACCAAATTGGAATGGAGAAGAGTTGTAGATTCCAGTTAATGGGGATCTATCTAAAGCATTGTTATTGAAAGTAAAATTCTTCCCTTGTACATAAGTAGATTAGTTTTTTAATTCCTGTAAGTGCTTTCAGCACATTGTATTGTTGATAGAGTAGTTTCATTTCCCTAAGTTCCTTGCATAGTTTTATTACTTTTGGATGGCATGGTTTCACAATGTGCTTCATGAGGATTTCAAAGGAGGTATGATAAGAAATGTTGAGATTAGAAGAGTCCCAAGGTGTCAAGGATCAGTTGTAGTACTTCAAAATCCAAATAGAGCAACTAAAATCAGAATTGGGATGGTTCCAAATTTTCCATTCATTGGTTCCAACAGATAGTTACAAGTCAGGTTTACATGCATTCATGATAAGAGTTACTGATTTTTTCAGTTTCTTCATAGCTTGCAGAGAAATCAAGGCAAAAAGACCAAGTTAAAACAATTTTCCAGTCTCATAAAACTGTATATTCAGAAGTTTTATGATGTGAATGGTCAATTCAAGCTTCAAGAGAAGACCAAGGCAGCTCCAATTTAGTTTGAGTAGTTTAATAATGGAATCAGATAGATAGAGTAGTTCTACAGATCATTTAAAGCTCCACAGATCATGCTAAGTTTGTTTCAAGCTTTATATGACTCAGGGGTGAGAAAATTTAATGTTTCAAATCAGTTTTTCAAGTTTTGGGCTTGACTCCATGCCCAATGGATTGCATAAAGGTCACTAATCTAATATAGCAGGCAGATTACCCCGAGAGGTCACCAAATTGTTATCCAAAATTACCCCAGGGTTAATTTTTGGCTTTAATAGAGTTTAAAAATGGACTTATCCATTTTTACAGGTCTATGACATTCAAATGACCGTCAAATTCCCTTTCCCAAATGCATTGGCTGTTGGTATTCAAAAAAACCATCACGGGAAGTATTAGTGGGTTATTTTAAAAAGATGAATGATGTTCATTTGCTCATCAATTTTAACGTATATGCATCAACAAGCCATGTAGTGATAGATCATCGGACTAAAGGTGGGCCACATGGCACAGCATTCAGGAAATTCCTAAGGTGATGGGCTCATTCCGATGAACTCCAAGTCCCATTATAATAAGTTCCATGGAAAAATCTAATTCAGGTAATGGGTCTGGGTCCAAGGTCAGTAAGTCAACAAGGTCAACAGGGGATATGTGGTAACTTCAAATCCAAAATATTTCTAAGTCCCTTAAGGTAGAAAGTTGCTGACATGAAGGAAAATGCTGCATTTTTTGAAAAATGTGAATTCGGTACATGGAGCCATTTCATTGGTTCTCATTTCGTAGTTGAAAAAATGCGAAGGCAAGTCTAAGGAAAGTTTGACCATCTCGAAGCTAGTGTGGAGCCTCCCCATTGGCTAATGATTTCACAGTGGGTAAAAGTTCAATAGAAAAGATACTAACATTGCAAAGTGCATGGAAGCTTTCTCATTGCCGCACATGTAATTGTCAATTTTCAAAGATGAACAATCCTGCTAAGTGGAGTCTGACATAATTTTATGGGGACATGGAATAATCCCATTGAAGCCGATGGTTTCAGATCACACCTTTAGAGGTAGAAATAAAAAGGAATGACTTGCAAATTACATGGAGCCTTCCTCATTGGCTCGATACTTCACATTGTCAGTCAAAATGATTTAAAAGAAAAATTATGAAGAAATGTGGAGCCTATCTCATTGGCTCGCAATTTTAAGGGATTGACATGCTAAAAGGACATTCTAACACCTCGAAGGTAACATGACAAAGATTTATTGGCTTGTATTTCATAAAGGAAGCAAAAGGTAAAGGAAAAGTAAAGAGGAATCAAAGCCTGATACTGTGAACCAATGGGACGGATTGACACTTGGAAAAAAGTGAAGCAAGCACCCGTTGGTAAAGGTCTAATCCCCGAGCTAATCAAAGACTACCACGTGTCAAATTCTTGTGCTTCCTGACAGGACCAAAAATTCAAGTGTCCATATCTTTTGACCCAAAGCTCCAAATCTTGCAAAATTTATGTCTTGTTGGAAAGGTATCCTTGAGCCCTTCAATTTGATGCAATAATATGTGAAAATCATAAATTAATGGGTCAAAATGATAAAAAACTTATAGTAGAAAAGCAGTATCAGCATTAAAATTATCAAATCTAGGTAGCTCAATACCACCAAATTTGGTATGAAGATTTTATTTCTTCTGTAAGAAATCTTGTGAAAGAAATGGACATAGTGTGCCCATGGAAAATCAGAGAATTAATGGTTTTGATGGGATTTAAACTCTAGAAGTTGGTAGCATGAAGATACAAAATTCTCATTAATGGAAAGATCAAATATGATATGTTCCCCTCTTCTTCCTCTCTTCTCTCTCCCCCCTTTTCTATATAATAGTGTAGTAATGCTCTTTGTAAAGGGTTGGACATTATTGTAATGCCTTATGCACTCTATCTTAAGTGTTGCATATGCATATATGGGTTTAAGACCTCAAATTTGAGTATCTGTATGGTGAATCTTTCTTCACTATAACGTATTGTGCATCCTTCTAAAGCAATAAAATACTTGTTTTATGGCTATCAATCTGTCCTTATCTCATGTTCTATTACAATTTCATGCCTTTCATTGCATTTGTGGGTAGTTTTGTGCATCTTTTGTTCTCCTTGCAGCATATAAGTTTGTTGTGTCTTTAAAATGGTAGTTAAATGAGTTTTGGACTATGATACTTATGTCTATCCTCTCCTTTCTCATTTCCTCTCCCATTTTCCTCATTTGAGAGTGTCTCTCCATCCTCTTCTTGGTGCTATCACCTCCCTTAACTTGGTATTTCCCATTTTATGTACTTTTCTCCCTCCTAGTCCCTTGGATTGTTAGAATAAGGAGTATATAACTGCATTTTCTTCATTAGGAGTAACTTAGCATTAGGATTAGGTAGAGGAACCAACCTTCTATGGAGGTTGATCTCATTTATGCAAGTCCACACTTGTGAGATCATCCCATGTTAGCCAATAAATCAAAATTTAATTCGTGAAAAAATTATTCAATTTAGGTAATTATTTGATAAAATTTCAAATTTTCTAAACACTCAAATTTGGTAACTTATCATTTGGAAATAAAAAGTTTATCTTTTCTCCCTTGCTAAGACAAACGATCACATTGTAATTCGATTAAACACATATCTATATATCTCTCTTGAATTTCTCATCTGGACAATATTCTTTCTCATCCATCTAAGAAATATTAATAAACCAAACTAGTCATTTATGTTTAAACATTAGTCCCAAACTTTAGTTTTTATCTCATTATATTCCTAGGAAAAATTGTATACTCAGGACCATAGTGGACTAAGGTCTTGGCTAACCTATATAACAATGCCACGTCTTATATTATGATTTTATTTGTAATTTGATAATATATTATGTTTCATTTCACCTTCCTAAATTCATCCTGAGCCTGACATTTCACTTACAAAATCCTATATAATAAATTCAATATCACTTCATTAGTGAATTGGAACATTCATGAGCTCCTAGTGAAAATATAAATATAAAATATCTCAAGGCTCTTCTAAATATTCCAAAATTAGTTACACATTTTTAAAAAATAGCCACTACGTCTAGTCTAAAGCACTCAACTAGATCAAATATCATAGTTTCTTCTATTTCCAAGAATTCAAAAGTTCTAGAGACATGTCGTATAAAGAGAAATTCACTCTAAATATTTTTAAAGGTGTTAAAGGGATGAAATGGTTTATTCTAGTAGTGAAAATCCATAACATCAAACTACTATCACATTGGTTACATTCTTTATTCTATAGTTAGCACATTGTATTTATTTCAAGATACATGACATAACACATAGGGGGTTTGATTAAACAATATTTACACTTGCATAAATCACTAGGAGAACTACATGAGGCTTGATTACACTCATGAGAATGTAATCTAGTACTTCTATTGGTTTGGTCAGGGTTGACCTCCGAAGGTATTCCAACCTAACCCACACACTATTTTTTTTTTTGGGTATCTAATTATTCGACAAAGGTAATCATACGTATCTAGGAGTTCCATTTTTTTTAGTTCAGTACAATTTGTGCCAATTTTTTGTGAGATAGAGTGATGCAAAAATATAAATATTTCAAGATAATTAAAGGGGGAAAATATAGAACCGTATTTTAAGTAGATCCAATACCATATAGAAGAGGGTAAAAACATATAGAATAAGGGAAATGCCACATTTTCATAGGAAAAGAAAATTTCTAATACAATATCACAAATAAATCATCTTTAGTTTTATATAAACTTATTTACCTAATCTACACACATATATCTCATTTTTTCTACTACATATAGATAGGTATTCATCTCCTCTTATGTTTTTGAGAAATTGTTATATCATTTATTAGTATTAAAATCATTAATGTGTTGTTCTGATTATGCATGGTTAATTTTAAATTAATTAATTTAAAATAATCCCTTGTAATGAAACCTTACATCCTATATATTTTTCATGTTTCATATCATATATTTTTAGGGTGTAAACATTTTTCTAAACCAACTCATGATCAACGATTGCACCTTATTCCAAACCTTATTTACCCTAGGGTTTTATCTCCTCTCTTTTAAATCATATTTAATTCTTATTCCCATTTATTTTGTGCCCTAAATTAAGTTTTCATAATTTTTCTGAAGGGCTTCATGTTCAGTTCTTCCCTTTGGGTCTATTTCCAGAGTTTCTTATTTATCAATACACCTTTTATCCCATAAATCAGCATAATTTTTAAAAAAATTTATAACCTAGGTGTCCCCATGACCCAAACTAGTAACATAGATAGGTATGCATAGGTGAGATGTGGTGGGCCCCATGCAATCACCCATACACCACATGTGATAGGTAAACCCAAGAAACGGTTTCGAACCCGAGACCTTGGGGGGCATACGCAAAGGCCAAGATGTTATAACACCCATGCAGGCTTAATCAACATAAATAATTTATTTTCAAAGTCCTTTACTTTTTACTTTGTTTTAGTAAATTATTTTGTTTGGTATAATTTTTAGCACATTTTCAAAGATTTAAAATTTCTACTTTAGTACTACAAGTATAATTTTCAAATAAAAAATTATTTGAAAATCCCATGGAGGTTATCTTACAACATTTAGATCCTAAAATACCTCTCTTGGTTTCATAAAATACATCATATATTATTAGAAATGTTCCTTTTATTCATTTTATGCATGTCATTTTTTTCTAAAAATAAATTTTGGGCTTACCTTTATTTCTCATTTTGAAATTACTCTTATCTCTACAAGCATCCCATTTTTGGATCTCTTTTCTATTTTTCTATTATATATTTATAGTAAGTATTTTTAAATTCCAAATGTATACAATATTTATAAATATATTTTTCAAGGATAATAATTCAAAATACCCTTTTGTGCCACTTGTTATGGAGCCTTATGGTGTATTTCATAAATCTATCCTAGAGTATATTCAATCATTAAGACATTTTTCAAGTATAAATTCAAGCAATGGGTACCAATATAAAATATCTCAAGGTTGATATAACATACTAAGGAATCCCTTACATTCTCATATCAATCATGTCTCTACACATCATGAATGATTTACATATAAGAATAAATGAAATAAATGTGTTACAAATGATATAAATAATACCCATATTAGTTCAAGTTGCATGAATTACCTATATAGATGTATTAATTCATATGTTCCAAGAAATCAATCTCAAATAATAACAAAACCACATTGGAAAAAACCTGTTTGGTTTGACATGAGTACTATAAAATGTGATATTCTCTATGAGATAATTTATAATATTTTTAATCACTTATCTACATAATCATTATTATCTCATATATGGGCTTGAAAAATTAAAGGAAACTGATTTTATGATTATATCATGGAATCATCAAAAATCATGAAAATGCTTATTATGCCTTCCACTATAATATATAAATTGAGAAAAAGGGAATTATTTTAACAAAATAAATCATCTCACATTTTCAATATGTAATAATTTTACATACATCCTATTCAATCATCTCAATTACCTATATCTAAATGGTTACTTAAACCTATTAAACCTCTACCGGACAAGCATAATGCAATACTAAATGATAAATCTTCATTTGTAATCAAGTACCATCTTCTCACAAAGAGGATAAAAATTAAATAACTCATTTAGAAGAGTAAAAATTATTGTAAGACTTATACCACACTATTTTGAAAAAATAAAATGAAATGATATGCACCCCACAAGAGAAAATTTCATGATAATCATTATATAGGGAACAATGTGAGAAACATAATCTTGAATCGGAGATACGACACATGGATACTAAATAATTATATTTTACACAAAAAATAAATGAGGGAAACATGGAGAAATATTTCACATAGGAAAAGGGGCATCATATATTAATTACCTGTTTACCATTACTAGTCCATTTTGAAGAATGCGATAACTTTTATATTGATCACTTTAATAGTGATGATGAGGAGTTCAAGATGTTAGATGCGAATTTGTGCATGTTAATTTTCAATCCAATATTTTATGATGATTCTAATATTATATCCATAGGAAATTGAAATTACCAATTTGTTTATTTTAAGCACAATGTTATACAATCATCTCATATTAATAAGGATAATTACAAAAGGAATACAATACCCAGCACATGAAACATACATCACTATTATTAAGAAAATTGATATTCCAAGTGAACCTTTGTGTGAAGTGTCTATTTATCTCACTAAATTTGATGATTTAGATTAAGAATTATAAACTTAATACCTTTCCCACTAATAACTCATGTTTTTCTCCTACTAGTTCTATAAATATACTTATTTTCACATGATTCCTTAAGTGGCTATCTATCTAGTGTCTTTTTCATGTTTCTCTATCAATAGTCACCTAATATCTTCTAATGGTTAATCCCTTTGTTAATATTTTGGGGTATATGAGGATCTTCCTTCCTTATTTATTAAGAATAGGTTTCCTCACCCTATATATGCTCACAAGTAACTTTGTGATGGTGATACACAATCCTATATCATTGATCATTCCACCTCAATAAATCCATCATAAACTATCACTCCTACACATCTTATATGAGTTTATCATTATTCTACTATGACATATTTGATGCCTAATTGTCCTTCAACTTGTGGGATTTTCCCACCACATCATAAGGCTCTTAGTGGGTATATCTTTTTTTACCCCAACCTTATACGTAGTTATTTTCAAAAATAAAAATGAATTCACATAATAAGATAATATTAAATCATTCAAATATTTACACAGTATACAAAACTAGGACCTATTCATGATTTGATTAGATAACTAGTTCTGATACATATGTTTTTGTCATATGTGTTTGATATAGAGAATATTTTTATATATACATTATTTTAATAATAGGTAAAGGAGGGTTAAGGGGACCCTAACCCATATAAAGAGTCTAACAAAAAACACCCATCAAAGGCCAAGGGTATACCCATTAAATCCCACAAAGATAAGCAACTACAAGGTAATAACACTTACAGTCAAACTAACAACATGATAAGGAAACTAAGAAAATAACAATAGAAGACCAAAATAACAACATGATATAGCACTAATCCAAAAACTATTCATTTACAATATAATTCAATGTTTTCATCCTTTCTGTCAATTCCTTCACTAAATCTAACAATTGTCACTCTCTATCTCTCATAGTCGGGCTCTATCATTTCCTTCTTAGGAAGTGACACCATGACCTCTCCATATGTTCTGTTGCCTTTTGCATTGCATTTACCAAATCTATGATCATTTTCCCCCCCCCCCCCCCCAATTGCTCCACCATGTGCTCTTCATATTCAAAACATGTAGAGTTTTGATATGAAACATAGTTTCCTTCATGCCGAACAAATTCTTTTCCATGATCTCATATTTTTTGTCTACAATTTCCATTTGTTTATTAACCATGATGGATGTATTTTAAGACTTTAGAAACAAGGGGAATTTTTTTTATAAATAATGTTCTCTGTTCTAAATTCATAATTTAGAACACACATTCTTTATCAACCATTCATATAACAGATAACCATATGCAGCTGTAATGACTCAGTGTGCTACCGATCTATTCATTTCATGACTCGGTAAACTACCGATCTATTCATGTTTAACATTAAGTATTGAATACTTTTTCTGTATACTACGTATACTTGGTTCTCTTTCCCTGTTCAGGGTATTGAGTGATCTGTCTAAGGAACCTATCTGAATATTTGTTACCAATATTCATCTGCATCACGAACCTTAGACTAGGTGACATAGGACAACGCAACCAGCAGCTTGCGATACTTTGGCCAAATATTTCTAACATACTGTTCGTATTACTATTCCTTGACGGCATACTCGTCAATCTGGAATATGTCCTTCACCCCACTCTATTGTTATCTAGAATGTCCTTTACTGACTTTCATCAGTCCACTTGCCCAAGGTTTAACCCTAGTTCGAGTTAACAACATACATTATGATAGGGGGAGGCTCACTAAGACTTAGGGTAAGTTGGCATACTGGGTCAACCTAAGTCAACCCCATGTGCCAAGGTATCCTGAGTCTTAGGGGGCTACCCCATATCTTAGACATGTTACTAACCAGACCTAGAGAGAAACTAAGATCAAGTCCCAAGTGTGTAGATCTAGATGATCAATGCAGAAGGGTGTTGCCACATGTCGACTGCATTGTTGTATCCTCGAGAAGATCCTAATATTCTCAAAGGTACAGCCCTGCAGTTGGCATGTGCCAACATCCTACAGAACAGCCTCATCGAGATGTACATACCTCAAGGAGTTTATTATAAATTTAATTAATTTGGATTATTAAAAATAGATTTCAGCAACCTTGCCTAACCCTAATCCAACACTCCTTAAGTTCTTCTCTACAACAGATTCAATTGGTTGTTAAAGAACTTTCATAGCTTAAGATTTCCTTTAATGTTATTTACTGGACTTAACAAGTTGTCAACCATAACAGGATATCAACATCATAAGTTCCATTTATTGTGACTTAACCGTTCAAGGAAGTGTAACAACCATCTAGGTTGTAACTAAGTAGACTTTATTAAACGAAGTCTAATAATTAGGAATCACGTCTTCCATTTTATTTGCATTCTTAAGATAGAGGAAGAATCTTCCTTTACATGATTAAGTGTTAGGGCCTAGCACCCCTAAAAATCATTACAAATTCAATAGTTATTACTGAATGTTCATTCCATATAATATTACTATATTGAATTGTTTAGTTATGACATCAAATTCTGCAACTTAAGAAGTTGCATCCTATTTAGGGAAATTAGTCCAATTCCCACTGTCAAACTTATCTAAGAATACTCTATTAAGCATATAAATAATATGGAGAATATCAACAAGATAGGATTCCATCTATGCAATGAAAGTACAAGATAATATACACACCCACTGTAAATAAATTCTCAACATTTAATTCATCTCTAAAACTTATACATTTAGGTATGCTACAAGACAACCACCTTCATTACAAAAGAATACTACTTTTTCTTTTTCAATACAATCTCAAGAACGATTCAGAGTTCTTCACAAAAATCAGACTTAAATCAGCCAATGATCACATAAGTTTATGCCTTCCTTTTCACTTACGAAGTCCATATGCAAAAATTGCTAGCACGAGTCAGTTCAATGAACTGAGCATGATAAGCACTAAGCCTTAAAAAGAAGTGCATTCCAATAATTGTTCCATTAAAACAACTCTTCTTTAATGAGACAATTATTACATCATATAATCAATATATCAAAAGCAACGGAAAAGAAGTACATTTTAAACAATTGATTTCACTTCCAAGAAAAGGACAGAATATAATCCACCATATCAGCCTTACAAAATAGAGTCTAATTGATTCTATCAATTATCCTTAGGCAAACAACATATCATAACATCTCATTGTTCCCAATCTTTCATAAAAGAAAACAACATTTATCTTTGCTTCAAGCTAAAGGAAGAGTTTAAAGCATGGTTCAGATTAGGATGACTCATCTAACTCCTAAACAAAAGAAGAAGAACCAATACAACTATGCCCAAACCCAACACATCCGAGAAACAGAATGGATTCAAAATGTGATTTAACTGTTTCTTTTTAAAAGACAACTACCTTAAAATTTAACATTTAAGATATTCATCAGAACAAAATTTCATTTTAATCCAAGAAGGAATAGAAAATCAATCGGTCTACCTGCAAGTTTAAATCTACTTCCACATATAGAAGTTAACTTTTAAAGATCTGAAACAACGTTCAAAAATCAAGGTAGACTCATACAGGAGTTAATCTCTACTTGAGTTCATACAAGGAGAATTCTTAAAAAGATAGAGTGCAAGAGACAAACTTACTCATCTCAACCCAACCAAGTAAATTCTTGTCAAACAACAGTCTGCCAAACAAACTGGCATTTCCGGCTCAATAAAACTGAATAAAATAATCTCTTCCAACATCATTTCTACAAATGATTGGGTAAAGGAAGATCAAACAACTCATAAAGAAAACTTCATTTCAAAGGAGAATCAAAACAGAAGTTCAACCAATGATCTATACAGTAAGAAGAAGCACACTGCCATATTCTTTACACTTCTTTACTTTCAATGAACACGAGTTTCAAATTCCTACTCAAAATGAAATACAATTAGTAGTCCTAAAACACAGTCTATTCTAAAGGAATCACATTCCTTTCTTTTATAACGGCTCAAGGTGTATTAACTATATCCAACAAGAAATAGAAAAATAACCGATCAATAAGTTAAACATGATCAGAAGTATCAACAAACTCAGATTGAAATCCCATTGTCAGGTTTCATTATTGCATTACAAAAGAGTAATCAGTTCCTGATTCAATAAGTATTGTAATACAAAAATTATTCGAACAGAGACATATAATCTTTTCATAACAATTTAAGAGTACTAAATTAATTAAGCTCATCTTTTAAATGAAACCCTGATCTTATTTTAAAAGATCTGAAGATGCGAGTTTCCACGAAACAGAGGGGAAAAGAATACCCTTAATAAAATGCCAATGCCATCTTAGAAAAGATGAAATAGTTCACAGAAAAGAATTACCAAACCCATTCATCAAAAAAATATGTTTTCATTTGAGATCTTAAGAGTTTATCCAATAACTCAACCAACTATTTTCCCCATTTTCCTTGATCAATGGTTCAATGAAAGAGTTATCAGTTTTAAACATTTAAAACAAATAAAACCCAACTCGAATACCAGAACAGAGTCGACACGAAGTCTCAACAATAGTTCAGACTACACAAGTAACAAAATATGAGTGTTGTGTAAATCACGAATCTTCAATAACAGTTCCAAACTTCCCAAAAAAGTATAAAACACGGGTACAGAGCCACATACGGCTTCATCAACAGTCTGAGTTACCCAAGATTTCAACACTGGCTTAGAACAACTAAAGGCTCCAACACAATTCATATCAAAATGCGAAGTCCAATATTATCCCCCAATGGAACTCAAGTTTCTCACCATGGTTTGAGCCCAAAAATGAGTAATAACATACAAGTACCATGTACATTATGAACTGACAGTAACAGTTCAGATTATCATAAGGAACTAAGACACAAGCACCGAGCTATATACGGGCTTCAACAACAGTCCAGGGATATCCAAGATTCCAACACGATTTAGAACAACAAGAACCTCTATCAATAGTTCTCAACAAACACAAAACCAGAACCAATTTCTAAACCAAATACGAGCTTGAATACAAGCTCTACTAAAACACAAGCTCAACACAAGCTCACGATCAAATAAAACACAAACTCCAACAAGATCAGATGGAACCCAAAGTTCTCAAAAACTCTGAACCATATCTAAATAGCAATGAAGGTTTTCTAAACAGAATACTTCCATTACCCATTCCAGAATGAAAAATCCAAGTTACAGCAATAAGTTTTTGCATGCATTCTCTTTTTTAAGAACTATACATGGTAAGTTTCCAAACAGAACATCATTTACCAAGGATTCAAAACCAATATCACAAGATTTAATAAACCCAACAAGAAAATAACCAGATAAGATAAGTAATCCAAGAATCTCAAAAGAGCATACTTGTTTTAATGAAACATTTATAAGAAAGCAAGAGATCTTAAAGATTAGAGCCTATCATGCCTGATAGCACTTCTGTCAAATCGAAGAGAACCTCCAGCTGAGCTCACAACTTCTCCTCTTCTCCACGAAAGATCAAACAACCACCTTCTTCTTCCACACTGCCTCTTATATATCCCACGAACCGAAAATAGGTCAAAAATCTCAAGAATAGCCATTAAGTGCAGTTCAATCTGCTGGTTCGAAAAACCAGAGAGCATGCAGAGTGAAAATCATGAAACATGCAAGGTGAAATGACCCCATACAAACCCGTTTGCATGCTTTCCAAAATGGTTTGAGCACAAAAACTGAAAACAATAAATTCCATTAATTCCTATTTTCCCGCCTATCCTTCCTTGCCACCGCCTTCCAAGTTTAGTGAATGCCAAATCAAATTTAACAAGGAATTCCATTTTAGTGAAGTTTCCACATAAGCCTCTACCAAGTCAACTAGCCCCTGCCACAACTGGTGGTACCTCTATGCAATTAAAACCTTATCAACAACTTAAATGCCTTGGAACCATCACCTATAATACATGCGACCACCAATTCCCCTTCATGCCCATTAGTTTAGGGTAGACATAATTGCTTAGGTTAGATCTTAGGTTAGCTTAGGATAGGTAACCTTAGGATATAACCCAATCAATAAATACCACCTTAGGTAGTTCCCACATAGGTTAGATTAATTCCAACACAATAATTTTTAGGCATTAGGTTAGATCATCACACAACCATATAGCATTAGGTTTTAGGATAATTTCAATAACCTAGAAACCTCTCCATAATCCTTTAGTAAAATCTTAGGTTAGGATAAAATTTAATTAATTAACATAGCTAGGTAATATATATATTCTTACCTAGCTTAGGATTCCGTAGGACAGTCCCTTTAGTTTTAGGAACCAGAATGTTTCCTATGCCGTGAACAGGCTATAGTTCGTTTGTGTCAGCATTGTCCTGCCACGATCGAACTGAAAAGATCCAAACACAACATATGACTGAATAGAAACATGTTCACACAACAATCAAAGAACTTGTAATCAATCAAAGTTCAGTCATATGTATTTTAATTCATGGAATGTTGATTTACCATTCGTTCAACAGAGCAGATTTAAAACATTCCTTGGATCACTGAAATTGATCCAAGGATGAGTTAGATTAATAGATAAGTTTACAATTCTTAAACCAGATTGCAACTCACCTACAAGAAATGAAAAATGTATTCAAGGAAGCCATTCCAATTCAGTCAAAGGATCTTAAGAACAGAAGATGATTTATCCATATCAAGCATGATCTCCAAAAATCAAAAGAACATATCTTTATAAGGAAAATCACATGTCAACACTTGAAATGTAAAGGAGGAAAATAACAACTATCAAGGGTGTTAGGAGCTTTGTCGACTTTCCTCTGTTTTCTTTCCCTTACTGCCTTCCCTTGTTCCACTTGGATTGAATCTTGTTCCTTTTGAGGCCTAGGAATATTGCTCAATTTCATCCCCTTTATTTGGAGAGAAGGGTTCTGAATCTCCTCCCTTGAAACTAATTTCTCATCCCTAATCATCACATGAGCCCCAATTATAAAACATATTTAATAAGGGCATGATGTAAAGGGAGCTTGAAGGTCCATTTCTTAACCCGTTCGATAGATTTTGAAAGAGATTTGAAAGAAAATTGGGACAACAAAATTGCTTCCCATGCCTAAAATGGTTCAACATTGGAAATTGGTATGCATAAACCACTTCGAGTATTCCTTCTAGAGTAATATAGTTCATAAGAAGTAAAGCTATTTTTTCATATAGAGAGGGCATAGATTCTCTACATACCCAGTGAAGTGTTGTTTCAAATATTTCTTACCTTTAAGGAAGTTATCCACCTCCACATTGTAGTCCATATTGGGTCTGAAGATCATCCTACCTTCCAAAGGGATTCTTGTGACCTTAGAAATAAGCTTCTCCATTATGGAGAAGAAGAAGCCCTGCATGTAGACCATGCCCTAATTTTTCTGCAACCTCTAAGCTTAGCTTCTCATCATGCCCTTTGAATATTTTGAAGAAATATGATATACCTATTGATGAAAAATCGCAGCACCCTTAGATTTCTGCAACACGATGGGTTGAGACTCTTAGTACGATTGCATAACATGGAGCTTTTCCAAAGTGTGGGACCTTGCGAAATCGAAAAAGCTCTCTGGATGAAGGCCGGTTCCTATTCCTCTGTTTAGATGCACACGTAGAAAATGCAGAGGGTTTACTAAAAACCTAATCTAACTTGCCAAGGAGACAGGGTAAGAAAATGCATAAAATAAAACCTAAACTACAAAGGTGATGCACCGAGGAATGAAGAACACCTGTCTTGCCAATAAACACAGACCATTAAAATACAATGCAAGATCATGCACATATAGCCAGATTCATAGTGAAAGATCAAGGGGATGCAAATGAATACAGAGAGGGTTGAGAATCATCCACAGGCATGCATTAATTTTCTCCAAAGATTGATACAACACACTGCAAAATGCCAAGAGGCAAGGTTGCATTACAGTTTCAAATGGGAGGTTTTAACTCCACAAGTTCACCTGCCAAAGAGAAGAAGGGAGGGGCAAAACAAGAATGTCCAATGTTTAGAAATAAGCCCCTCCTTACAATTTATAGGAAGAATGAGAGAGAAAAGAGAGAGAAAATCAAAATCTGCCCCAACCACCTCCAGAATGCACTTAACTCATCTCATAATGATGGTAGGTGAGAACCCAGCGAACCCAAAAGTGGCGAACTGTATTTTGCATTTTGAAGAATTTTTTCTCACCCAATTAAAGATATATAGTTGTAGTTGGACAGAGGACCTCGTAAGATTTCCGAAAAGTCCAACCTTGCATGAATCCGAGCTCCCAGTCAAAAGTTATGGCCATCTGAATATCTGCGCCATGGTCTACTTCCTGTCAGCGCTCAAAATGCTGCACCTCCTGAAGGTGCGCCAAGGGCACATCCGTGTGTGTTTCGACATCCTCTTTCATGTGCATAGGGCACACCATTTCCTTGTTGACATTCCATGCTGTGTGCCACTTCTGTGCGCCTTGGGTGCACCATTTTCCCTGTCGACATCCCGTGTTGTGCGCCATTTCTATGCGCCTTGGGTGCACCGTTTGCCCTGTCGACATTCCATGTTGTGCGCCATTTCTGTGCACCTTGGGAACACCATTTACCCTGTCAACATTCCGTGTTGTGTACCACTTCGGTGTGCCTTGGGAACACCATTTTCCCTGTCAACATTCTGTGTTGTGCGCCATTTCTGTGCACCTTGGGCACACCGTTTTCCCTGTCGACATCCATTGTCATGCGCCACTTCTGTGCGCCTTGGGCACACCATTTTCCCTATCAACATCCATTGTCGTGCACCACTTCTATGTGCCTTGGGTGCACCATTTTCCCTATCGACATCCATTGTCGTGTGCCACTTCTGTGCACCTTGGGCATGTCAGGGATTTGAGCTTATTTGATTTCTCCATTCTCCTGCTTGTCTATATCTACCTAGGGGAATGATATATGCAACAATTTGGTGACTCAACAGGATCACCTGCCTGCTAGGTAGAAGATTAGTGGCATTTTAGCAATCCATTGGGCATGGAGTCATAAGCAATAACCTGAAACCAACCTGATATCTGATCCCGATCCTGATATCGCAAGCCCCCTCTTCGAGAGCACGCTGAACTGTAGAAAACAACCTAGGAGCAACAAAACCTATTCCGGAGCACTTAGGGAAACAGAAACCTAACTACAACAAGACAATGTGCATACGCACTTAGAGGAATTGAAATTTAGGCTAATATTTACAAGGGTAAACCTTTTCCTTTTAGTAGCAATGTTTAAGATGGATTCCGTTAACCGGAATCGGGAGTTCTTCTCCATCTAATGTAGACAATTGGAAGGAATTACTACTTTTACATCCCGTGACCATGTAGGGGCCACTCCAAATGGCATCAAACTTGGAATGCCTTCCTAGTTTTTCCCAATCTGCATCCCATTTCAGAACTAGATCCCCCTCCTGGAAGGTCCTTTCTCTTGCTTTCTTATCAAACCATCTTTTAACTAAGGCCTGGTCCTTTTCAATCATCTGAACAACATGCTCTCTGATTTCTTCCAACTCCATCAACTCTGCATACCTAGCCTCCATTGGTTTGAACTCAGCCAACTCCAACTACTTCATGAACTCCAACGTAGGTAGTTCTAATGATAGAGGCAATACTGCCTCTTTTCCATAGACCAACTTGTAAGGAGAATTGCCTATAGACCTCTTTGGTGTTATTCTGTCAGCCCATAATGCTGATTTTAGCTTGGTATGCCATGTTCTTTGATTTTCGTCCAGAGTCCTCCTGATGATTATTAGCAAATTTTTGTTCGTGGACTCTGCCTGTCCATTACCCTGCGGGTAATAATTTGAAGAGGTGCTCAAGTAGATTCCATTCTTGACAGCCCATTCTGTAATCTTGGAACCTATAAATGCCAATGCATTATCTGATATGATAGTGGCCGGCACACCAAACCTGGTCACTATTCCTTCATAAAAGTCTAGTATGTTAGACTCATTTGCTTCCTTGAGCGCTACTGCTTCGGTCCACTTGGTGAAATAGTCTGTTGCCATGAGAATCCATTTGTGGCCTTGGCTTGAGTTTGGATTGATGACCCCGATAAAGTCCAATCATGATTGCATAAATGGTTGGTCAACCAGAATTGGGTGCAATGGAAGCGCTGCTAGTCTTTCTTTGCCTATGAAGAGTGCACATTTCTTGCACTTTCTTATCCATGTATAGCAGTCACTGAAGACTGTCGAGCAATAATACCCTGCCTTCATTATCTTGAGAGATGTTACTCATGGGGCAAAATGTCCTCCAGAATCTCTATCGTGAAAATCTTGTAACACCCTTTTAATTTGATTTGTCCCAATGCACCTCAATAGAACTCCATTGATGTATTTCTTAAACAAAATACCATCGACAAGCACATATGGAATGGCTTGTAATCTGAAGTATCTCCTCTTTGTTGTGCTCATTTCTGGGGGGCATAGGCCTGTCTGTAGGAAGTGTGTCATATTCTGAGTCCAACAAGGAGCAGGCACATCATCATTTTCTTGTTCTTGATCATCATGTAGTACCAAGGCAGTCTCTTTTTTGTCACCTGCTTCAACTTGTTGACTCAAGGCTAGCTGCTCACATAGTCCCTTCCCACGTACTAGTTTGGTGACCTTGATCTCGATGTCATATTCCATGACACGAGTGATCCATCCTGCACGTTTCTCATTCAGATCCTTGTTTAGAAGGAAGTCCCTGACTCCCGCATGAGAGACCAATAATTGGATCTTGTTGTTTGAGACTAGGTGCTTGAATTTCTTTAAGCTCCTGATTACTGCAAGGACATGCTTTTCAATGAAAGAGTACGTAGTTTCGTATTCATCCAAGCCTTGACTGAAGAAAGCAACTGGTTGTTCTAATCCTCCTTTGTTTTGTTGTACTAGGATTGCAGAAATTGTGTCCCCACCACCAAAGGCATATAGGACAAAGTCCTTGGAGAATTCTAGATTGACAAGAGTCGGAGCTTGAGATATAGCCTCTTTTACTGCCTCGAAACTTTCCTTGCCTTCAAATGTCCACTTAAATTCCATACTCTTCTTTAACATCAGCGTTATTGGCTTCACAAGAGCAGTAAAATTTGGAACAAATCTGTGGACAAAATTGATCCTTCCCAAGAAGCTTTGAAGAGCCTTCTTGTGACTTGGCAATGGCAATGCTCGAATTGCTTCAACTCTTTCTAGGTCAATTGTCAACCCCTCCTTTGAAACAATATGGCCTAGAAGTTTTCCTTCGTGAGCCAAGAATATGCATTTTTTGGGATTCAATGATACCCCAAATCTTCTACACCTCTGAAACACTTGCCTCAAATGAAAAAGGTGATCCACTGCATTTTTTGAGAATACAGTGATGTCGTCAAGATATATTAGAACTATTTTGTTGATTAACCCCTTGAATGCCATATCCATTGCCCTTTGGAAAGGTGGCTCCAGCATTTGATAGCCCAAATGGAATTTTCTTGTAGGCATAGGTCCCCCATTTGGTGGTGAAAGCCGTCTTGAATTGGTCACCTTCTTTCACCATCACCTGGTTGTACCTTGAGTAACCATCTAGGAGAGAGAATCTCTCTGAACTAGATACTACTTGCAATATTTGTTCCATTGAAGGAAGTGGGTAATGGTCTTTGAGAGACACCATATTTAGGTCTCAGAAGTCCACACACAGCCTGATTTCTCCACTCTTCTTCCTGACCGGAACCAAGTTTGCGACCCAGCTTGAGTGCTTGATTGGTAATATAATGCTTGCCTCTATTAGCTTATTTAGCTCTTTCTTCATTAGAGGTTCAATGTGAGGGTTGACTGGTCTCTGCTTCTTCTTGATGGGCTTAGCATCTGGATCCAATTCTATGGTATGTTGTGCCAAATTTGGATCGAATCCTCTCAAGTCTTCATAGCTCCAAGCGAAGACATCTGGAAATTCTTGGCAAAGCTGTATGAAATCTAATTTCTCCTACTCAGTGGCCACTTTACCAATTTTAAGTGTTTTGCCTTCCCCCACCGGAATTGGCTTCGAATCTTCTCTCTTGACCTGTATGTTAGCCTTTTCCTTACGGAACTGGTCGTTAGGGTTGAAGATAGACTCCAATGTTACTAAACCTTTAGGAAGCTTGTTTGTCTGTAGCTGCACTACTTGATCCCCTTACTGCTGCTCTAATCTGTCTTGATTCCTAGCTGAGAATTCAGCCTCTTCTTGTAAGAAATTGACGATCTGTTGATCATTCTCAAACACCTGCCAGCTTGTGTTATTATCTGGAACTGCTGGCCTCACAATCACATGGATATGTGGCTGTGTTTTTCCCTTTCTAATGTTGTCAACCATATCAAATGTTACTCCAACTACTGCGAGCCTATCTGTGACTTAATTTTTCTTCCTGGGTATGGACACAATGTTGAAAGCTTCGAAATCCTCAATGAGGTCCCATACCCTATTCTTGTAGCTCCTCAGCAAGTCATTCTTTGTAGCATGTTGTCCCCTAACTTGGTTGACGATTAGCTCGCTATCTCCAAACACCTGCAAGTTCTTTATGCCCTTTTTCCTAGGCCAATGAAGTCCATGAATAAAAGCTCATATTCAGCTGTGTTGTTTGAACAGGAAAACTTGGAAATGAAAAGTTGAATAATATTTGATGTCTTGTGGTGAAACAACATTGCACCACCTCCAGCACCTTGTTTACTTCTCGAACCATCGAAAAATAGCCGCCAAACTTCATTGTCATCCTTATTGTTTGGCTAGATGATGTCGAGAATGGGTGAATTTTCTTCGTGTATACAATACACGCCCAATTCAGATTCTTCAATTTCCTTGTATGGGATCAAATTCATGTACTCTTGTTTGCCCATTCATCCAAAGTTAAATCAGGAATTCCCTCAACCTTAGTACCTGTTTCTAGATCACTTGAACACTCCTCTTGATCAAAATCTGAGAAATTTACATTGATCGGGCTTGGAACATGGGGCTCAATATGGAAATTTGCAATCGGCTGTGACCTAATTGTAGCTTTGGCTCCATACCTTATTCTAAAAATCATGTGTGACCAATATGCAGATAAATATCCACCAATTTTTGCATGTGAAGTCTCTTGATAGACACAAGGGCAAAGAGTGGCGGAAGGTCAATCATTGATATATCTTGTAAGAACAACAACATTTGGACATGCATGCAAGTGTAAGACTTCAAGTTTTTAATCACTCCAATTGTTGCTATTGTTGTCCCATCCTAATTGCACTACCCCTTTCAGATATTACTTCATATTGGAGACCCAGCTGATCAGCTATTTGCTTGGGCATCACTGAGCTACTTGCCCCGGAATCAATCATGCAATTGTGTACTAGTTTATCCCCAATGATTAATGAAACATAGAAAGGAGGGGGCTTCAAACATTTTACCTTGTTTCCCTCCATGGCTTCCTTCATGCTGGGCAGCATTTGTAAGCACTTTGTCTTACATCTAAACCTTCTGATTCGAAGTTGTCCAATCCTTCATGGAAACTTGTAGCAGATCTCTTTGTCCTGGGATGGATAGGGATTCCCACATTGATATATTGACGTTAGTCTTCTTCATTCTGTTCAATGATACTGAACGGGGATGAAGTATCCTTTTGTTGTCCCTTGGTTTGTACACTTACTCCTTGTACGTGGAGCTTGCAACAGCTGGCATTTGAGTTGGCCTACAACAGGTACCTTAGGCTGATTCTTGCACATTTGCCCTTGTGTATTTGGAAACTGGACTCTGCTTGCCAATAATTGTGTGGAGCCGTGGAAGGTTGTGGATTGGTTGGGGCTAATGGCTTGTTCTTCACCCAAATTTCTCCTCTTTGACCTTGTGTTGGATGCGACACCTTGAGAAAGGCTGCTTGATTCACTGCCACAGAAATCTTCTGCTTGCCAGTTCACCAACGTGGTGTCATGTTGGAGGCTGATTGCTGTTGGAATGTTTCTTGTTGTTGACTGTTTCCTTGACTTGGCCCTCGCCCTCCACACCAGTAGTTGTGCACCATCAGTGCTTGATTGAGAGCACCATTGAAACACATGCTGATTGGTTGTGAGGCTCGATTGCATGGAAAGCACCAGCCATATTCCTGAGCAATGTTGTTCTGTGTTGGCACTAATGCTCTTAGAGGCAGATATAGCATTTGGATTATAGGGCTAGAATGGTCTATTAGCGGGAGGTTATCCTTGTTTTGATTCACATTTGCAGCCTGGATTAGGTGGTCTATTTGTGGTTGGTATGGCTGCCTAGCTTAGGCTGAGCTTGAGGGTTATAGGATAGGTCTGAAACCTTGGGCTTGTTGCCTTTTAATAGTAACCAGCTCATTTCCCAAATTTTGAAACTGTTTCATGACCTCTTGGAGTTCATTTGAAGCACTTGGAGATGAAGTGGAAGCTTCATTTGAACTCTGATTTCTAGGAGTGGGAACAGGAGCCAAAGTGGGTGCTTGACTAGTGCTTGGATTTTCTAATTTTGGATACAAGGGCATGGGAGGCCTAGGAGCCAGTTTACCAGCTTGAATAAGACAGTTTTCGGCTCTAATGGCAATGATATAAGCCATGGGATTGTTGTGCCTCCCATGGACTGAATTAACATTGAAATATCAGAATTCAAAGCTTTAAGGTAATATAGAAAAGCACCTCCTGCTGTTGGCCTGACTGCCACTGGAATCCTATCCCAAGACCTTTGAAATCTGAAGTTGAAGTCAGTCAGCTGCTCGTTGGGGACTCTCTTGATAGTTGTCAGCTGCTCCAAAAGCGACAAGTTGTCCTCTAACTTGGTTAACGATTAGCTCGCTATCCCCGAACACCTGCAAGTTATTTATCCTTTTTTTCCTAGCCCAATGAAGTCCATGAATCAAGGCCTCATATTCAGCTGTGTTGTTTGAACAAGAAAACTGGAAACGAAAAGCTAAATAATATTTGATGCCTTGAGGTGAAACAAGCATGGCTCCACCTCCCGCACCTTGCCTACTCCTTGATCCGTCAAAAAACAGCTGCCATACCTCATTGTCATCATTATGGCTTGGCTTGGTGATGCTAGGAACAGGTTGATTTTCTTCTTGTATAGAATAAACTCCCAGCTCAGATTCTTCTACTTCTTGATAGGGATCAAAAGCATGTATCTTGTTTGCCCATTCATCAAGAGTTAGGTCCGGGATACTTCCAACCTTGGTGTCAGCCTCATCAGTACTAGGGTGATCTTCTTGATCAAATGCTGAGCAATTGGCATTAATATGACTTGGAGTGTAAGACTCAATATGGAATTTTGCAATAGGTTCAGACCTAATTGTAGCCTTAGTTCCATACCTTGTTCTAAACAACATGTGAGACCAATCAGCAGACAAATATCCCCGAATCTTGGCTGTGAAGTCCCTTGACAAGCAAAGGGCAAAGAGTGGTGGAAGGTCTATGATTGATATATCTTGTAAGACAATAACATTTGGACATGCATGCAAGGTAAGACTCAAGTTTTTAATCACTCCAACTGTTGCTATTGCTGTCCCATCCAATTGCACTACCCCTTTAGATATTACATCATATTGGAGACCCAGCTGATCAGCTATTTGCTTGGGCATCACTGAGCTACTTGCCCCGGAATCAATCATGCAATTTTGTACTAGTTTATCCCCAATGATTAATGAAACATAGAAAGGAGGGGACTTCAACATTTTACCTTGTTGTGCTCCATGACTTCCTTCAGGCTGGGCAGCATTTGTAAGCACTTTGTCTTGCATCTGAACCCACTGATTCGAAGTTGACCAGTCCTTCATGGCAGCTTGCAGTAGATCTCTTTGTCCTGGGATGGATAGGGATTCCCACATTGATATATTGACGTTAGTCTTCTTCATCTGTTCAATGATATTGAATGGGGATGAAGTATCCTTTTGTTGTCCCTTGGTTTGCACATTCACTCCTTGCATGTGGGCAGCAACAGCTGGCATTTGAGTTGGCCTAGGGGCTGTTCTTGGCTGTCCTTTTGCACTTGAAACTGGGCTTTGCTTGCCAATCATTTGTGGAGCTGTGTAAGGTTGTGGATTGGCTGGGGCTAATGGTTGTTCTTCACCCAAATTTCTCCTCTTTGACCTTGTGTTGGCTGCAACACCTTGAGAGACTGCTTGATTCATGCCACAGAAATCTTCCACTTGCGAGTTCACTAATGTGGTGTCATTTGGGGCTGATTGCTGTTGGAATGTTTCTGGTTGTTGGCTGTTTTCTTGACTACCCTCACCCTCCACACCAGTAGTTGTCACCATTAGTGCTTGATTGAGAGCACCATTGAAACACATGGATTGGTTGTGAGGCTCGTTGCATGGAAAACACCAATCAGATTCCTGAGAAATGTTGTTCTGTGTTGGCACTAATGCCTTAGAGGCAGATATGGCATTTAGATTATAAGGTTGGAATGGTCTATTGGCAGGAGGCCTTGTTTGATTCATATTTGCAGCTGGATTAGGTGGTCTTTGTGGTTGGTATGGCTGCATATTAGGCTGAGCTTGGGGTTGATAAGAAGGTCTGAAACCTTGGGCTTGCTGCCTCTTCAGAGTAACCAGCTCATTGCCTAAATTTTGCAACTGTTTCATGACCTCCTGGAGTTCATTTGAAGCACTAGAGGATGAAGTAGAAGTTTCACTTGAACTTTGGTTTCTATGGGTGGGAACAGGAGCCAAAGTGGGTGCTTGACTAGTGCTTGGATTTTCTAAGTTTGGATACAAGGGCATGGGAGGCCTAGGAGCCAGTTTACCAGCTTGAATAAGACAGTTTTCGGCTCTAATGGCAATGCTATAAGCCATAGGGATTGTTGTGCCTCCCATGGACTGAATTAACATAGAAATATCATAATTCAAAAGGTAATATAGAAAAGCACCTCCTGCTGTTGGCCTGACTGCAACTGGAATCCTATCCCAAGACCTTTGAAATCTGAAGTTGAAGTCAGTCAGCTGCTCGTTGGGGGCTCTCTTGATAGTTGTCAGCTGCTCCAAAAGAGACAAGTTGTCTCCCTTCTCTCCAAATTGCTCGTGAAGTGCAATACACAGCTGATTCCAGTTTGAGATGGAACCAGCTCCAAGGCTCCTAAACCATTGTAATGCTTTACCCTTAAAGGAAGATGCCAGTAACTTGACGGCCACTTGCATTTCATTGATTTCATGGATTGCACAAAGGTTAGCAATATCTTTAACATGATCACCTAGAGTAGTATGATTTTCTCCGGTGAAGTAGGGAATGTTCTTCAAGGCTGCAATAGGAACTGGATGTTGTGCATTGTGAGCAAGTGGGCTGCTGCTTGTGAAGTTGACGTAGGGATTGTTCTGAGCCATTCTAATCGGTCTTAAAACCCTTGTATACTGAATGAAAGGCCTGTCAAGTGGAGGAGTTGAGAGAGTTCTGTTTGGTGGAGATGGAGACCTTTGAATCCTTCTTCCTCTTTGCCTTCTTCTTGGAGATAACTGCAGGTATTCAAACATCACTTCTTCTTCTCCAACTCTTGACCTTGTGGTGATTCTTCTCATGAGTTTCAGGCCTGCACTACTGAAACCAGTTGATTCTTCCCAAGCGGAGTCACCAGATATGCAAATAATAGCTCTTATAACTAAGAAAATTGCAGCAGATGCATATCAACTTTGCTGCAATAAAAATGAGACCTCTAGTGTCCCACCGGGCGTGCCAAAAATGTTGTTACAGACTCACAGCACCCCTGGATGCAAATCAGGCTTCTAGGTTGATGTTCAGGCATCCAGTGTGATTGCACAACATGGAATCCTTTCTCCAAGCGTGGGACTTGTAAAGATGAGAAAAGATTCTCCAGAGAAGGCTGGTTCCTATTCCTCTGTTCAAATGCACACACAAAAATGCAGAGGGTTTGCTAAAACCTAATCTAACTTGCCAAGGAGACAGGGTAAGAAAATGCATAAAAAAAAACCTAAACTATAAAGGTGATGCACCAAGGAATGTTAGACACTCGTTTTGCAAATTTAACACAGACCACATAGATGCAATACAAACACCATGCACAGGTAACCAAACTGCAATAAGAGATCAAAATGACAGCAATGAATACATGAGAGGGTTGAGAGTCAATCACAACACATATATTATTGCTCAAGAGTCGATACAGTACATTGCAGTGGCCAAGAGGCAAAAAGACTGGCATTACAACCCATATGGGAGGTTTGAAAGCTCCACAATTTCTCTTGCAAGCGAGGGAAGAAGGGAGGATGCAAAACAAAGAATGTCCGACCTCCTTAAAGGAGCTCCTCTTTACAATATATATGAAGAAATGAGAGAGGGAAGAGAGAGGAAATCCAGAATCTACCCCCAACCACTTCTTGGTAGCATTTAAAATCATCTCATTATGACAGAAGCGGCGGATCCTAGCAAAACAACGGGCTGTCTAACAGGAGCGGCGAGCTGTCTGCTGCATTAAAGTTGGTTGTTGAAGCATTACTTCTGTCTATCACCACGCGTCAGAGACGTTTTCTTAATTTTCTCCCTCTAAACTACACCAAAATGCAAGATTGATCCCAGAATCATGTAGAGAATTCAACAGCTTTCTGTTGATATAAAGAACGTGCAAATCCGAGCTCTGGATCGAAAGATACGAAGGTCTGAAGATTTAGGGCACAAAACAGGCGAAAACAGATTTTTAAATCTCTTTTCCCGTGCTCTGCCATCTGGACGACACGTGGCAGGCTCTGGTTCGCTGAGCAATTTTCTCTCTCCACCTTTTCGCGGGCTTTTCTTGTGGGCCCCTTAAACTTGGACACGTGGCACTATTTCATTGGTTCGGATCAGTGCTCGAAAACTCGCCCCTTTGACCTTTTGGACCTTTTTCCTTGGCGACACGTGTCATGCTGTGATTTGTCCACGGGCCTGCCGGATTTTTGTGTCCACCACATCCTTTTGTCCCGGATGTCCTAGTGCTTCGCGGGACAGAATCCTCCGATCCGCCCGAAATGGGCTTCCTCGTCCCTTTTCTGTCAGTGACACGTGGCGTGATCTGATTGGCTTTCGGCTCCTTCAGCTATCCGCGTCCTGCGCGTCCCTTTGTCCCACTTGTCCTTGTGCTGAAGTTTCCTGTTTCGGCTGATCCGGCTGGTTCGCGTCCTTCACGTCCATTTGTCCCAAATGTCCCAGTGCTGACTTGGACAAATTTTCCGGTTCTTCCGGCCGATTCGGCCATTTCGCGTCCTTTGTCGCACTCTTGTCCCTTTGCTTACTGGGCCCCTAAAGGACTTGGACAAATTTTGGCCGATTTCTTTCCTGATCCGAGCATTTCGCGTCCTAAGTTGTCCCAGGGATGTAGGACTTAGCTAATTTGGGCCAATTTTTTCTGGAGGCTTTTCTGGCAACTTTCTCGCATTTTCTCACGTATAATTGTTCCAACTGTCCCAGGGGTGGCCTTAGAAATTTTTCTGAAGGGACCTTAGCCAAAACATGATTTTTACCCTGAATCAATCAATTTGCTTGGATTTAAAAACTCTGATGCATGTTATCAAATTAACCCTGGGGGGTGAAATTTGGATAACAATGGGTTCTTAGCTGATCTTGTAAGAGACCTAAAAGATCCAGTTCATGGAGCCATTTCATGATGAAGTTTATCCTTGTCAAGTTGGTATTGCTTGGAACATAATATTGAAAAATTTAGTGGCCTGGAGTTAATAGGATCTATCATGATTAAGTATACATCAGGTTTTGAAGAAGAAAGTTGTTGCAATTCAGGATATTTCTGAAAAAGTAGTTGGTATGGCTAACAAGTAGATACATTAGGGAGAATTGCTTAATTCCTCATGTGAGATCAATCTATGGGCATAAAGATCAAATATGCTTCAAAAGACTCCATGTATGCATCAGGTTACATAGCTGGCGGAAATTCTCTTCACTATTTCTTCATTTTCCAGTTCTAGATATAATTGACAAATATAAATGTTGTTGGTTTTAAAACCATTAATAAGTTATGTCAAACTGGATGCCTACAAGTTAAGTGACAGAGGTGATAATTTATTCTTCATAAATCCGGATGATGTCAGAAAGAGGAGGGATAGGAAGATGACTTTGTGCCAGATTGTTATCTTTGGTTCATTAAGGTCCAATGTTACACTAGACCTAATTAAGTGGATGAGGATATTATTCAGATTTCCCTCGTCTACATTCATCCATTGGGTAGAGGAAGAACCTAGTTGGGTCATACAGGATCAACATCTGTAAGTAACATTATGAGTTGTTGTCCATGATCGATGGTTGTGCTGTAAACCCCTGGATAGCTAATTTAAGCATAATTTGAATAGAATTACCAAAAATTTCCTAGAACTTTGTTCACGGTCATTTTGTTATAGAAGTAACTCTTGTTCAGATCTAAGGGTAAATTATGATTTTAGAGTAAATCTGACAAGCTGAAATGCTTATAATTTTGTGTGGCTACAATTAGGTTTATCTATTTGTCATGTTAATGCCCAATGTCTGCAATCTATTGATTTGGTAAACAAACATGTCGGCCTCTTGGACTCCTATGTTTATATTGTTTCCTTTCTCTCATAATATTTGAGAAAAACAGTTGCTTAATTGTTACAAAACTATACAACTATGGTTCATGAGCCTGCATGGTTAAAGTAATGTGTACCCCCATATAGATTTGATATTTAAGTGACAACATTTTACTAGGAGTTACACCAGGTTAAATGAGGGACAATTGTATGTAACTTATGACAGATTTGTCCTAGGTTTAACAGCTACTAGTTCTCAGCCAACATCCAATCTGAGATCTAGAATCCTCAGATTGAAATACTCAAGTACTTGATTTCTTCATATAGTTCTAATTTTTGATTAGTATTCTCTTGATTGGTACAAGGAGCACAAGACCAATCCATGTTTGATAACTTTCCATCCAATTCTTTATGAGTTTCCAACTCAACAGATGGTAATTAAGATATTGGGATTTCACTACAATTAGTCAATTAATGATTTTGTCTGGGAATGAAGATGTTAATTAGGTGCATCCTTTGAATTATGCAACATATGAGGTACTGGATAATTTCCATTGAATTGTGATTCCAATGGTTCATGTGCTCCAATGTGAGACCCTACTCAACCTTTGGAATGATGATATTATCGAGATTTCTATGAGTCTGTGCAAGCTTTATTGAGTCATTTGCTAAGCATTTATATGAGTTAATGTTAGGCTTATAAAAGGTCTTTCATCCACACTCAAATGTAGCAAGTGAAGAATTTGCAACATTATTATCAACCTATCCAAAGTAATCATAGGACTAAGATTTACCCCATAAACACTTCTTGTTGGAGTATTGGTACCATTATTTATTTACAAATTTTACTAACCTATTAGTTTAATCAGGAAATGCCCAAAAACTCAGCTTCTGAAATGAATTTTCAAGGTTCTTTTTAATATGAAATCCAAAAATGTTGAAACAAACTCTACTTTAAGAGATCTGTCAAGGAAAAATTCTTTGGAAGATTGAAAAGAACCTGCATGCTTATCTCTAGGAGCTAATGAATAAGGTAGTGTACTACCTCTTTTTAGGATGGTAGCATCTCCAACATCCCTGAATTTAATAAAATCTTGATCTATCTTTGAGGGATAACTTGTAGGATAAACTTCAACATTTTGGCGTGATTTTATTAGCTTGTGAACATTCGAATGTGTACCATCTGTAGGGAATATTTCAAAAATTCATGCAAATAGCCCTCGTCAGATTAATAGTCCAGGTAAAAGTGATGTTGGAGTCGCTGAGAGGATCCCAACCCTTTTTGCCTGATTTGGGAAGTATATATACATAATTGATCTGACTCAAATCTGAATTGACAATTCACAAATGGATTTATGCCTGAACAAAGGCATCACTTTATCATTCATAAATTGTGATGCTAAGGATCAAACCCCGTGAAACTGGGTGAATAAGTGTCAAACAATGCCTGGGAGTTGCATGGAAAGGTACAAGATTTCTTCATAAAGATCCGTGTATTGTACAATGATTTTGATGCTAAATAACACTCAATACAATTCATTCTGCAGAAGATTGAATAATAAATATTGTCAAAAACCCACTGTAAATGATTCAAACCAAATCGATTTGATGCAATAGAAGAATATTCCTATATTTTTTCTGGTTTCATTGAACCATTACAACCTTGTTAGTAAGTTTATCATACAGCAATAAAGGATCTCAGACACTCTTAGTTATGAATTGTAAGAAGAAGTTACATGTCTAGAAGAAGTCTATATGCCCACTTACAACAATTTATTTCTCCAACTATTGGAATAATAAAAACCTGTTACCATGAGGATCCCTGAATGGTAACTTAAGAGTCAATTTGGGGTTTTGCAAAAGGAATAATCCATGGGTTTGCACTTTTCATTTTATTTTCATGGCATGTCTCAGAGCTAAGTTGAAAGAGAGAATAATGTAATTTTAATCTCAATACATGGTGGTTCCCAAGATAACTTGTAAACCTTTTCTGTTAATAGAAAAAGGTTCCATGAGGAACAATGACTTTAATCCAATATATCATAATCGTAAAGATTACAAATTAATGTATTTCAAGTTTTCATTCACACTACAAGTCACATTTTTGGCTTATTTGACCCTTTTTGAAAAAAGTCGCAAATGTAGCCCAGGAATCACACTTTAAATTATTTATTCCTGGTTTCATGCTACTTTCATAGGATTTTGAGTCACTTAAACAGTCTATTAATTAATTATATGTCCTTTGGCCATTTTACTTTATTTTGAGCACAATATAATAAAATTAATAAACCGAAGTTACCCTTGAAAACACCCTTTGGTCGTCGGGTAGACAAAACAGGCCAAAGGTCTTCGATTGAACTATTCGAGAAAGAGGGACATTACAGTCCTCCCTTCCCGAGATTGCTTGTCCCCAAGCAACTGTAGAGTTGGATGTTGTAATATAGATTCGCCCTCCCATGTAGCATCTTCCACTGGTAACTCTTTCCACCTCACTAGGAACTCCCGAATAACTCTATTCCTAAGTCTCCTCTCTCGGTTGTCCAAGATCTACTCTGGCACTAAGTCCAATCTCCCTTCCTCATCAAGGGGTGGTAACTCTGTAGAAGAAATAATGTGCTGCCCCAAGGCCTTTTTCAAGAAAAATACATGAAAGACATTGTGTATCTTACTCTCAGAAGGCAACTCTAGCTCATATACCACTTAACCAACTCTCATCAACACCCTGTATGGCCCATAGAATCGCGGCTTGAGCTTTTTATCCCCACTCTTCTTGAGAGTACTCTGTCTGTAAGGCTGAAGACGTAGAAAAACCATGTCTCCTACCTCAAATGATCTCTCCACTTTGTGCCTATTTGCATACATATTTTGCTGATTCTGGGCCCACTGAATATTTTCCTTGAGTACCTTAAGGATGTCCTAACTATCCTGTAAACTCTCTTGAGCCTTGGGAGCTCTACTGTCCCCAAACGCCAAATCAACAAAAGATCTTGCATCATACCCATACAGTGCTCGGAATGGAGTCATTCCAATAGACATATGGTAAGTGGTGTTATAGCAATACTCACATAAATATAGCAACTTTACCCATGCCTTCTGCTGTCCTGCAACATAGTTATGAAGATAACCTTTTATCCATTTGTTCACAATCTCCATCTTTCCATCCGTTTGAGGGTGATAACTAGTGTTAGGAGTCAACTCAGTGTGAACCAAACGGAAAAGCTCCTGCCAAAATAAGCTCATAAACCTACTATCACTGTCACTATGTTCTTCGGAAGTCCATGCAACTTGAATATCTGACGGAAGAACAAATCAGCCACATGAGGTGCCTTAAAGCTGGTAGGGACAGCGAAAAAGTGTGCATATTTTGCCAACCGATCAACTACTGCATAAATGCGATCATTCCCTTGCACCACGGGAAGACCTGCAATGAAATCCATCGAAATATTTTCCTACTTCTGCTCCGGAATTGGCAATGGCTATAGCAAACCTGTTGGGAAAGTATGCTCCGACTTGTTCTTCTAACAAGTCATACACTCACGGACATGGCGCAAGGCATCATCCTTGAGACCCTTCCAGGATAATCTCTCTCTAATTTTCCTGTATGTTTTAAAATACCCTGGATGCCCTACAAGTGGTGCATCATGGAAAGCATGCATAATCTTCTCCTTAAGCTCAGATTCAGGAACTAGGTAAATTCTGCCCTTATACAAGATCAAATCAGTGATTACCTTATACCGGCCATCCTGAATTTTTCCATCCATAATGTCACATGTCCAAGTGTTTTTGGAATACTCAACTAACAGTTGAGATTTCCAATCTGCTGAAATCTCGCTCAACGAACATAGGGCAGCAAGCTGGGGTTTCCTGGAAAGTGCATCTGCCACTACATTCTTTGTCCCCTTGACATACTCAATGTCAAAATCATATGCGTGGATTCTGCTGACCCATTTTTGTTGCCTCTCATTGAGTTCCTTTTGTTCTAGGAAATATTTCAAGCTGTTGTGGTCGGCTCTCACCACAAATTTTCCACCCACCAAATATTGTCTGAACTTTTCCAAAGCATGCATAATGGCAAGCATCTCCTTATCATAGGTGGAATACAATCTCTTATTATCTCTCAACTTCTGGCTCTCGAAGGAAATAGGATGGTGATCCTGCATAAGAATTGCACCAATCCCCAATCCCGAAGCATCACACTTTAAAATGAAGGGCCGTGAGAAATCTGGAAGAGCCAAAACTGGACAGGTGCTCATAATTACGTTAAGCCTCTCAAATACTACTTGTGCCTCATCTGACCAAATGAATGCACGCTTCCGTGTAATATTTGTCAATGGAACTACTAGCTGAGAATAACCCTTCACAAACCTCCTATAGTAACCACATAACCCTAAGAATCCTCGTGAGTCAGAGATATTCCTGGGTGGTGGCCAATCTTGCATTGCCTGTATCTTCTCTTGATTGACCTTAACCCCATTGGCCCCAATGACATGCCCAAGATACCCGTACACTAGACCCCTCAAATACTCTTACACTAAACCCCTCAAATTACTCAACCTGTAATCCTCGCTTCGCAACCAACCCCTCATCAATGAAGTTGTCCGTAGCTCCACTGTCAACGTACAACCGCCAATGTGTAACACTCTAGAAATGGTGCCCCAGCAGTGAAATATAAGAAGAGCTGATACCCGTAAATTCGAAAACATGGTCTTTCATCAAAATTCTTAAAATCTTCTTGTCTGGTTTGCACTAACCGTGTGACTGTCAGTTTCGTCTCAATGTTCATTACAATTTTTGTCAAGCATATCCACCTTATACTTGTTTGTCCACTCAAATTCCCTTCTTACTGATGACAGTAACAAAAGATTGTCGACAAATTTTGGATTTAGTGTTCTCTAATGTACCCGAAGTCGTGAAATTGAAAAAAATATGTTTTGGGTCATCTCTTGTAATTTGTTCGCTTTTCGTGCGCCCGTCGGAACTTTTTCTGTCCCGCGTGGCCCAAGTTCCAAAGTGCGTATCTTTTCCCCGCTCCGAATTCCCCCGCAGTTGTTCCTGGGCAGGCCTACCGGAACTGTTTGTCCCCATGTCCCCCCGGTTCAAAAGTTCGTTCTATTCCCCGATTTGCCGAAATCCCCGAATGTTTGTCCATTTTCAGGCCCCTGTCGGAACTTTTGGGTCCCAAATGTCCCAAAGTCAATATGCGAACTGTTCCATTGTTCGACCGAACAACCTGAACCGTCGCCGTCTTCACTCTTTCATGTTCCAATGTCCCAAAGTTTAATTCTGTAAGTTATTCCACGTTTCCGCTGAAACGCCCGAATCGCTACTTCGCGTACGTGCGTTCGCAACTGTCCCAAAACTTTTCCCGGACGCATTGTCCACCTTTTCGGCAAACGAACGCCCCGAGCCGCGTCCTTCGCGCGTTTCGTCCCAGGATGTTCCAAAAATGCATTTGTGCGTCGCCCCCTGGTGCGCCCGAGTCGGCCAAGCCGCGTGTGGCACACGCATTCGCGTCTCACATTCCCAAAAACGCCAACTCCATTGCATACTTAGTTTTTCCCCTCTAACCCCGAATATGTTTGTTTTTCACACTAATTATATGAAGTTAATGCACATTGATCACCTTTCTCTCTCCTCAACGGATATATAACGGGCAGACCCCCTTTTTGCATTTCTCACACTGCTTCCTTGCTATCTTTTGCTCAAACATCTTGCTGGCGAATAAGGTTTTCGATGACGTCAAGGATAATCTCTCAAAATCTTGGGAAGATCAGAGTCTTGGAGGAGGCTTGGGAGAAATGAAGAACAACTGGCAGAAGGACGAAGTTTTCAAGACACTGGTCATCTCTGTTTTCAAAGACATATGCTGTCATCTTTAGGATGAGATTTCTGAGACATAGCTGAGGCGTTAAAAGAATTTCAGGCAACGGATTTTGAAGTCAGTGGGTCCCTCTCAAGTGACTGGCCACCTGTCTTCTTCTCCTCATTCTTTTCTCTTCTTTCCCTTTCTTTTGCCGTTTTCTTTGCAACGAGTTGAGGTACTGCGATAGGCGGTCTTTAACTGTTCTTGGTTAAAGAAACGGTTACGAAGAGTAACTGATTTGCAAGCTAATATAATGGCCTTCTTCACGCCATTCTAATAGTGGAGGAAGAACTTGGCATGATTTTCCGAAAAGTGTAAATAGATTATAAAGAAATCAATACAGAAGGACTTTCCATTCTTTGTCTATCTGATCTCTGTTATTCCTAAGCTTTCATTTATTTTCTTTGCGAAGATCATTTGTCTCAAGTTTGTTAGTCTCTCCAATTGCATACTTTTCAACTTTGCAAGCCTGGTGATCTTGTATAACCAAGAAAGAACTTTGTGTCCTTGATTAATGAATCTGTGTTATGTTAAGAAACTTTGTGTTCTAGCAGATGTTATTTACAGAACTTTGTGTCTCTGAATTCCATCTTATTTATCCAATACGAATGATCTTTTTTCAATTCACTGTGACTCTCGCATACATAAAGAATTACTCTGATATCTATAATTCTGCATGTTGCCTTTCTGCTCTTTCCCGTACTCTCATTTCCTCAGTCCTTTTCGTGTAATTGATGATTTTATCAAGAAACCACTTTCGGAATATCCAGAGTTTAATCAACACCTTCAAGTGCTCTTGTAAGATGGGGAATATGGTCTCGTTTTCTGAATAGGGAACCTCTCCCATTAAAGGAAGCGTACTTTCTTGTTCCCCTCGCCTGACTGTTACTCTTCTTATAAGGTCCTTACTTTGACGTCGTACCTAAAAGTTTTTTTGGCCGAGTCTGGCCGCTGGAATCACTCCAGTTCTCATAATTTTTCGATCATGACCGTTATCTGGCGACTACCAGCATTTTACTTGAGGGAGGAGGGCCCTGGTGTTGTGAAGATTCTCAGTTTCAGCTTTTGGAGTCACAGGTGTTCCGTGCCTGCCCTCAACAAACTGAGAGGACGCTGTGTCGCACAGCACTCCCTTATTTTTTTAAGACAGAATTCCCACATACAGGTGGCTTTTTCTTCACTAGCCAGCTGAGCCCCTAATCTTCAATCTTTGATTCTTGCTGGGGTTGCGTCCCTCTCCAAGCCTTTTGCCAAGCTGGCTGCGCCATTACCTGGGTCATCGTGTCGGCCCCTGGCGCGCTTACACTCCACCTTTGCATGAGTTACCCAGAGGTAACCGGAAGAACTTCCCAAGTTCAAGGCAGGGCAAAGTACATCCTAAATGAACACCATCGCAGCCTTCAATTATTGCATGTGGAGTTCTTTGATCGAACATGAAGACGTCTCCGTAAGGCTTGTTCGTTGAGACTTCAAAGATAATGCTGCTGATTATTTCTCTACCACCTCCGTGGCGCTATTCAACACCCGATTGGGACCACAATCAAACTCAGTTCGAAAACCATTTTCAAGCCGTCAAAGATTTACATTCCTTGCTAAGCCCAAATCTCTCAGATAAAGAAATATTCACAAGAGCCCAATAGAATTTGTGGGCCCGGTTCACAAATTGATCAATAAATTCCGCAGCCTACCCGACTATTGATCAAATTCAAATGTTTTCTTCCTAATGCTCAATCGCCCAAAGTTATTTATGCCCTAAGAAGGGCTAATCTCAGCAACATTGTTCGAGATCAAAACTCTCGCTGTTAGTATTGAGGATGACTTGATCATTCAAGGAATTAGAAGAGACCCTCCCAAATCTAAGTCTGCTGCTGCTTTTTCTTCCTCTTCCACCCCTGGACCTAATACTGATCCATATTCATAAACTTGCAATGATCTTTATGCTTATAAAGAAACAATTGCTCAGTCACGCTCCTTATGCAGACGTTCCAAGGAAAATTTCAGCCCAGAAATATTTGCCTGCTTTCCGACACAATTAGCACTTGAGGGACCTCTTGTTTAAAGTCCCCTGTCAAATCGACCACTGCGAGTGGAAGAACCAATAATGTAAGATCACGAAGCTTGTCGAAGAGTTTGTCGAGAGAATTTGATGATGAAGCAATGAACTTGAAGAGATATCGAGTTAATTTCTTCAACACTGAGGCTTGATGATGAGATGATTATGATGAGTGGTGCGACATGAAATAAGCGAATCATGCGCTGTCATGACTCGAGAACAACCAATCAGAGGGAGAAAGTGACACACAGCCTATCAAGAAGATCAGGAGGCATTTGATCAACATTCCCGTGATTGCAAACAGAGGAGCTCCTATCCCTACCTCATCTACACCAAAGGTAGTCCTTATCCTACTACTAAAATTTGTTCTTCTTCTCTCCTAAATTTTTGTTTTTTTTATAAGCCTAGAATTCAGTGATGATGGCCCTCCCCTTCTGGGTCTTTGATATTGTTGATCTCCTGAAAAAGCCCAAGGTCCAATCTCAGAGGACGAGTATTATCAAACCATCCACAAGATTTTTCAAAATGATTCAATTTTCTTAATCCCCTTCCAAAACCACCTCTAAAGGTCTTTCCTACTCCTTCTGCACCACAGCCTAGTCTGGTAGCCCGCTGTCACAATCCCTCATGAAAAAATCAAGCCTTTTTATATGTAACCTTCTTATTTGGTCATGGGACACATTTCTTCACATACTGAAAACTATTTGTTTCCATAGTAGGCCAGTAGCATTCCAATCGTAGGATTTTCTTCGCAAGAACCATTCCACTATTATGAGTCCCGCAGATTCCTTCGTACACCTCTTTGATTGCTTGGACAGACTCTTCCAAATGTAGACAATGTAATAGAGTCCTATCATAGCCTCAACGATAGAGAGTACCCCTAAGTAGGGTGTAATGGCCTATTCATTGGATAAGGGTTTAGTTTTTGGAATGGTAGATTTCAGGTGGAAGAGTACCATCTTTCAAGTAATTATAAATGTCAACATACCAGGGGAAAAGGAACCAAAAACTTCACGTACCAAACATGATTCTAACATTTCATAGGCCGACACCGTTAAATGATCTATAAGGAACTGAAATTCCCTAGAATCTGGAGATAGTCGTAATATGGATCCAATGGTAGCCATGACATCCGCTGATCGATTATGCATATGTGGAACTTGATGGAAGGAAATCAAAACAAAATAATCTTTTAGGGTGTCCACCATACATTTGTATGGGATAAGTTTCTCTTCTTTGAATTTTTATTCATCATTCACCTGTTTGATGATCAGTTGTGTGCCACCAATAACCTAAACTTTTTTGATGTTCCATTTGAGAGAAACTAAGTCCTATAATGAGAGCTTCATATTTGGAAATGTTTTTATATACGAGAAGTCAATTCTAAAAGCTTTTGGGATGATATCTCTTGTGGGAGTAATAAGGGTTACTCCAGCTCCTGAGACATTGAATGTGAATGACCCATCAAAGTATATCTTCCAGGTTAATGATTATTCGATATATAGAACATAAGCATCTGGGCAGATGCAGACTTAAGGGTTCCGAAAGGGGTGCTTCAGCCAGTTGGTCAGCAATCACTTGTCCTTTCACTACTTTTTGATTGGCATATTGAATGTCAAACTCACTCAAAAAAATAATTTAGATGGTCATCCTTCCTTTAAGTTTCAGTTTTGACAAAAGGAATTTGAGATGGTCAACTTGAGATATCAGCTTGGTATGGTGGTTTAAAAGGTAATGAAATTTTTTTTTGAAGGTGAAGACCATAACCAAACAAGATTTTTCAATCTTTGGGTAATTGAGCTCATATTTGATTAAGGTGTGGCTAAGATAATAGACAAATCTTTCTTTATGTTGGGCATCATACTGTGTCAAGAGTGCACCTATAGAAAACTAAGTAGTTAGATATGTATAGTAGAAAAGGTTCACTTGGGGTAAGTGGTACAAGAATAGGTGGATTTGCCAAATATTGTTTTAGTAAGGTAAAGGATTTTTGGAAATCCGAACCCTGGTGAAAATCAACATCTTTCTTGAGTAGATGGCTAAAGGAATGACATGTGTTTCCAAGTTGTGAGATGAATCTTCGAATGTCCTGAATTTAACCTTACAGGATGCACAATTGTTTGAGGTTCTTATGAGGAGGCATGTCAGTAATAGCAGTGAATTTAGTGGGATCAAATTTAATTTAATGCCTATACAAAATGAAGCCCAATAGTTTCCCTGAGATAACTCCAAAAACACACTTGTTATGATTCAAATGGACTTTATAATCTCGGAGCCGTTCAAATATCTAACAAAGGATCGTAGGGTGTTCTGCTCTAGTTTTAGATTTTACAAGGATGTCATCAACATAAGCCTCTACAATTTCATGTAATATGTCATGAAATATGACAGTCATAGCTCTCTGATATGTTTCTCCTACATTCTTAAGGCCAAAAGGAACGACCTTGATGGCAAAAGGTTCCCTAAGGAGTAGTAAAGGCAATTTTTTGTTGGTCCTCTTCTGAAATCTTGATTTGATTATATCCTAAGAATCCATCCATGAGGGATATCATTTCATGTCCTGTGGTAGAATCAATAATCACGTCAATGTTTATAAGAGGAAAGTCATCCTTAGGACATGTTTTGTTGATGTCCTTGAAATTTGTACAAATTATTATTACCAATAGGCTTTTTTTGAACAGGAACTGCATTGGAGATCCACTCAAAGTAGTTGATAGTCCTGATGAATCCTACTAGTAATAAATTTTTTAGCTCCTCTTTGACTAAAAGAGCCACACATAGATGCATTTTATGGAGTTTTTGTTTGATTGGCTTTACATATTCGTGCACAACCAAGTTACAGACTACTAAAGAAGGATCCAAGCCTTACATGTTTGCATAGGACCAAGAAAATACATCTAAAAAATTCTCAGAGAATCATAGCAAAAAAAAAAATTCATGTGTTGAAAGAGAAGCCCCAAGTTTGACCATTCTAGGCTCATATTTTGTACCAATGTTGATATCAATAGTCTCCTCCACAAGTAATTTAGATCCATCCTCTATATACGTAGGATCATGGGGGAGATTGATTTCTTTCTCTAAAGGCATCTCAATGAGATTTTTACCCATAGATTGGTCACTTTTTATATCCTTTGTTTGTTCTATGTGTTTGTTCGATAGTGCATTAAGGAGGTTTTCACTATGGGACTTAGATCTTTTCTTTTAACGAGGATTTTTGGAAGATATTTTTCCCTCATTCTCTTTTTACTTCTGTTGACCATAGAACTCACACTCCTCCCCAAAATACACATATGTATCAAGGTTTAAAGAGAATCCCTTCTTCTGGTCACTGATAGGAATGTTGTCACGTAAACCTATGAATTCACCAATTGCTTCATCATTCTAAAAGAAATCAATTGGTATGTGCCTTTGTTGGTTCCAGTCTACAATGGAAGGGTGAATAAGGTTTAATTCAGGACTGGAAAGGGACAAGGTTAAAATATACGTGTCAAAGAATATATTGGTGGAAGAAAGGTCCTCGTATAGGCTACAAAGGGACTTTGTGTCACTATAGTAATCTAAAGAGCTATCCTCACTTTTAGAGGAGGTGACATCAACTTCTGTAGGATGGGAACCATAAGGCCAAATACCAATTTTGTAACTACTCATTCTTTCTTGTGTTGGACTAGGCACCTGCGCACCTTGTTCATCTATGCCACACCTATATCCTTGGTACCCCATAGCATACATCATCTTGTTAGGGATGACATAGTCTGTGGATTGATAGCATGAGGCCATCCTTTACATAAGGGATTGGGATGTATAAGTTTCAAGAATTTTCTCATCCCTCAAGAGGCCACTGAAATATCCCTTATGGGATATAAATTAAAATCCATAAAATAAATAAAAATTTGTAGCAATTTTATTTTTATTTTTTTGGAATTAAACCCTCTAGGGAAGCAAACTGAAATTTAAAGATAACTTGCAAAATACTTGTTTGAATCACATGAACTTTTATAAAGAGCTTGCTAAGATGAATACAAAGACTAGAAAAATAATTTTTTGATTTTTATGAATAAGATATGCCTACAATTAATTTTTAGAATGCCCTAACTGTTGGAAAACTTCAAAAATTCATAACTATGTGAATACAATGGATAAAAATATGATTTTTTAAAAATAACATTTACAAACTGATATAGAAATGAACCCAACCTCCAAATTCTGAAAATGCACACTATGAAACCCTCGAAAAACCTATGCTGCAAATCCCTAGGGAAAACATCACCCTATAAAAGGGGCTGTAAATCCACCAAAATGCCTCAAAAAGCTATGCCAAACTCTACCTTATATGCTGAAAATAATATGATATGCAAACCCTTGAAATTTCCTCCCCTAGTAGTGAAAATGGTGTCTGAAACCCTCTTGAAACCCTTGCTAAAATCTTTGTAAAATCTACCTGAATATCTACTCTGGATAAGCTCCAAAATAGACAAACTAGGGTGGATCTTTCACCACCAAAGAGTGCCCTACTAGCTCAGAGTGGATCTCTCACCACTAAAGCTAGGGATCTTATGGGATTGTACTCCACAAGCAAGAAGAATGCAAACAATAGTTTCTCAATGGCAAAATATGTGTGAGTGTAAGAATGAATCCTTTTCTCCCCCAAGCGCTTCCTTTTATAACTTTTCATTACCTTTTTCCAAGTTGGGTGCTCCATGTGGGACTAAAAGTGACTTAAGTGACCAAAATGAAGAAATATAACAATAAAGTACCATGATCCCCCCTTAACGATAAAACATAACAATTATTCCCACCAAGTTGCTTAATACTAATGCCAATGGAAAAATATAACAAATAAGCAAGGTGGTAAACAACCATCCATACCCAATAGCCTCTAAAGTCATTAGCCTCCTTAGGTATTACCAAGACTAAGACTGAAAAATGGCCATTAGGCCCTCAGTGAAGGAATGGAGACATTACAATCCTCCCTTCCCAAAATTTGCTTGTCCCCAAGCAAATGCAAACTAGGATGCTATAAAATCTTCTCTCCCTCCCAAGTAGCATCCTTGAGTGGCAAGTCTCTCCACGATACTAAGTACTTCATGATCACCTTGTTCCTGAAGCTTCCTTTGTCTCACCTCAATGATAGATTATGGTTCCAAGACTAGCTTCCACTCATCGTCCAATGGTGACAACTCTATAGAAGGCACACCATGTTGTCCTAGTGCCTTTTTGAGGCACAAAACATGAAAAACAATTATGTATCTTGTTATGCTCAGGAAGCTCCAACTCATATGCAACTGTCCCAACTCTTCGTGCTATCTTGTATGGACCATAGAACCACTGTTTCAGCTTCTCATCACCCCTCTTCTTAAGTGAGGATTTCCTGTAGGGCTGCAAATGTAGGAAGACTATATCTCCCACCTCAAAAGACCTTTCTACTCTGTGCCTATCTGCATAGATTTTTTTGTTGATTCTCTGCTTGTTGAAGGTTCTCCTTGAGAGCTCTCAGAATATCTTGGTTCTCCTACAACTAATCACAAGCTTTGGGAGCTCAGCTCATCTGATAATACTAAACCTGAAAATGACATAGCATCATACCCGTACAATTCCCAGAAAGGAGTCATGCCAATGCTCATCTGGTAGGTGGTATTGTAGCAATACTCACCCATGTGTAGCCATCTAATCCATGCACATTGATGTATCTGTCACATAACTATGCAAATAACCCTCTATCCATTTATTAACTATTTTTGTCTACATGTCAATCTGTGGATGATAGCTAGTGCCAATAGTCAACTTCTATACCTGCAAGTCTGAAAATATCCTGCCAAAAGGTTCTCATGAAGATCTTGTCCCTGTCACTGACAATGTTTTTAGGCAAACCATAAAGCCTAAAAACACTCGTGTATAGAATATTTGAGCCACCGTGGTGCCTTATGCCCCTTAGGCATAGAAAATAAATGGGCATACTTGGTTAATCGATCAACTACCACATATATGCAATCAAGCCCGTGTACTGAGGGAAGCCCTGTGATGAAATCCATGGATATGCTCTCCCACTTCTGCTCGGGAATGGGAAGAGGTTGTAGTAGTCCTACTGGGAAAGAATGCTCGGCTTTGGTTTTCTAGCAAACCACACTCTCTAATATGATTAAGGACGTCATCCTTCAATCCATTTCCATGTAAATTTCTCTCTTGATATACATGTAGGTCTTAAAATATCCAGGATGTCCCGCTATGAGGTGTATCATGCATTGTCCTAACACTTTTCTAACCGTTTCAAAGGATCGTTGGATTCTAGTCAACTTAAAAGGATCCTATCAACTTCTAAAAGTTGATTGAGGTCTGATCCAAGACCGAATATCTATCATCTGAAATGAAGCCATCCATAATCTCACATCAAAAAAATGAGTGTTTGGATCAAAGCCCCAACAAGTCATGTATTTCTAATTTAACTAATTTCCCAATTTTATCAATAAGCTGATTATAGTTGCATCCATAAATCATATTTTGAATTTAATTATACTTAGAAATATCAGAAACTAAAAACAAAATCAGAACACAACACCCAAATTATTTATGGGGTTTGGAATTCCTACGTTCCCGAGTTCGTGGTGAACCGATCCATTAATAATGTTAAAAATGTAAATACAATAACCTTTACATTAACTAATAATGAATCAAAAACCTGCAAAAACTTGTTTTAGACCTTTGAAGGATGTTAATGGAGCTCAACCTTTATCCTTCACCTTCCTTATCCACTTGCAACGGTGTCTCCCTTTGGTTCTACGCCTTTATGTGACTTTAACATCAAATAAATCTATCAAAAAATCTCCAAAATGGAAAAAAGATCACACTATCATGAACGTCTCAAAATTCTAAGAAAATTTCATATATAACTCGAGATCTGCATGTGAGCAGAAGTGTCTCAAAATTCAAGTTTTCCCAATCTACCTTCTTATTGGCTTGACACATACCTGACACTCTCATGTATAAAAGCCAGTGAGCTCTTTATATAGCTCGATGAGCTCAGTTGGTGGATTATATGGGGGAGTATGTTTTAGAACCATTAGGTCCGTGGTTCAAATCACCTACCCTTCATTTTAGTCATGACCTTTGTTATCTCCTACGTGGGAAGATCCCACATCTTCGGCATGAAAGGTGGGATTGATGTTTATATTGGGCTAGACTGCCCATTATCACCATGGCTTAGGCCACATCTAATTCACCTTTTATTGGGTCAAAAACATATGCATGGATTATATATCCATGAGGAGAAATAAGGGGGAGTTGGTGGATAAGGGTAAATGTGTGGCAAGATTGAAATAACACAATGTGTGGCAAAAGGCATATATAATGCATGGGAGATAATAGCTTAAGCGACCAATATGGAGAAATAAGGGGGTGGATAGTGGCCAAATAGGTAAGTCCAAATAATGTGGAATAATATGCTCCAATCATTTGTTGAGAATAATATAGGCCTCGAGCATTGCCAACACATAGTGACATGGCAAATATCATGGTGAATAATTACAAAGTAATATAAAATTTAACCATGAATAATAATGTGACATTCAAAATGAAATAAGACAATTAAGACCACATGTCGATCCTCAATAGGCAAAATAGGTAACTCAAACGCGTGGTGGCAAGCCACGTGGTGGCTTGAGGACCCACCACGTCAGCGATGATATAATCATCCTCATGGCGGTCGGGCTCCCTTCCGTTATAAGAGTTGAGCCTCTATTTCTGGCCCACTTTTATGTGTGTCGAAGACCGGAGGTTGCAAATAACTCGAACAACCTTCATTTTTCCCTTTTTCTCATTTTTCCACTTTCCCACTATTGACTGAGCCACTTGGCCAATTATGCCCTCACCCACGTCACCATGGACTTGTTGAGCAATGTTTTCCTTCCGGTTGACCAAAATTTGACTGGACCTATCTTGAGCTCATAGTGTTTGTTTTACACATTCTTATAGTCATAGGAAAGATCTCGGAAGGCTCTAGTGCATTGACATAATTTAGGGAAGTTTAGGGAACATTTGACACTGAAATTGATCCCCTGATCAACTATCTCCTTCTAGAGTTGTATCATGTAATGCCTAAAGGATTTTCTCCTTCATCTTAGATTCTGGTACAAGGAAAATCATATCCTTGTAGTATATGAGGTCATCCAAAACTTTGTATCTATCATCATGTATGATGTCATCCATAATCTCGTATGTAAACTGATTTTTGGAATACTCAATAAGTATGTGAGTCTTGCAAACTATTGAAATCTCAAACATCGAACTAAGCATAGAGGTAAGGTGAGGCCTCCTAGATAATGCATCAACAACAACATTATTCTTACCTTTGGTTTACTGTATGTCAAAGTCATATTTTTGCACCTTATTCACCCATCTCTGCTAGCGGTCGTTGAGATCCTTTTGTCCTAAGAAGAACCTTGAAATGTTTTGATCTGTATAAACCATGAATTTGCTACCCACAAGGTACTATCTAAATTTGACCAAAGCATGCATAATGGCCAACATCTCCTTGTCATAAATTGAGTACTCCTTCTCTGCAGGGATCAATTTCTGACTCTCGTAGGTAATGGGATGCATATCCTACATAAGAACTGGTCAAATTCCCTCACTTGATGCGTCACGCTCAACTATGAATGGATAAGAAAAATATGATAATGCAAGAATGAGACATGAAATCATCACCCCCTTGAGGTGATCAAAAACCTATTGATCTGACTCTAACCAAAAAAAATCCCCCTTCTTGGTCAAATCTATCAATGGTACAGTCAAGCAAAATAATTTCTTCACAAACCTCCTGTAGTATGTGCATAGCCCCAAGAACCCTCTCAACTGTGCCAATGTCTTAGGTGGTGGCGAATTCAATCTCACCTAAATCTTTTCCATGTCAACCTTGAATACACCTCCACCAATCACATATCCCAAATACAATAACTTGGTCATACCAAACTCACACTTAGAATCTTTAGCATATAGTGAGTTAGCTTCTAATATACATGATACCTCAACAAGGTGCCTAATGTGATCCTCCCAAGTCCTGTTGTAGACCAATATTTCATCGAAGAAGACCAATACAAACTTATATAAATGCGGGTTGAACACATAGTTCATAAAATATTGGAAAGTAGATGGTACATTAGATAATCTGAATGGCATCACTAGGAACTCAAAGTGGCCATAATGACATCTGAAATTCATCTTATGCATATCCTTCTCTTTGACTTTGATATGGTGATATCAAGATCAAAAAACTATTTTTGGAAAATAGATTGCCCCTTATAGCTCATCTAATAACTCATCAATGCATGGTACTGGATATTTATTCTTGATTATCTTCTTATTCAATGTACGGTATTCTATGCATATCCACATGGTATCTTCCTTCTTCACCAACACTACTGAAGAAGTAAAGGGACTGGAACTCAATCTAATATGTGCCATATATATGAGCTCGTGTATAGTCATCTCGATCTCATCCTTAAACCGTTTGGGATGAAGGTAAGGAGTAGTAACCACACGTTATTTGTCCTTGATCTCAATCACATGCTCAAATCCCTATTTGTAGGCACACCTAGAGGTATGTCACCAAAAAATTCATTGCATTTGTCCAGTAAGCCATGGACATCTATGCGGTACTCTATTTAACTATCCTCTAAATTCTTGGTTGTAACTAGGCATTGTACTACCCAATCCACTCCGTTGTGCCTATAAATCTTCTCAATCCATTTGGTTGTGACCACCCTGGGTGCATCCATAGATCTAGTCCCTTCAATATCATGTTCCTTCCTTCAGACATAAACTTCAGCTCCATAGTCTGAAATTTAGTCTAAAACTCTGTAAGAGAGTGGAGTCACTATACTCCCAATACAAGGTTGGTCTCTCTGATACCAATAACAAAAAATTCATCAGTAACTGTATAGATACCCATCGTAATACTCACCTGTGGGACTCAGTGTGTACATATCATAGACTCTCCATTGGATATAACCACATTAAATCCCTCAAAATCCTCTATTTGCAACCCTCATCTCTCCACTAACGATGCATCAATAAATTTGTGGGTAGCTCCACTGTAAATTAGTACCACTACTTATTGACCATACAAAACTCCTCTGACTCTAAATGCCTTGTACCTCAGGGTACTAGACAAATTGGCAATAGTCTCTTGAGTTAAATTTTCGCTCTCCTATTCAACACCGACATTTCCCAAAACATCTCCATCCTCATCATCCAATCCCTGAATCTCTTGTTCCTCATCTCCATCACCATCACTCTCCTCAAATACCTCAATAAATTGGGCCTTTCCTTTCCACGTGCAATCATGTCCTAGAGCCCAACGTGTGTGGAAATTAAAACATAGTTTTTCACCTCAACTCATCTCTAACCTGCTAGGATATGAATGGTTTCGTAGTCGTATCCTGTCTAGGCAGAGGTACTTTCTGCTAAAAACCATCTAGTCTAGATGGAGGTACCCTTTTCTAAACTTGAGGTGGAAACCTTGACTTTGGAGTAGATAACTCCAAATTCTGTGCTCTCCTAATAACATCATGTAATGATGAAGGCTCAAATGCATTCAAAAGTCTTGCTAATGCATCTTTCAACCCTACTATGAAGAGTGAAGTCAATATCATATATGAAACATTAGGAACCGTGACTGACAACCTTTGAAATTTTGTAATGTATACGTCTAAAGAACATGTATGTCTCAAATGAGTCAACTCTCTAAAATTCCTACAAGGATCCATCCTGTCAAACCTACTCATCAATATCTATGTGAACTCTGCATAGGTACTAATATGCATGTACCCATGTGTAATATGACCATGATGCCACCAGTCATATGCATCTCCCTCAAGGTGTGGGATTTTAAACCTAATTACATCCTCTTCACGCATGTGATTCAAGTCAAAGTATGTCTTCAACCTCAGAATTTGGGATTATGTTGTACACTTCTTAGACCCATTGAAGTGTGGAATAGAAATTTGCCCCAATCTATTTTGTAACTCTAGAACTTGCGTAGTGAGATCCCTCTTGGGCCTACTACCCATCTTCATCTTACAGTACTCAGTAAAAGGCATGTTAGCTTTAAAACCTTCAATCAAAGATTCATATTTCAGCCAAAAAGTATCCTCATCAAAAATTTCTGATTGTTTTCCCATTTGTGTATTTTCTTGATCTTTCAAAAATGCGGGCTCATGCATGCTCGAATGTGTATCATGGGAATGGGGAGTGTACTTCCCTAAATTGTCATTTTTACCTCTTTGACTTGGTTTCCCTGTGTTACTATTTTATCCCTTTTCCACATGATTCTCAACTCTTCCCTACGCTAATATTTTGGTGAGATAGCTCAAATATAGATTAGTGGTCTCATGTTATTTAACCATATTGATAAATAAATTTTTCATCATCTCTTCATTCAGCTCATCATTGTTGCCCATTTCCTACCCTTCTTTTTGTGGTGTATTTCTCCTGGAATAAAATTTCATTCACACCCAACAAGCTAGAGGAAAGCTAGTTTTGATAACACTGAAATATACCTTGTGGGATATCACTTAAAATCCACAAAATAAATACAATTTTGTAGCAAAGAAAATTCTATTTTTTTTCTAGAATTAAACCCTCTAGGGAAGCAAACTGAAATTTAAAGATAACTTGCAAAATACTTATCCAAATCACATGAAATTTTATAGAGAGATTTCTAAGATGAATAGACTAGAAAAAAAATTGATTTTTTTGAATAATATATGCCTGCTAGTAATTTTCAGAACGCCCCAACTGCTAGAAAACTTCAAAAATTCACAACTAAAAATGCACACTGGGAAACCCTAAAAAATCCTACTGCAAATCCCTAGGTCTGATGTCACACAAAGAAGGGGGTTACAAATCCACCAAAATTCCTCCAAAAGCTACACCAAGCTTTGCCTTATATGCTAAGAATAATCTGATATGCAAACCCTTGAAATTTCCTGTTCTAGTACTGAAAATGGCCTCTGAAACCCTTCCAAAAATCTTAGTAAAATCTGTTTGAATATCTTCTTTGGATAAGCTCCAAAATAGCAAACCAGGGTGTATTTTTCACCAGCAAGGAGTTCCCTACTAGCTAGGAGAGGATATCTCACCACCACAGCTATGGATCCTATGGGATTTTACTCTACAAGCAATAAGAATGCAAACAATAGTTGCTCAATGCCAAAATATGTGTGAGTGTAAGAATGAATGCTTTTCTCCCGCAAGTGCTTCCTTTTATAACTTTTCATTACCTTTTTCCAAGTTGGGTGCTCCATGTAGGACTAAAGGTCACTTAAGTGACCCCAACAAAGAAATATAACAATTAAGTACAATGATCCCCCCTTAACGATAAAACATAACAATTGTTCCCACTAAGTTACTTAATACTAATGCCAACGGAAAAATATAACAAATAAGCAAGGCGGTATGACCAAGGCTAAGACTAAAAAATGGTCCTTAGGCCTTCGATGAAGGAATGGGGACATTACAGCCACTAGGAATGAAGGTGATGATACTACAATTTTCATGAGGTCGTTGTAGTTGATAGCTAGGCCTACCATATATTTTAGGTAACAGGGGAAGATTTAAAATGAGGAGCGCCTATTGAAGATTGTATTCCCCGCAGCTAACAAGGAGGAATTTCATCTCCTATGTAAAAAATGGGGATTTGGACGTAGAAGCACAACTTTCATGTGGGTGCAGTGCATCAAGATTAGTGCGAGAAGTGAGGGCCTCTGATTGAATCTTGATAGTTATTTTATTAGATGGACATTCATATGTTGTGGGTTAATATACAGATAATGCTCTAAAATGTGCAAATAGTTGTGGGTCTCCAAGAATGGTGAGTTCTTATCCTTTATGATAAATTTTGATACATTGATGGAAAGTTGAGGGAACGACCTGCATGGCATGAATCCATGGGCGACCAAGGAGAATAATATAGGGTAGTTCCAAGTCTAGGATATGGAACCAGGTATTATGAGTAGCTGGACAAACTTCCATATGCAAGGTAATTGTTCCCGCTGACTACTACTCTACATTATCATAGGCCTTAATGGTGATTATATTATGATCTAGTTTTATATCAATGTGTCCCAATTGTTTGATGAGATTCAAGGTACATATGTTAAGGCATGATCCATTGTCCATAAGCACCATTTTGATCTTCTTATGAGTAACGATCACTTCAATATACAAAGGGATATTTTATGTATGGTCGTTCATTGGAATCTTATGTTGGCTAAAGGTAAGTTGTTCAATTGGGGTAAGTTGTGCAACCAAGGCTTGGAAGTGCAATCCATCAATGTATATGGAAATTTCTAACCCCTGAAGAGTTTTATACAGGATACTTTTATGAATGTTAGATATCTTAAGAAGATCCAAGATAGAAATCTTGGCAGTAGTCTTCTCAAGCTGATCAAGCAGATCATAATGATTATCCAAAGGGGTGGGTAGAGGATGTTATCGAATGATAAGGTGAGTGCGTTGTGTTTCCACACCACTCTCTTGTGTTTTTATCTTGATTGTATTTACATGCTCAGTAGTAGGATAAACATAACCAATGAGGGAGTTAAATGGACTAGTTGTTCTAGAAGCAACATGATTGGTATTTTTACTTTGGGAGGATTGACCTCGATCTAGCTTTTGTTCTACTTTTTTATGCTTAGGGAATGGCTCTTTATAGATTCCCAATTGTTTGTTAAAGGATTTAGTGGGTTCTGGTGATCCATCTCAACATCTCCATTATCTATAGGGTCTTGAATGAAGTGTTTCAATTTCAAACATTAAAATGTGGCGTGGCCTTTGACATGATGATATTCACAATATTCGTGGTCTTTTGCACCATGATGGTTTTGGTGCATCATCGGAAAAGGGTGTAATATTGGGGAATTTGACCATGTTGACTACATCTAATTGTTTTAGGATTGACGATAAAGAATCTATAAGTGGAGTAAACACTCGACGTTTAATCTTAGGTTTGATTGGTCCTTTGGAAAGTTTCAAAGGAGGGTTATTTTGAACCACTTAGACATGTTTAGAATTAGTGATTCCGTCACCTATGGCATTCTTGTTTTTGTTAGAGAACTTTGGTTTTTCCATAGGTTTGGATTCATTGTTGTCTCTTTGAAAAGTTTTTAAACTCACTTTAGCAAGTAAATCCTTCTCAATTTGGCTTCCTATCTCAATAACTTCTTTAAAGGTGCTCATATAATGCATTTTCAAGTGAAAGGCTATCTCAACATGCAAGTTAGGTATGAAGATACTAACAAGTTGTTTCTTTGGAGTAGAGCAAGGGAAGCGACTAGCTAACCCTTGTCGTCATTGTAGGAAAGCATCAAAGTTTTCATTATTGCGTTATTTGTCATTACAAAGGTCTATCATAGTGATATTACTTTCCATGTTAAATGAAAAATGGTGAAAAAACTTCTTAGCTAATTTGGAAAACGTGAAGGATAACATATGTCGTAAAGCAATAACATTGAAGAAAATACAATGAAATGCAAAGCAATAACCATGCATTTGGCAGAGCTTTTTTACCGCCTATTGATTTTCTGAAATACCTATGTCCTCTGGTGCTGACTCTGATGCCAAAACATTCTGGTCTTGATCGGGAGTATCGCCCTACTAACTCTGGGTCCTTGTCTCCTAAGCCTCCCCCCGAGGCATGGAAAAAAGTAGTGGAAGGGTCCACTTCTGCAACCCATACGGACAAGTTGTCTCCAATACTCTCTAATGGGTCCTTCTCTCTTCATATCCCCTCTCACATCACAGAAGAGGCTGCTACCTCTAGAGATCTGTCCCTAGTGGGTAAGTTGATGGGTCCCAGAACCCCCCTCGAAGATATCAAAAATGGGCCCGCGTGAAATGGAACCCTTGTGGCGCTCTAGAAATAGATGCGATGCCAAATGGATTCATCCTTTTCTCATTTAGCTTGAAGGAAGACTTCACTCGAGCTCTTCTGGGTGGTCCTTGGTTTTTCAGCAAAAGAGGGTTCTACATCAAGAAATGGTCACCTGGATTCAACCCGCTCACTGAAACCATGACTCAGGCCCCAATATGGGTTCGTCTACCAGGTCTTCCCCTGGAGTTCTGGCATCCTGCAGTTATCGAAGGTATTGCTCTTTCTATGGGTTCTCTAATAGCAATAGACCAGGCCACCAAGGCTAAAACTAGATTCATTCATGCTCATTTCTGTGTCAACGCTGATGTTAGTTGCCCACTCCCAAAATCGATTGAGCTCTTATCGGATTTTGGAACATGGATGTAACCCATTAAATTTGAATATATTCCACAAGCATGCTCCATCTATAAAAGCATCAGCCACAAAGCATCTGGATTCCCCACTAAGCCTCAGCCTCTCCCAAGAAAAAAGGGAAATATATTCCGAAGATGATTCCTGAAGAGGCTCCAATCATCCCTACTTCTAACCCCTTTTCTCTCCTTGAGGAAGGAGATATCGCTAATGACTCTAACATGGTAACCCCTCTCATCCCCCAGCCTCTTTCCATTATGATCTCTATTCCCACGGAGGTTCCCCTTACTTCCCCCCCCCCCTCCTTAGTGGCTGTTCCCCCCCTCAGTGGTTGCTTCTGCTCCCCCTTCTCCGCCTTCACCTTCCCCCCCCCCTCCAACTTTCTTCTCTCCCTCCCTCCTCTCCCCAACCTTTCCTCGGAGCTTCCTCCTGCTGGCACCACCCCCCTGGTCCTCCTTTCTTCCCCCTCTTTGACTCCCAGATCTCCCCCTCCACTCAAACCTCTGAGGACAGCTTTAACCTCCGCATGACCAGCAGCTGCAAGAAACCTGATATTGGAATGGAGAAAGTTTGTGGAAGTACCCCTGGAAATGTCAAGCTTCAGCAAGAATCAGCCCTGAATGTGGCCCAAGGAACCCAAATCACCATCCCCATGGTTGTGGGGAGTAAACCCAAATCCAAGAAATGAAGGTGATCTCATGGAACATAAGAGGTCTTAACTCTCTGCAAAATTAGAGGGTCCTCAAGGATATGAAATTTAACCACTCTCCTGATATTATTATGCTTCAGGAAACCAAACTTAAAAAGGATGACAGTCTCTTGAAAATTTGGCCTGCATCTTCCTTTACGTCCCAGCTTTCTATAGGAAATTCGGGAGGCTTATGCACTCTCTGGGATCAAAATTCTCAAAGGTGATGCCTTCTACAGCACCCCAATTTTTTGTGCATGCTCTTCAAGAGGTAGGCTCTGACTCTACTTGGATAGCAATTAATGTTTATGCCCCTAATTTAGAAACCCAGCGTGAAAGACTCTGGCAGGACATTTCAAATTTCATAAAAAATTGTGGCAATTTTCCTGTTCTCATTATGGGAGACTTCAATAACACTCTCTACCCATCTTGAAAAACAAGGAGGAGCCCCAGACTAACCCCTCCAACATGGAAGCTCTGGTTGACTTCATACGTGAGGAGACACTCTTAGATATGGACCTACACGGTGCCTCCTTTACCTGGTCCAACCGCAGAGTGGGCAGAAATCATATTCAAAGCAGACTAGATAGGGCTATGGGATCTTTGGATTGGATCTCTCTTTACCCCAATTTTTTCCTCAGTTCCTTGTCTCGTGCGGCATCTAACCATAGCCCCTTGCTTCTATGTGCCAACAACAATATGAACATAAATAATTCTCCCTTCAGATTCAAGCTTGCCTGGCTTGAAAACAATCATTTAGACCTCTTATTAAGAGCTAGTGGGACATCAAAATTAAGGGCTCTGATACGTTCAAGTTCTCCAGTAAGCTCAAGGAAATCAAAATGCAGCTTAAGATTTGGAAGGGCAAGGTGTTCGGTAGCATCAAACTACGTAAACAAAAGTTAACTCAGGAAATAGCTAACATTTCAGCCCTTGTGGAGGCAGAAGGAAGATCAAAAGATCTCCGTAAACAAGAAAACTCTCTTCTCAGCGAATTCCATAACATCCTGAAAGAAGAAGAGACCTATTGGAAGTAGAGATCACGGGTGCTGTGGCTAGATCAGGGAGACCGTAACACTAAATTCTTCCACATTACAGCTTCTAAACACAAAAGCAGAGAAAAAATCAGAGAACTGCTAACCCCAACAGGTAATTTATTAACCTCTGACATTGATATCTCTAATGAATTAGTCTCCTTTTATTCTAATCTCCTTCAGGCTGAGAATCCCCCCAATGAGCAAGCTATGTCCAAGATGCTTCAACACATTCCTAAATTTGTCTCTGATGATATGAATGGCAATTTAATGAAGCCCTTGTCTATGGAGGAAATTCACAAAGTGGTCTTCACCATGAAAGGTGACAAAGCTCCAGGCCCCGATGGCTTCCCTGCTGCCTTCTTCCAAATTTTTTGGCAGATCATCAAGCAAGATCTCTTTAACACGATGAATGAATTCTAGCTAAGCAACTCCCTTCTGAAAGAATGGAATACTACTTTCATCGCTCTTGCCCCCAAATCCCTTGACTCTAAGTCTGTTGCCAACTTCAGACCGATCAGCCTATGCAACACCTCCTACAAAATCATCACCAAGATGTTGGCTACTAGACTTAAACCCCTAATGAATGACCTCATCACACCGCATCAGAATGGTTTCATCAACGGTTGCTTTATCCAAGGGGTATCATCACAGTTCATGAAGCCATTCACTCTACCCAGCATTCAAAGTCTGCAGGAATGATCCTCAAATTAGACATGCAAAAAGTGTTCGATAGAGTCAGCTGGACTTTCCTGATCCGGGTGCTAAAAAGTTACGGTTTTGACAACAGATGGTGTAACTGGATTTTTTCTTGCATTGCTACCCCTTGTTTCTTGATCCTCATAAATGGCATCCCATCGGCTTCTTCAAAAATAACAGAGGTATTAGGCAAGGGGACCCTCTATCTCCTTTCCTCTTCTTGTTAATGGTGGACACCCTCAGCAGAGCCTTAGAGGCTGCCAAGAGTCAGTCTGCCATTTCTGGTATAAAAATCACCTCTAGCTCCCCTGTGGCCACTCATAGCCAATTTGTGGATGATACCCTTCTCTTGAGTGCCGCCTCGGTGATCAAAGCTCGTGCCCTCAAGGAAATTTTAGAAAACTACCAATTTGCCTCTCAGCAACTGATTAACTTCACCAAAAGTAGTATATCCTTCTTAAACACCCCTCCTCAAACTCAAAGGAGGATTGCTGACATCTTTGGTTGCAGAATTGTGGATTTACCCTCCTCCTATCTTGGCATTCCCCTTTTCAAGGGCAAGCAAACTAAAAATCTATGGAATCCAGTCATTGAGAGATACCAAAAAAAACTGGCCGCTTGGAAAGGTGCCCTTCTAAGTCAGGAAGGAAAACTTCAATTGGTTAAAGCTACTCTTCAGAGTTTACCTATCTATTTTATGTCTTTACTCAAAATGCCTTCCTTAGTGATATCAATTGTTGAGAGAATCTAAAAGAAATTTCTCTGGTCAGGTGTGGAGGACAAGAAGCGGATACACCTTGTCTCTTGGAATGAAGTCTGTAAGCCGACCAATCTGGGAGGTCTTGGTATTAGACAGATTGTTGATATGAATGTTGCCCTGCTAGCTAAAATTGGCTGGGAAGTGGCTCATGGTAACTCTCACTGGGCTCAGCTGTTGAGAACCAAATATTTGTCTCAAGTGGAAGATTTCCTTCTCTCCTCCCCGCCCGCATGGCTCGGCTATTTGGAACTCGGTCACTAGCTCTCTTCCTCTTTTGCGTACTAGCACCAAGTGGAGGCTGGGGAATGGCAGATTAATAGATTTCTGGTCGGATTGGTGGATTGGGGAAAAACCTTTGTACCTAAACCCTGTTTGGGACTCTATCAAAAGAACCCTCATTAATCGCCATGGAAAGACAGTTTTTGGTTACTAGAGATTGATGAATTTAATTCCCTCTTGGGATATCCCAGATTGGTTGGGTATCAGTGAGCATCAGACTCAGTGTTTGAAGCAGTTGAGAATTGCACTATCCTCTCTCTATATTCCTTTCTCCTTTCCTGTTGATGATCGTATTTGGCCCCTCTCCCCTTCTGGCTCCTTCTCCATTAAAGTTGCCTACGATTCAAAGCCCCAGACCAGCTCTGGACCTCCTCTCTACAAAATTTGGCCCAAAGAGACTATTCCCAAAATTGGTTTCTTTTCTTGGCTCTCCTTCAAGAATGCTTTCCTCTCGAGAGAACTTAAAAAGGAGAGGCTTCTCCCTTCCCACTCGCTGTGTTCTTTGCTACAAAGCTTTGGAGTCCTCCTCTCATCTCCTTCTTCACTGTCCCTTTTCTCAGGTTATCTGGAATTGGCTTCTGTCGCATTTTGGTGTTGTCTGGACTTTCCCCGAATCCATTCATGATACCCTCAATCAATGGTGTTCCCCCTTCTCACACTCGGTCCTCTCCCTCGCTTGGAAACTTATCCTCCCTCACGGCCTCTGGGGTATCTGGAAGGAAAGAAATAGGAGAATCTTCAAAGACCAATGTTTGGAACCTGATAGGGTGGCCAACCATATTGCTATACTCTTCCAAGATAATCTAAATAGTTGCTTATGGAAGAAATATCAGCAAAAAATCTAGTTCTGTAATAGCATGGAGTGGTGTCAATGGATTGCGATCCTTCCCACGGCTAAACCCTCAACCCTGGCTCGCTCTACTATTCGGTGGCTCCCTCCCCCCCCCCGCTGGATGAAACTTAACACGGATGGTGCTTTTAAAGGTAACCCAGGGAAGTTTGGGGGGGGTGCAGTTCTCCGCAATTCTTCTGGTTTCCCTCTTGTTGCTATTGCAGCTAATTTTAGCATGGGGACCAACCATCACGCTGAAGCCTTAGCGATCCTTAAGGGGCTGGAGCTAACTCTCCAAATTGGCAATGAGCCTTTAATTGTTGAAAGTGACTCTCTCAATATCATAAATCTCCTTAATTCAGATGGCCCTGATCAATGGTCTATTAAAAACATTATTACTGATATCTGTCTTCTTCAAAGGAACTTCCAGCAGATCAAATTCCAACATATCTTCCGTGAAGGGAATAAGGTGGTTGATTGCATGGCCAACATTGGTGTCCTCCTTGACATTCAACAAATTTGGTCAAAAAAATTTCCTGTCGATCTCCTTCAAATTTCTCAGAATGACTACTCCTTTTCTAGCTAACTTACCATGGTGGTGGGTTTCTGTTCCTTATGTCAGCAAGCTAAACAAAAAGAACCCCACTCTTAATAAGGGTGGTGGTCATGATTATCTCATAATGATGAAGCAACGGTCTACGAAGCCAAGCACGTGGGATGAGAGTTATTTCACTCGGGCGGATTTGGTTTTGAGATGCACACTTTCACATCACAATCATAACAGGTTCAGGAGGGTTGCTGATGTGAACGACTCCCACAATTTACGTGAGCTTTTTAAAGCCAACTTGTGTCCCCTCACCTCTATTCATTGCCACGGGATCATCACCATGGGTGGGCAGCTCAAAAGGATCGAACCAGCTTCTTGCACTGAACTGATGGAGGACCAGGAAGTCTGGAATATTCTCAAGGACAATGGTGTAACTACTTTCCTGGAAAGAATGACTGGGTACTCAGCCATGGTTTCTTATGGTGCCTTGGCTACCTGGTCATGTGGCAGAGTCCAAATTGGAAATACTTCTTTCACCATCTCCACCAACGCCATTGCCTCAGTGACTGGCCTTCCAGCCTCTGGGGCAGTTTACTTCAAGAGGTCCTTGCAAGCAGAGCTCCAGGACTTCATTGACAAAGGTGAGAAGTCGGCCAAGTATCTTTCTAGTTATGTTTGGGAATCCCTGCTCCCCCTTGGGACAGGGTCACAGAAGTAATTATGAGATATTTCACCATCGATGGGCGATACAGGTTGGTCTTTGGGCCCCATTTCTTCATTCTTTCTCACCTACGCTGGGGGAAGAAAATCAATCTCGCTGCCTTTCTATTCAGTCTCTCGAGCATTCTTTAGATCTTGCTAGGGAAGGAGAAGGCCCCTTTCTTCATCAGGGCCTTCTTTACCTCCTCTTCAAATGTGCTGCTTCTCCTGCTGAGATTGCTCATTTCCCTTCCAAGTCTGGTCGGTCCCGCCGTACCCCCACCTCGTCTCCCCTTCCATCCCCTACTTCTTGTCCCACTTCCAGCCAACGCCGCCGCCTGCAAGTCTCCTCTGACTTTGATTCTGAGGTGGCAATCGTGGGTTCCTCCTTCATGGGTTTTGCTTCCCTTATTTCCCCCGCAAGTCCTCCTCATTCTCTTGGCCAAACTTTCCTTGACATTCCTAATGTTGATGTTGTGGTTATTGCTTCTTCCCAGTCTCAAGCTTGGAGCTCCATCTTTCAAATGCACTGTTGGGTTTAGCTAATTTGTATCATGACTCCCCTAAATCGGGTCCGGTTGACATGGATGAGGAGCCGAATGAGGAGGGGCTGAATCTACAGAGTGGTACCAAAAATTTTATCATGGTTGATAGTGGGATCATCCCCCAAGATATCCAGATGGAAGCTCCTTCAAAAGTGGAAGACACCACGACTGGGAACATCACGGGGGGCGATGATGGAACTGCTGCTGACACTAGTAACCAACCTGAAGACCGACAAGTTGAATTGGTGTCTTCCATCCTGGCTAAGCTCCAACGTTCCTTCTCTGTCCTTAAAGCTTGGGAAATTTTCACAGATAACACCAGGGCTGCCATCACCAAAGATTGCTCTGAACTAATCGCTCTTGCTGATCAGCTGGCCGAAGAGTCAGGCTCCATCCATGCTAAGCATACTGTTAAAGAGCTGAGGAAGCTCCTTTGATGTTTTGTAATTTTGCTTTTCGTTATGTTCGGTTTTTTTTGGAATTATCTTGGGTTTCTCTAAATGTAATCCTCATCGCTTGATCTAGCCAGCTGGGATTTTTGTACAAGGTTGTGGGACCTTCTAAAACCCTCACTTTACCCTTCCAACATTACCTGATCAAAAGGATATGGAAACAGTTCTTCAAAATGATATTTATTATTGCATCCAAGGTTGTTCTCTTGAAGACTAGTAAAGGAATTTTTCATGGATTTTCACTCTTGGTCGAATATTTGGCCACGTGAAAGTGTGGTAGGTATGTATATGTGGTTAGAATTTGATGTTTCACCACCAATATTTTAGTTTAATGCTTAGTATAAGTAACCTTAGGTTTCTCAATACATGTAGCTCAACTTGTGTCTCTGTGGACATGGGAGGCTAAGTTTTCCAATTGATGGCTAAGGGTTTGTAATTGTTGTTGCATGGTAACCTCTTCATTTTGGGGTTCCGTTTGAGTTTCATGTGGAGGGGGTTGTTCATGATCTTCACCCTTAGTTCTAGCTTTGTGATTGGTTTGAATGAGTGGTATGTGATAGCCATTTACGTTCTTAGGAGCCACTTTTTCTTCATCATTATTTTCTTGGCCAGAAGTAGAAGCATGTCCAGTGTTCAATATGTCCTCAACAAATTGAAAGGGAGGTTTTGTTTATTCTCCTCCATGAATCATGTTTATAAGAATAATAGGATCAAATTCAGGTGGTAATTTGGCCCCTAACTCTACAACTCATGCTAAAACTTGATCTATGTTTTGGAAGAGCAAGTTATCTATGTGTGTAAGGTCAAACTCAAGGTTATCCCAAGGATTTTCCCCCTCATCTCCACTATGGTCAATCAATGTTTCTTCTTCAAGTAATGGGTCCAAATTGGTATACAGAAAAGGATTTTATCCCAATCTTGTATGTTTCATTCTCATAATAGGAGCCATGATAGGAAATGTTTTGCTAAGATTTGAAAAAAAAATGTGCACAAGTGTCACAATGAATCTAGGAAAAATCAAGCAATGTAACAGTTGTAAAAGTCACAATGATTTTTCCAAGGGTACAAAATGTATGATGCAAGTCACCAAGGGAAAACAAACAAGTTCTAAACAAATAAGTGACTACAAAGGAACCTATTCCCTATGTCTGAATTTTGTCTCAAAGGTTGTTTTTGATAAGATGACAACACAATTTCAATATTTAAATCGAGTTTTTGGAAAAAAAATATTTAAGTATTAAAAAGGGGTTGAAGTGATTTTAACAGCGTAACAACACAAGGTATACACTTAAAGAAAGTTTAATACAAACAAGGTTTAAGTCCTGAAAGTGGAGGATACAAATGCGAGCAGCGTAACAATACAATTTGGACACTTAAATCAAGTTTAAGAAAACAAGATGTAAGTATCAAAAAGGGATTGACACAATGTGAGCAGTGTAATAACAACACCTTCAACACTCAAATCAAGTTTGAAGAAAAATGAGGTCTAAGTATAACAATGGGTCGACACAATGTGGGCAGTGTAACAATACAATTTGGACACTTATATCAAGTTTAGGAAAACAAGATGTAAGTATAAAAAATGGATTGATATAATGTGAGTAATGTAATGACACAAAGTGAGATCAAGGTGAGATACCTTCTACAATTGAGACGTCTCAATATGGTTTCAAGATAGACTACCAAAATATGAAGACGTACCAACACACTTTTAACACTTATATCAAGATTACAAAGAGGAAAGGATGTAAGTGGGTGCAAAAGTGGTGGACACAATTTTGGCAGCACTTCGAGTTGTTTTCTTTTGACCAATAATGCCAAAAAGAGAACAAGGGAATTTATGATTGGTGATGAAAAATACATGGTGCAACTTTGGCAGAGTTTCACCTTGTTTGATAACAAGGTAGAAACTAGGACAAAGTTTTACGTTGTAAGATTCATGATGAAAGATATGCAGTGTAAACTTCAATGGACTCTCCCCTTGTTCAAAAAACAAGGTTTTGACTCTGAGGAAGTATTTCTTTGTAAAGGCTCTTTGAAACATGTTTGGATAAGGTCAAGTTGGCCCCAATGCCAAATGGATCCCTAGGATTTTGTTCTCAACACTCACCAATAACTTGTCTAAGAGAGGTACACTTTTCTAGAATAAATCCTAGACAAAGGACCATTACCCCACAATCAAATTAATGAAAGAGGCCTCATACGGACAACATTTAGCACTCCTCATAGGAATTTCTAGTCAAGTAGGTAGTGGGGAACTTCTTGTTTGTCAACCAGTTCCCTCAATGTGTTGACTACTTTGGGGTTCCTATGGTAATCCTCATAATGATTTTTATGGCTTATGCCAAGGAACTTCCCATAGTTTAAAGTGTATGGGTTTAAGCCCTTATTTGAACCTGCAAATACAATGTGAGTGAATTGTGTGTTTTTATCTTTAATCTTAATGTGGTTTTGCATACCTTTGATAACCTGCACACAATGTAGTTAGTATTTTGTTTCGATTTGATTCTTTGACAAGCAAAGGTCATGCACTCAAAAGATTAGTAGTTTTCCATATAAACCACAATGTTTAGAAAGAGGATCAAGGTCATTTATGATTCTAAAGATCACTTGAGAACGCGAGTGAAGAGCATACACAATGTTTGATCCGACTATTTAGAAAAGGAAAACATTAACCAGTAATAGTTAAGTGCATTTGAAAGATTGATTCCCTTAAACAAGTTTTTAAATGATGAAATTTCCAAGTAAACCAAAATGTTAGAAAATGAAGATCAAAGTTGCTTTTGATTCTCAAGATCACCTAAAAGCGCAAGAGAAGAGCATACAAAAACTTTGATCTAACTTAAGAAAAATGGAAAAACAACATTTATCAAAGCATTTAAATGTTAGAAAATGACTTTTTAGAGTAAAACCTGTAAATCAGAAGTTAGAAAACCTGTAAAAACAACAGGAAACACAAAAATCAGATTCTAGAATTTTTGAAATTTGAGCCAAAAAATACATAGAATGCTAGCGTAACTTGTGTTTGACGCTAGATGCACAAAGGCTAAACACTAACGTAGGCAACATAAATAACTGCAAATGAAATATAGATGATATGCACAAATGGATGCTAACACTAGACACAAGTGCACATGCAAACGGAAACACACAAATGTAAATGTGTGAACTCGATGCTAAATGCAAGTAAAGAGAAAAGCAAACACAAATACTTATGCAAAATGTGAATTACCTCTACGTAGACAAACGGTGAAGATCCCTCTATAGACAACGCTAGTGAAATATAGATAACACTAGCAACAAATTTAGAGGACGAGTAGCACACAAATCAAAATGCTAGTGCACAGAATTTAATGCAGATGCATATGAAATTAATGTTGAGCACACATGCACAACAACACTAGCACACGAAGAAACACAAGCACAGACAGAATTTTATCTAATGCTAAACGGGGATCATGTGTTGCTTCAAAACATGTGCATAAAATGACCCAAAATGTCAAAAAATTCAAAATTTTGCTGATAAGCTTCAAATTTGGTAGCACTTTACCTCCTTCACACCTACAAGGAACACTCAACACATGCAAACTCAACAAAACAAGTTAAGAAATACAAGTTATTTCAACATGTGCTAAAAGAGGTTAGTATGCAAAAATGAAACTTAACTACAAAAACTCAAGAAATGTGCATGAGACAAAGGAGTGTCCCACCAGGCATGCCATATGTATGTGTGTGATTAAACCAAGCTAAGTTAATCAATAGAAACTAACACCAAGTAGTCTCAATAACAAATATAATCTAACAAAGCATCATGATAAAGCCATAGAAAAGGAAAAGCTAACTAATGCATCTAATTAACATGAAATGCTAAGCCATCCTTTGATGTTTTTGATGGGATTTTAGATTGTAGGTACTCCTTTTGTTGAGCCGAACGTGACTACATGTGATCAAAGGAAGCTATCTCCATGAAGAGGAAGAGATCTCACCAATATGGCTTGATTTCCATGTATGGTTCTTCTCTTACTACTCTTTGCAAGTAGAGGATAGAAGGGGATGTTTGATCAATAAGCTTTTCAAAGTTGAAATGCTCTTATCATATGCATATAGTGCAAAGGTGTAACACTGGTGTAAGATTGGAAGGAAGGTACTAGGTTGTTTATATAGCTTTCCAATTTGGGAGAAGCTTGCAACCTAGTGAATGTGGGATAAAGGTAAAGTAGAATTAGAAAGGGATAAACATGATTAGAAGAGATTAATAAAGGATTAACAACTCATGGGAGTTGGAGATGATTTAATTAATCAACTAGGATTAATTAATAGACCAAAATAAGCTTAAGAAGCCATTTGGAGATGATTTAGAAGGAAATTAGTAGAATTTGAAGGGTTTGAAAGGGGGATTTAACCAATAAGAAGGTTTATTAGATTAAATAGAGATTAAAAGGCTTAATTAATTAATAATAGTTAATTAATTAATTAAATAAAAATTATAACTAACGAAGTGTCGTTAATTGACATCTAGGATGGGGGAAGGCTAGTTAATTAATGAAGTGTCGTTAATTGACCGAAATGAAGGGGAATGTTAGTTAATAAACATGAAATCACTAATTATATTGAAATGACAGGAAAGAGGATAATTAGTGCAATTTTAGTAGTAAAACTACGTAGTCAAATTTAGGTGTCTACAAAGGCAATAAAATGGGATCCCTAATATAGAGATTGGAAACATTGTCATAAAAACCAAACACAAGATGACATTACAAGGTTCTTAATGGACCCAGGGTGACCAAACAAGAAGTTTAATGGAGGTTTTTCGTGATGGAATAAACTTAAACAAATGTAAATTTTTACAACCAATTTTATACTTGTAGCTCTTCTTGTCTCAATTTAACATCCATTTGCATTAGATGAGTACTTCCCTGAACAATATTATTTACTTACTACGGTCATGATCTTGAGAATTATCATTGATTATTGCCTTTCTATACATACTTGTGAGTCTATAAAAAATACAATAACTTTAAATTTTATATGACTCGATTGAAGAAATTGGATCCCAATGAGGTTAGTTTAATATTATGCAAGTGGTTGTTGGTATAAAAGCACAATATCAATCTATGTGACCAGGTTGGCAACAATTTTTCATCGTCAAAGTAATCTAATTCTAATTAGTTATATGCAACACATCTACATACATTGTCAACTTGAATGAATCTTCTCATATTTGCATCACAAATAAACCATTTTTGTCTACTACTTGTATTGAACACCTCGTGCAACCTAGCCTCTCAAAATCACACGTATTGGATTTTGCAGGTAAATGTAAGCCAACTCGCCTGATTACTAAAAGAATATTCTTCATTATTACACTTCAAAAGAACTAAAATGTCTATATATAGTAAAAAAATTACTCCAATTGTAAATGTAACATGCTCGGACTAAAATATCCATGGCATAAACAACTCTTGCGCCATATTGTTTTATCATAAAAATCCACTAATTACTAACATTTTGAAAGTAAATTACTTCTATTAAATCATTGATTTGTCCAAAATGGTACCACTGTTACATGGGAAAAGTGTTTACATGAGATATTCCCTAATGTACTTGAGCTTCCTGTATTGGTTGATATGCCTTTTACAACCAAAATGTGAGAAATGATATGGGAATGGGACTTCATGGTATATATGGTAAATGCAGAATAGATGTATAATGGTAATGATATTGAGGGTCTAGGGTCGAGTTAAACATAATCAATCAACTTGCAAGTTATGAACATGCTCGTTAAGGATGCAAATGGTCAATAATTTTTCCTCTGTGAGACATAATACCATGCATCGTGGCCTCTGTCAGTTTTTAAAGCTTGATATTTAAATATGTTTTATAGGTGAGGTGAAAATTTCAAGATACACTTGCATCAAAAAGAAACTATCATATTTGTCTCCATTTTTTACTCCTCTCCATAAAGGGTCATTTGCAATGGAAGAGGATTTATAAGGATGCACAACAATTGCATTCATTGTGTAGGGTTCTGATGTCTAACTCAGTTCGCTATGATGCAAGCCAATTAAACAAATGCTTCAGATTATAGTTCTACAATTGTTTGAACGATAGGCATCTAGTTGGCTGATGATCTGGAATGTGGCATATATAGGATAGATCTAAAGACTTAGTGCTCACAAACCCAAGCATATGTCTACACCTGGTATGACACATCTATGTAAACAGTGTAATGAATATTTGGCTTAAAGATCCTCCTCTGGGAGATCGGGCTATTACTGCAGAATGGTCATGTGAGACATGACAACTCGTGAGTAAGATAAATGAGTACTTGTACAAGAAAAACTAGTTGATTAGGGGGTGAAGGACTATGAACTAGATAGTCTAAGCCGTTAATAACTAAGTTTTTCATTTTTTTTAAATCTTACCTAAGTTTCTCTCGCTTTTATATTACAACAATATGGTGATTTTATTAGATGTTTTTAATGGAGGTGTTCGCTATGGTGCACCCTCTCAAGGGGCCATTATGGCTGAAGATACTGACAAAATGGAAGCCTTGGACCCGATGTTACTTTGTTGAGGACTTGTTGGATAGTGGCAAAAACCTACCTAGCTCTAGACTGACATGATCAAGACCCTCCCCCTGTCAGCGGACAATAATTTCCAGCGGTGGATTAACTTCTCTGATTTGGTAATGCTCTATGATAATTATGTAATCTTGGGATTGGATGGGTTCCTAGGCAATAGTTGTTGCCTAGTTTGTTTCAAGGTTGTGTAAGGGTGTGCTTCCATGACCGCCTAAAGATTTTGTGCATTATTATCATTTGTATCATCTTACTTGTTAATACAATATAAGATCTTATGTCATAATAAAACTCAACTGTTGGAAATATAACTAGCAATCACTACGTGAAATGTGAAATGAAGACGCCGAAGGGGATACATGGAAGAAGTTATACTTGAGGGAGTGAAACATTGTAGTTAGGAAAAGTGTAGAAATGAAAAAGGGTCCTAAGAGGGATTGAGAAAGGAATCATTCATTAGAAAACATTAATTGTAAAACTCTTCTTTCTTACAACCATTGTAATGTTCATTATGTATTGTTAAAAAATTTGAAGGAGGAAGTTGGTGTAGTGTGTAATGATTGTAAAGACAATGTACTATTGAGATATTGTAAGAACACAGTTAGAGTGGAGTGAGATGATACTAACATTGTCCAATTGTTATTTCTTTGCAATGTCAGCCTCTTATGATTCAATTGGGTAGTTAGATACATGGGTAGCCAATACTAAGGGAAATTCACTTGTAAGTTTCATACCGAGACACCTATTAAAGACAAGGATATGTGGAGTAAAACTATGACACTCCTAGGGTGGGAATTACATGTACATTTATAGTTCAGGTCTCTCTCTAGCTATCAAAATGTTAGCAATATAGGGTATCCCCCTTCAATGCTCATGACATATGTTTTATTTCACTTTCATATGAGCACCGACATAAAATGGATTTATTTAGCACTTTGTAGTCTTATGAGCATCAACAGATCTCATCGAATTGGATGATGTTTACATGTGTTTGTTAAGTTACAATAGTCATGAATGAAAATTTTGATTAGTTTTTATAAATTTGATGGAGATGGTGTTTACAAATGTTTACACATTATTATGGCTCAGATTGTTTTACCCAGATTTTATATGTTTATGATTATTTTACCATTCAATGTGTCTCACATTAGTGTAATTCCTGTGAGCAATTTGTGCTGTAAAGGGACCAAAATGTGTACTGAAAAATGGTGTGCTTGATGACAACAAATTTGCTTCTTAGGGGTTGACTTTCGTATTTTGCATTTAAAAAACTTGACTAATAACATTCAAATTGCATTATGCGTGGACATGAAATCCTGGATAATAACTTATCCCCTACTTGAAGTTGCCGTCCCAATGTAACCTACAAAGTTATGAGTGAATATAAGCATTTTTATGAAAATTGTTACAAAATGGTTAATATTTCCAAGAACATGACTATAAGTTTGACCCTACATTTATGCATACTACATCTTAGACCATGATTGTAGACAAAACATCTATCCCCCCTCTATGGGTCAAGATTTCTAGGGCCTAAACATAGTACTAGCATTTATATGCCCTCAACAAGTGAGAAAACTTGCATTAAATCTATCTGTAGCCTCTTTTCCAATTTTGTTATTTTCTATGCTTGGTCTTATACACCACATGGCCCAATTGGAATTTATGTTCGTATATTTTATGTCTATGGACACTGGTGCAGTAACTATGTACAAGAATCGCCTAGGTGATGCTGAACATTCCATCTTGAGTAGATTGAGCCTGTTCCATTTTTGGTCATGATGATTGGGACATCTCTTGTATGCTTTTAGTCTCTACCAGCCTTGCCTTTTTAGTTGAAAGCAATTTTTTTAAATAAAAAATATGGCATTAATCCTTCCAAAACCTGGATGAAAATCATATTTTGTTCTGTAACCTTTGCTTGAACATGTAATCCTACCTATTTGGAATCTCAATCAATGAAGAATTAAATACCTACATGTCTAATCCCTTATTTCATGGTTGCAAAGATTGTTCCTACCCAAATAATATTTGCTATAAATGCTCCACTATTAGAAGCCCTTCTGTATCTTGCTCCATAATGTCTACGTCAGTGCCATGTGATATAAAAAGTGGACCTCTGTGAAAAGGGGAAAAATGACAAGTGGCCAACTAAGATCATCTTAAACCACGTGGATTGGGGGAATTTTGTAGATCACTTTTTATAGCCTCTCCACCACATTTGTGCTCCTAACTGTGTAGGAATCCAAAGGACCCCCTCTAACAATTAAATAGTGTAGCCACAGGAAATTTGATCAACCAATCAATCTTTTGTACCTTCTTATGTTTTTAATGGAATCAAGGTATTTAAAGGGTCATTTGAGTGATCTACAATAGACAAGACCCTTACGACACAATCGGTGTAAATTATGTCTAAACTAAAAAAGGTGGTAATTACAATAGCTCCCTACTAATTGTGAACACCTATTTTCCATTATCTAAATTGATTACCCAAATAATATCTTATATTGGAGCCTAGTGCTCCAGATGACTGTTGATCTCGATGGGATTTTTCAGAAGGGAGTCCACAATTGACATACACTCCAACCTTACAAAATAACCATGGGGAATGATTGTCCCATACAAATTTATCATTCTGTTAAATCTAAAATCACCAATCTGGAATGCCTTCATCTTCTAAAGAAAAGGAAGTTTTGTAGCCTCCCCTTTAGCCAAGCCTCTTTAATGACTCATGTACCTATTAGGAAAATAAGCGATTGTTTTACCAATACCAATAGGATCAATGCTTTGCAGCCTATGTCTCTTTAGTGGCTTCGTAGATTCTAATTTAATTTGAATTTTTGGTATAAACTCTAGATATTGCAAAAAAACATCCCCTAACTAATGGGCAATGTTAAAATATAGCCCTATGACTCCAAGAAATAAGCTACCGATATAATTTGAAACCCTAAAGCATAAGAGAAGAGATAGGAAGACTTAGTTGATCTTTATAAGCTGAAACAGGAAGTGATCTGGGAAAGTAAAAGTGTTGAACGGATTGTAAGAATAAATGTCATTATATGCTAATGCATAATTCAGTAGACTCATCAGATTTCCTAGGATATGGGTTCATGTAACGTAACCTCCTAGAGATGTACTGGGTGCTAGCACCTCAAGACTATAATGGCGTTGATGACTATGCAAAACTCTTCAAGAACTAATTTTTTTGTGTTACAAGGGCTTCACTAACGATACTTTTATCACTATGATGTCCACTATTACTGATCACCGAACTCATTACATAGTAACCTTCAAAACAAGATATTACTAATTAACTCACTTTCATGTCCACAAACACATCAAATCCATTCCCCCTCTTAGTATGCAAAATGGGGAGTCAAACACCACCTTTTGACTAAGTGGTCACCTGCTCCTGAACTTACTTCCATGGTCATTGCACTACATTTCATGAACTCACATGTAGTTCTTGCACTGTGTGTTGGTGAGAATCATTGGATGCTCTTGTGACAAATTGCACCAAATGATAACGAGGGTTATAACTAGAATGTAGCAATGTAGAGTATATGTGGATGGAATAAAATAGAACTTCCCCTCCTTATTGTATGTACTAAAATGTACAATCCTTGTCCCTTGTATAGATGCTAAATGGATGCCTTTGATGCTCAACAGACACCTTTGGATGAAAGATTGATAGTGATGATAGTAATGTTTAGAATCTTGTCCTTATTTATGGAATTAGCTAAGTATATATATGATTCCCTTGTGAGAAATTGGTAATTGACAACTAATATTGCAAGTAAGAAAACTCAGATGCTTGCAAAGATTAATCAGAGGCATATCAACACAACAATTTGAGTAAGACTACACAGACTTCGTTAATGGGTATCAAGACAAGATAAAACCATGAACACAAAGTTTCACTTATTTCTAGAGTCCAAAAAGTAGGAAAATCCTTTCTTTATTGGCATTCTCACAAAGTTGTACAATGCAAGGGAAAGAAGGAAAACTTAGATAGAAATATAAGAACTATCTATTACTTTTGCTTATTCTTGGAATCTATGAATCGTAACTTATGGGATTGACAACCCTTTGAAATGGGGTAGCCATTACAATATATGAGTTAGGAGAGACCTTCACCTACCCCTCACATGTCTTTTCACTTTCCTTTTCAACTTGTGACTACTTGGAATGGAAAGAAATTAAGTTTATTAATTGAGGGAAACTTATGGAAACATTTATCAACTATAGTGACAATAATGAATAAGAGACAATGAAAAATCCATGAAATGATGAAAATTAGAAGTGTGAAGCTAAGCTAGGAAAGGGGGAGTGAAGAGAAGAAGGATGATAGCATGATGTTAACAAATATAGAATTTGTAAAATACTATATTTCAGAGTCACGTATGCAATAAATGAATGCAATAAAATACTGTTGGAATACAGATGACACTAAGCAATAAGCTAATAAAATATGAAAACCCTAGGTGCAAGAGAAGGGATAAAAAGACTTAGTTGATTTCGTAATTAATCCTGGAAGTGTGCTGGAATGAAAGACTGATGAACAGTAAGGAAAACTGTTGCAACTATGCTTAGAAAATTGTAGAACTATCAGATGAGCTATGGACTAGGGCGCCTAGATCAAGTCAGGGGTACCTAGGGGTATACAAGACTACTTCTGGGTTCCCAGTGACCTTGAAAGACCTCAGGAGATGATTTTTCCTGTGTCACAAGATGTTTTCACAACCTTCATTTTAAATCACCTATGTGTTGCACTATGCCCACATAATTCACTTATAACCTAAAAAGAGAAAGAGATCCTACAAAACCCCAAAACACATCAAATCCTAAAAAAACAAAGATATATAAATGGGGAGTCGGATTGACCACGGACGGTCACCCAACTGAGTGAACTTACGATCTGAACACTACACTACATTTCAGACTCCATATAGTTCTCATGTGTGTGTGTGTGTGCAAGAATCATGTCCTAGGTGGCTCTTGTACAAGATGCACTTGATAGTGAGCAAATAGCTAGATCTAGCAATTTAGATATATGTGTGGATGGAAAAATGAGCTCCCCCTCCTATGCGTGTATGCAGAAAATGCATTCCCTGGTCCCTTGAATGAAGCTATATGGATGTTTCGATGCTTTTGAAATTCCTTTCGATGCAACCTTATGTGATAGTAATAGATGTTTAGAGCTTGGTCCTTTATGATGGTCACATAGCTTTATATTTATATGATTCCCTTGATTGAATTTTGTAATTGAAAACTAAAAGGCCAGCCCCCTAAGAAAACAATATGCCCAAAAGATAAAAGAGGCCCAAAAAGATGAAAATTAGATACAAAGAGGTCAGGAGCGCCCAGAGGGGACAAGGGTGACTGGGCGCTGGTGGTCAGAGTGAAAAAAGATGAAACAATAAACTATCAACTGGGTTGTAGTGTATAAGAGGCCAGAAAGAAGACATGAAACACAGACAAAAGGCCAAAGATAGTTGTCAATTGCTAGTTTTCTTTCTTATGAATCATATGAAATAGTAGTATGTGATTATGACCTAGAAATTTACCCAAAGTGCGTGATTTAGTGTCTACATCACTAGATCATACTACTATCACTAGAGGGGTATCGGGAAATGATTTAACAAAAATAAGCTTTTTGTATAAACCCTAGATATTTCAAAGTCACATGTAATAAATTAAGCAATAAAATATGGATCTCTATATTGGCCTAGATAATCCACATTATCCTAGTAAGATCTCTCTATAGGTTGTCAATCCATATCCTCTGCCAGATAATATTTCGAGCCGCCGATCCCCCACCTTAGCAAGATCTCAGATCACTGCCAGACCAGATAATATTTTACACTTAAAGAGGTACCCTAATAGTGATCATATAGGTCATTAAAAGTTTAATTGAGATGGTATACCATGTCATATTCTAAAACATGTACTTCATATCCCCTTGTTTAAGGCCTTATCTAGAAACATTATTTCCTAATCTACACCATCAAAAACTTGTGGACTCAAAAAATTAACCCATTGAATGATGTCATTGATAAAATCTATGCATATTTTGATGTGGTTGGTTTTTTACTTGTGTAGAATATTGACCCAACTTCAGAGATATTTGAATGACTACATATGAAGTAAGGATATTTTGTTCACACATTGAACCATCATTAATAGGTTCTTTATTTTATATTTGTTTCAATGTACAAGTGTTTTACTTTTCGTTAATTTTTATAGATTTGATGTTTCTTTTATAGTTTAGGTACCTAGAAGATGATGAAAAAATCAAAAAATATTTCACTGCAATTCACATTCATAAGGATTTTACGAAAGTTTTTAATTTAGACGATATTTGTGACTTTTTGTAATTAGGGGAACAATATATTTTTTCCTATACTTTTAATAATCTTTGAAAAATGGTTGGAAGATACACCAAGTTCATCAAGGTTAGAAGCATTCCAATGACATATCCCATCACTTTTTAGGAATTGCTGAGGAAAATATCATAGCCTAGAGGATGTGATGTTGCAATAGGTAGAACTCTGGCTTTACGTTGTGATGCAACAAATGATGCAGACTTGTTGCATCTGAATATATACTATCGTTAGAAATTAATGTATTTATTGTATACTTATGGTGGACAAATGGAAAATGTTTTTTAGGGTCATAGAATAATTGAATTATTAAGAGAATGATCAGATCTTATCTTTTTTAACAAATTTTTTTCCCAAGTTTTTATTGTAAACTCATATATTTAAATCTAAAGCTATTATATGCAAATTTCTTGAGACAAGATAGAGTATAATGAAAACAATTACAAGGTTTATTGATATGCTGCATGATAGAACGTTTCTATTTCAGATAAATTATTATTTATATAGAAATACTTGTCTGATTCAAAAGAACAATGTGTTCAACGTTATGAGCTCTGTTGTGATGAATGATAGTAGAATGATAACTTCTCTTATTTCTCTCTGTTTGCATGGTTGTTTAGTCAATGTAAGCAATTTTTCTTTTTTTTACAATAATAGTTGTAATTATATTTTTAGAGAATCCTTGGTATTCCAGAAGAATTTGTTTCCATATTTTTAAGCCATCTCAGTTTTCATTACTTGGATCTTGAATAATGATATTTCCTTCCATAGTTCGTCATTTATTTATCACTTCAATGATATTTTGTTATATTCTAATGAGCCCATAGCTACACATTCAGGTCAAATTATTATATTTTACTAGTTAAATTTAGGCATGAATATAATTTATCTCTTGCATTATTAACCCTTGATTTTGAAAAGAAACATTTGAATTTGTCCTCCATTTTTTTTTACATGTGAACATATTGTTGGCCAAGGCCTGGAAAAATTGTGTGTTCTTTTTCCAAGCATTGGAAGAAGTAAATTTCACCATTGTTTACTGTTATATCTATTGATCATTGAAGGGACAATATTGACTTGTATATGTGAAAACACCAAAATATTCCCAACCATGTACTTTGCCCACCTGTCAACATTCCCATTACACAGTTTTAGTGCAATGCCTGGTATTATTATTTCCTTCTAACTATTGAGATTTTTTCTAGCTGGTATTAAATGTAAACAAAGACATAACTCACATAGAGGAATAAAGGTGAGAATAGGATAATTAAATAAGTATATTATTAAATATAGAATTGTAAGAGTAAATTCTATTGTTCTAGCTTATAATATACATAGATGTGAGGGTTTATACAATTTAAACAAGATTTATCTCCCTCTTTCTTATCAGTTCCACTAATGGTTGTGGAAAATGTGAGTGTCTAGGTAATGCTTAACTATTCCCAGACTTGTGCACATACTAACAAATCTTAAGTTGAGAACTACTTAAGTTAACTAATTAGGTACATATAGTATGTTACACCATCACCCCCTTACATTTAACTTAGGGAGGTCAATAGAAGGAACCAAGAGTCTCATAATCCTCAACAAATAGGTTCTAAAAACTAGGCCTAATGAGGTACCTGTGTATAAATATCGAGAGAATACATTGTGATGTTGAATTTCATTGTATGCATCAATCCATCTCTCTAGAATACATGGGTGTAAAGCCCCTATAATTGCCAAGTCAAAATAGGAATTGATGCTTTGTATGATTCTCTCTCAAAAGAAACACTAATCTAAAAAAATTAGGCAATAAACACCAAAATAAGTATTGCACACCAACCCCTCGTTAAATTAGGTGAAGATAGTAATAAAAATGGATGTCTCTTATGAAGTGATGATGAAGAGCTGAATTCAATGACAAGTGACCAAAAAGTAAAAGCATGGGGAAAGGACACCAATAGGTTGAAAGTGAGACACATATCAACTAACTTCCTATAAAATTGCTTTAATAATATTTTGGCAAGGATGCCTAGCCAGTGTTATAAATTTCACCAAGACTACATAAAAGGTATTCCAAGAAACTACATGAGTGGTTTGAAGCCACTTCACAAACACTGAAATGTTCACAATATCTGATATTATACCAAATGTCTTTCAGATCATGAATATGGTCATACTATAAATGAAGCTACCAAAAATACAAAAGAGCACACACATATATGCTAATAAAATATTATACATTCTACATCCTCATATGGGTTTTGGAAAATAAGTCCTTGATTAGATACTCGTGTACATGTGAGGAATTCAAACTCATTATTGTGTCAAAATAAAAAAAACACTTGCACAAATAAGGCCTTATTTGTAGAAAAATAAAATCTCCCCTAGAAAACTTAATGAAGTGCATAGAAAGGGGCCTCATATGTCTCAAAGAGATGGTGCAGGTAAAAATAACAAAGTGATCTCACTACTAACTACTCAAGAGGGCAATAAAACTCAAATCAAGTAAAAAAAGTCTTACTAGTGGCCCAAAATCTATTATTCAATCACTAAAAAGGATAGGATAACATTGTATTCACTGGATTAGTTCCATATATGAAAATTGTCAAATTTTCCAATGTGTTTAAAGTACACAAAACTAATGAATTGTCTACATGAGTGGAATGAAATTCACTGCTTGAACATTGTCAAAAGTGTAGAATTAGTCCTACTTAAAAATGTATGCAAAAAAGAGACAAAAATGTTTGTCAAGAGGGTCTCATCTACGAGGGACTTATAGGTACCCTATACAATAATGAAGAAAATACAAGCATCTTTAAAGACAATATAGTGCATAGATGCATAAAGCATGAAAAAATATGTAGTTTGGAAAAAGATGAAGCAAAATGGAATCGGTATGAAGATGGCTTGCAGAAGATATGCAGGAGAGAGAAGAGAAATTGCAATAATAAGGGTTAATGTGAGGGGGGGGGGGGGGGGGGTTAACTACTGGTCAAACTTATCCCCGCCCTCCATTATTTGAAAATGTGATCCAAAAGATGAAAACATACCATTTGGAAAGTGATAAGTATAACACAAATTCCCTTCAAAACTAAAAATGCACCTTCCAAGTGCAATAAATTAGCTTCTATAGGGTTGAAAAACACACCCAATTAATAACAAGGAAGAAGCCCCCACATGAAAAATATTTTTGGGTTTTTTAATAACCTTTTAAACATAAAAGGGTGTGTGCTCAACACCTTGATCTCTTAAAGAGGTATGTGTTAATATAGGTTTTATGCCATCAATCCATGTTATAATTCATATGAATTACATGGACATACTTTATTTTTGAATTTCTTAAGAAAATGAAGAATTCAAAAAATGGTGGAAACCATTAAATGGTGAGGTCATGTGAGTGGTGGTTGGCGGTGAAAGAGCCATGAGGCATGTACTTACCAATATTAACATGGATACATGGTGAGTCTAGTGGAGGGTCAAATATAATGTCGTTTCATATGGAAAACTAATATAATCTTTTTTCCTATTGATTTATCTCTTTTTTATCGATCCAAACAAAAAAGATGATTAATGCTAGCAATTAAGTTAAAAAGAAAAAATTTGTTGAGCCAACGACAACTTTGCATTAACGAATACGAAAGAAAAGAACTATTTTTTCATAAACTTGATTTATTAAGAAATCAATACATAATCATAATGCAATGTGAACACTAAACTAAATATTCCAGCACTTTAATTGCAGTGTTACAATGTCATTACATAAGTCAAACCAATGTTAATTATGAATATCTAAATTTGAATGTATATCCAAACAAAATATAGAGGATATCAATCTAAATTCTAAAAGGGACAATCAAACTAGTTGATGATAACAGATGAATACCAATAATATGTAGTAGATCCAAACTCTCGATGATGATTACAAAAACTCAATAAGAAAACAAAGATATCAAGGAGAATAAAATTTAATTGTATGGCTCAAAATGATTTAGATCTAACTAGAACCAACATGGGTATTAAAAAAGATGATGAAAATCTATTTTTTGCAAAACGTATAAAAAAGAAGTTACCATCGGTATTATATCATACTCATGTGAGATTCAAAGGCTGTGAAAAAACTTGCCAAAAAAATGGTCAGAAAAACCTATGGTGTTTGTAGTCAATCCATAAGTTTATGGGCCTTCTGAATGTCCATTTTCTCCAAAATGCTCCAAAAATTAATTATTATAAAACATGCCTAAAAAATAATCCTACATTACAGAGCCAACCTACTATGGTTTTGATACCATATTTAGACCTGGTCTAGCCAAGATCAAATGTGAGTCGAGACATAACTCAAGTAAAGGAATAGAGACAAAATGAGGATAATTGAATAAGTGTTTTATTTAATGTAGAATTGCAAAAGTAACTTCTATCCTTCTAACTTATAATGTACATGGAGGTGAGTGTTTATATTAACTTAAACAAGATCTATCTCCCTCTTTCTTATTAGTTCCACTAATTGTAATGACACAAGTGAGTGTCTAGGTAATTCTTAACTAAGCATAAACTTGTGCACACACTAAAAAAACTTAAGCTATCTTCCTAAGTTAACTTACCTAATTATGTACATATAATATGTTGCACCGACAAATATACAAGTGCCACTAAAACTATTTTTATCTTGATCTAACATTTTAGGTTTACAATGGTCTATATTAGATCCAACACATCAACTTGCATCTTTATTATTACTATTTTCTATAAGTAATATTGCAATCAATTGCAACATCTTTCAATTAATATAAACACTTGCAACCAATCCAATTTTTAATTTTAATTTTTGTGTTGACAAAGTTTTTAATTATTTATTCAATATTTAAGAAAAAATTACATTAAGATATTTTTTTATTATCATAATAATATGTATTTTAAATACTAATATAATGCACCCCATCATACCCATTAATTCAAATAGCCCTGAAAGAAAAGCTATACATAAATAGAAATGTGGTTGATTGTTTGTTGCTCAACACATGTTTTAAAAAGAATTATCTCATATTTATTAATCTATATTTCTTTATCCTTAACAATCATAGTATCGGTAAAAAGTAATGAATAGTTATGTATCTTAGGGTTATTAGTCATTTCAAAGTATAAAACCCAAGTGATACATTAAAATTGTAGTTTTATAAACAGGGATAGAATCCTGTATATTTTATTAATGTGAAATCAATTAACCATTACAATGGAGTGTTGCAATATTTATACATATTGGACAGCAATATACAAACAAATAAATGGGTTGCACAGGTACAACCAAAATCACAACAGCTTCCAAAATACATTCAGGAAGAAACAATAATTAAATACAAACAAATAATAATTGTTACAACTACGTAACAATATAACCTATGCAATAATATGACAAATATTGTTATAAAACTTTATAACAATATATAAACTAATTACCTTATTAAATAATTAATTACTTAAGGTAATATAATGCATAAATTAACCTAACATTACCCCCCTTAATTTTGCATTGCCTCAAGGGATGAGGAGAGGAACTCTCTAAACAAATTAAACTTGTCACTTGCAAGTGACTTTGTGAAGATATTTGCTTGTTGTTCAACTGTTAGATAAAATTGAAGCTGTATATTGTGCTTTAATACATGCTCGCATATGAAATGTACCTGTACCTCAATGTGTTTTGTTCTTTCATGAAATTCTATATTGTGAACAAGTTTGAAAACACCTTCATTGTCAACATACATGGTGGTCGGTTTGTCCTGTGGTATTCTACTTCCTTTGAGTATGTGACATAGCCAAGTCGCTTCACAGAAAACTTCTCCTGCAGAATGATACTCAACTTCTATGGAAGAACAAGAAACAAAGTGTTTTTTCTTGCTTCCCCATGATATTGGTCCAAATCCCATAAAGAACACAAACCCTGAAGTGGATTTTTTGTCATCAATATTTCCTGCATGGTCTAAATCTGAATATCCTGACAAGAAGAACTTGTCGTTCTTCTTGTATTCTAGACCAAGATCCACTGATCCTTTGAGATATGTCAAGATGCATCTTTCTTATTTCCAATGAAAAACTTTGGGTTCCTACATGAACCTGGATAGATAGCTTACTGCAAGTTGATATCTGGTCTAGTGTAGGCTAGGTAAATGAGACTCCCAATTAACTACCGATAGAGAGTTGCATTTACCTCAGGAGATGGATCTGAATGAGATAACTACAATCTGTTCTCCATAGGTGTAACAATTAGTGTGTAATCCGTAATCTTGAATTTCTTGAGTGTCGTCTTGGTATATTTCATGTGAGAAACAAAAATGTGATTCTATTTTTGCCATACTTCCAATCCAAGACAATAGTGCATTAGCCCAATATCTGTCATGTCAAACGATTGATTAAGATCTTTCTTTGTTGCATTGATCATCCTCACTGAACTACTAGTGATGACTAGATTGTCGACATAGACAACGATAATCACAATCTCCCCCCTTGCTTTTTAAGGTAAATATTGGGATCGTATGGATTTCTAAAAAATCCATGTTGTACGAGATGCTCATCAATTTTGATGTACCATGCTTGGGGTGCCTATTTGATACCATACAGAGATTTCCTGAGTCTGCATACCTTTACTTATTAACTAGGTACAATATATCCCTCAGGTTGAGTCATATAGACTTCTTCTTGTAAATCTCCATTCGGGAAGGCACTTTTTATATCCATCTGATGGACTTTCGATCCAAACTGTGTAGCTAGAGCAAATATCATCCTGATCATTTTGATCTTAGTTATGGGAGTAAATGTCTCCTCATATCTAATGCCTTCTTTTTGTGCATACCCCTTTACTACTAGTCTCACTTTATACTTGTCCATTGTCCCATATTTTTTGTACTTCATTTTGAATATCCATCCGCATCTAATGGGTTTCTTCCTTTGGTGGAAGATTGACAAGCTACCAAGTGTTATTTTTCATTACTGACTGATATTCAGAGTCCATGGCATCTTTCCAAGATTTTGACTGTAGGGCTTCCTGGACTGTAGAGGGCTCATCAGACTCAATAACTCTACTCATAAAATAAAAGTTAACTTCTTCTCTTGCTTTACTGCGAGTTCGTGTTCCAAGGGTGGATGTATCCGGTAGAGTATCCATTCTTGCATCTCATAACATACTAGTATACCACTTGGGCATATATTGAACTGTTCTCGTGGGTTATGGTTATATCAGATCATTACCATCATTCCCATCATCACTTTCATCATCTGTGGGAACATCATCTTCAATTTTTGTAACTGGTGAATAATCTACATCAGGTGAGTTTGGAGGAGGAGACTCTACTTCCTTCTTCTCAAATAACTCGACATTTCTACTAGTGTAGACTCTCCTGGTCTTCGGATCCATCGATCTGTGCCCAAGATTTTCTTCACTGTACCCAATGAAGATGAGTTTCGGTGGCTTCATGTCAAATTTCTTTCTGTTCTTCTTATCTCATTTTAGTGATTCCAGCTAAAATTAAGATAACCGTAGAATTTTTTTGGAAAAATCTCCTAAAATGCCCTTTTGAGGAGATTTTTGGGTTTTCGGGTTTCAACAACATGAAAACATGTTTTTTACATGCTATATGCAAATTGTTTCCTGAAACCCGAAACCTGAAACAAGTCAGTATTTCAGGTTTTCAGAACTCATGAACATCAGAACATGACTTGCAAAAAGCATGCTACATGTCGCTTGACTTCCGAAACCTGAAACCTGATATGTTCCTTTGTGTCAGGTTTTTGGAACCTTGGAACATCCAAACATCTCATGTTTCATGTCATCTGTTTCCTGAAACCCGAAACCCGAATTGATAGCTAATCCTTTGTATCGGGTTTTCGGGCACTCCAAGCATGATGACATGGCATTAACTCTGAGTTGTCAGGTAGTTGGCACACGTGTCAGGTGAAGTGTCATAAATGCTAGGGTTTTATAAATAGCCCAATTTTACACGTCATTTTTACCTGTTGTAATTTTGCTGCGTGGATTTTTCATACTTGTGCCTGTAACCTCCAAACCCGATCGAGCTTTTTGATCGATTTTGTGTTCCGTTTTCAATTTTTTTTGAGATTACTGAAGGTATTTTACTTTTCTTGCTGATTTGAGGTCTTTTGGATTTATATTTGAAATATTCTTTTGATGTTCTCCATCCTTTCCTATTTTTCCTCTAGGTTTAGGGTTTTAGATTGTTTTCTTCATTTTATGTTGTATTCCATTGAAATTTCTTGTTTGGAATTCACCCCTAGGGTGTTTCTTTATTTTATCCCATGGAATATACCCTGTTGATTATTGAAAAAATCTAAAATTCCTAACTGGTGAAATGGCGGGAATTTTGCATGTCCTGACACCTCAAAAACCTGATTCCTTTATTTTCAGGTTTTGCAGGGTGTTCAACATCTCCTTGTTTCCACCATTTGTCGGGCTTCATCAAGTGCTCAACAATCTCCAAGTTCCACCAGTGTATCAGGTTTTATCAAGTGTCAAACATCTATCAATCTCTGACATACACTTTGCAGTGTATCGAGTGGATCTCCGCTTTGTGTCGGGTCTTGTGAAGTTCAACATCTTCCTTGTTTCCGCCAGTGTATCAGGTTTTACCAAGTGTCTGACATCTACTAAGTTCTGACACTCTCTGCAGTCTGTCAGGTTTTGTGAAGTGTCTGACAAGACCTTATTTCTGACATACATTCTAGTGTGTCAGGTTTCATCAGGTGCTTTGCAAGTTCTAAAATCTGGATAGTGTGGCGGGTCTGTGGGGTTGCTCAGCAAGCTTCCAAGTCTGATTGTTCAAATAGGAGTTGTCTAGGCATTCTTTCTTCAGGATTTCTCATGTCGGATCCTGGATCATCTAAAGATAAGTCAGACAGGTCAGGGAAGATGAAATACAAGTACCAGAAAATGGAATCCCCCTCCTACATAGATTGCAATTACGACATCTGAGATACGGAGCTTGGTAACATTGACATGGAGGATTTTTGGAACAGAACCAAGGATTCTTCTCAGAGTCCCTGGATGAAGTCAATAACCAACAGTGGCCTCCCTCTTGCAGCAGGATTCCCAATGTCTGCTCAATGCCCTGAGTTCATTTTGGCCTGTGCTTCCAATTATGACTCAGACTCTCGCTCAGTGAAAAATCAAGCAGGAGAAGTCATAGTGAAGTTGGATGGGGGTTACTTTGATGACCTCTTAAGATTACCCAACTTTCAGGAATATGTCGACGTAGATCTTAAGTCAGCACAGAAATCCTGGGACAAAGATCAAGAAGACTGCATCAGGCATGTGAATAAAAAGTTCTTGATCAAGGCCAAGCCAGCTGTCTCAAGGTTTCCCAAGTTTGTCCCCAGGAGTGATTTCATCCTTGAAATCAGTGACATCATCACCTTGCTAAGTCGAGTATTTGGACTCCCTGAGTCAAGGGACTTCCAAGGATGGATGTATCAATTCATGGTTATTATGAAGAAGAATGAGCAAGAGATCAATTGGAGCATCTCATAAGTGATGAGATTGATTCCCAGATGAAAACAGTCTTGACTACGGGCAAATTCTATACGTTATATCACCTATGCAGCAGCTGGCATGAGAAATTATCCAGGGTTGGATGCAAAAGGAGATAGGGTAACAGAACACATATATCGGTACTTCCCTCAGCTGACAATGAAGGGTTCCGAAGATCAATTCAGAAGAGTGAACGATGCTTTCTTTTATGAAAATATCTGCAGGATGAACCCTGATCTAAGGAAAAGAAGAGTCTCTGATGAAGCATGGGCCGAAGTATCAAAATGGGGTTGTATCTTCTTGCAGTTCAAGAAGTTCACATACCTTCAGGTGGTCATGTACCCTGGGTGATCCTTTCGATTGCCCAGATTCCCAGGTGATAAGTTGATCCTAATGGAGTTGGTAAGACAATTGTTGGATTTCCACAAATTCCAACAAAGCAAACACAAGGCTGTCGTATCCTTCCCTATTTCCATCGGAAGGTACACGTGCTCGATGGTGGTCAAAGCTAAGAATGTGGTGCATGAGCTTCAGGACAAGTTGAAGAAGCACATGAAGCACAGAGATGGATTTGATTTCCGAGGAGTCCTTAAATCATACGGGACTTTATATCTACATGTTCCCAACATAGAAGATATTTGGGTTGATCTTCGGGATGAGGTTGCCATCCGAAGAAAGGACAATAGCAGGTTGACAATTGAAGAAATCCAGATGCTGGATTTATCTGACATCCCAAAAGGCACTAAGGACAATGAGAGTGTCCTTGATGCCTCGTATGATGGGTTGAACGAAGATCAATATGTATTCCCGGCCATTGATTGGTCCATTGCTGAGAAAGCTTCTATCACGGGAAGAGCTACTCAAATTCTTGCCCGTACTAAGGCGTGGCTCATTTCTTGGGGAATGAGTTATAAAGAAGGGAGTTTTGCAAAGCTAGATGCTTTGGAAGTGGGACCCTCAAAGGGAAAAAAGGAAAAGGATAAGAACCCTTCCAAAAGGCCAATGAAGGTTAAGTTTGTAAGAAAGGGAGAAGATCAAGTAACTACACCAGTGGCCACTCTCCCACAAATAGTTGAGGTTCCTGATTCACCTCCACAACCAGAACAAGGGAATCTTCCTTCAAGAGAAGAGATTATTCAACCTTCCATTCCTCCTTTGGTAGACAGTTCATCAGAGGTAAGTCTTCCTCCCACCTCTCAAGCTCTAATTTCAGAATCCTTGCCTCCTCCCATTCAACCTTCCTTGCCTCAGATTTCTTCACCAAGTTCCTCAGCTATGGCTAGTATCTTCTCTGGCCTCTCACCTCTCCCCACTGGACCCCAGTTAACCATGGACATGCCTCCTCCTACTGCACCTTCATTCCCTGAATCCATTACCACGGACGCTACACTTACAGTGGTTACCACTCCACAAGCTAACCTTCCTCCACCTGAAGATGTGACCATAACACCTACAATGGGAGAAACTTCTTCCAATACGCCTCAATGGTTAGTAGATCAGACTCTGAGGAAGAGGAAGGTGGTTGTTCCATTACCAGCCTTTGATTTCAGTTCCCTCAAGGTCACTCCTACCAAGTCGGCCAAGAAACCCAAAACAGTCTCAAGGATTTCAGTGGATGCCTCAGGGCATAAATTTGTAGAGATTGCTACTCCCGCGGCTGATAAAACTAAGGATGATATAATGGTCACAGATTATCAAATCACAAGGGTGGCTCTAGGGAAAGTAACAACAGAGGGAGCACAGCAGGATGCACAAGATGCCATGAATGTGTTGTGCCAGAAGCTAAAGGAAACTAAGGCAAACAGAGATGAGTTAAAAGAGAAAGTACAACAGCTAACAGAAGTGCTACTCAAGCTCTCAAAGCCTCCTGAGTCAACACCATCATCCTCTACTCCTATCGGGTTTGATTTCTCATCGGTACCCATGATCGAGAAGATTAATGAGAAGGGGAGAATGGTCGATGAATGGATCCAAAGGCTGCTCCTGCAAGGAAAAGAAGTCATCGAGGACACCGTGGAAGTCTACAAATCCTTAGAGGATATAAAGAAGGATGGAGAGAAAATGGATGATGAGTTTTCAGCAGAGATCAGGAACCTAGAGTTGACTTTTGAAGCTCTCCAAATGCTGAAACAGGTTCCATCCCACATCTTGGTCGAAGAAGGCATCATTCCACATGGGGATAAACATTTTCAGCTAACCAAAGCCATTAGATTCAGAATAAAGATTCTCAATGAAGCTTGCAGAAAATTGAGGGAATCAAGAGATCAATTGGTCGATGGCAAGAATGACTTAGAAGAAGAGCTAGTCAAGATCTGTGCTAAGGTGTTGAGTGAAAGCTCGGGTATCCTGCCTGTTGATGATCTTTACAAACAGATCCAAGAATCAATTCAGCATGAACCAACTTATGGATTCGGCCTGGAAATCATTGACAGGTTTGTGAAAATTTAACATTCTTTGGAGACCCTGAGGAAACTCAACAAGAGACTGAAAAAGATTCCTGACAATGCTAACAATACTTAGGAAACATGTGAAGTTCTGAGTGATCATTCCACTGTGCCTGATGAAAATGAGACGCATGGTATAATCAAAAAATTCCAAGAATTTCGGGACAAGCAGGCTTTGTTGGAGGAAGACAAAGATGATGATACAGAATAAGCACAATGTGACATGTCATTTCAATCCTGAAATCGACATGTCTTTTTCATTTTTGTTTCGTCACATAGGAAGCAAATTTTGACTTGGTCTCCTGCGTGAGAGTCAAGCAAAATAGGACTCTCATTAAAAAGACTATTTTCTAGGATTTATCCTATTTTCTCTCAACTCCTTTTTTTATAAATAAGGGATGCTTATGCATTCTAATGGGTTGAGATTTTTGGAATATTGAGAACTATTGTGAAGAAGAAAGACTTTGTGTTTTCTTTTAATCATTTGAGGAATAGAATTGATGCTATTTTGCAAACTTTGTGTTGTGAGATGTATCTTTCTTAAGATATTGTTCTTATGTTCATAATCTTAAGCTATTCCTTGTTTAGCATCTTGATCATTCTAATCATTTCAAACATTACATTTGTTATCTAAAGCTCGTATGATTATTTCGTGCTCTGTGTTTACTCGAAAGAAAATACATTCCTCTCATTTCCTTTCCATTGTGTTTTTCCATAATAGTAATTTCCTTTCCATTCCATTTTAGAAAACAACAATATCTTCACCTATTGTGGATATGGATTTTGGGATTCTATCCCAACCCCAATGGTTAGATTAGTGTGAATACTGTACATATTATTTCTGTTGTGTTTTAGATTAGTAATAAACATGCAGCCTCACCTGTCTTTGAGGAGGGATTTAATCCCATGTACTGTGGTTGAACCTCATATTTTGGCTTGACAAAATATCCAACCAACTCTTCTGGAATGAAGCTCTGTGTTGTTTTCCTGCTACGAAGTGAGGAAACTTGTATGTATCCTTCTAAAGAGATGGTAACCCATGTACCATATTGTTTGGGTGAAGTGTCTCGAGATAATTGAAACTAACATGATCAAGTCTTTGATGCCACAACTGTGTTGAGGTAGAGTTCTTAGCCACAAGTTCTTGATCATCTATGTGGACAAAATCAAGTTGGAACATGCTTCCACATTGGAGCCTTTTACAACTATTTTCGAGCCTTGTGATTTATCTCGAATCAAACACGTTTTCTTTTCGGGATGACTATCAAAGTCAATTTTTAAGTTGTGATCTAGGAGTTGACTGACTAACAACAAATTCTTTGTCAACCCAGGGACATATAAGACATATGATAGTATGCAGTTGCGTGAACCAAGGGGTAGAGTAATGTTCCCAATCCCCTGAAATGTATATGAAGAATCATCACCCAACAAAACATGGTTTTTTGAAGGTGTGTCCCTCATTGAAGTAAACCAATCTCTGTGGTCAGTCATGTGTCAAGTGGCTCCCAAATCAACATACCAGACATCACTAGATGATGTGGAAGGTTCACTTGATCAAGCAGTGTACAAGAAGTCTTCATTATCTGAATGTTCTTCTTGTTCAGCAATATTTCCTTATTGATGGGGTCTTCTTTTCCAGTTCCCCTTTTTCTTCCCTTGATTGTAGTTTGTATGTCCCTTATGAGATTGTTGGTGTTGAGGTCCAGAGTTGCTTGATGAACCTTTCTTGTAAGTGTTATACCAACAATCTTTCAATTCATGTCCTCTTTTACAGATTGGACATTACTTCTTCTGTTGTTTGTCCCCTTGATGTTGATATTGATTCTAATGTTGGGACTTTTGATAGGAATTAGGTTTTCCTTTACCTTTTCCTTTCCATTTTTTATGTGAAGAAAGTTCCTGCTCCTCTTCATCATCCTTATTATGCATGGCTTCCTCTTGTTGCAGTAGGTTTACCAGCTTGTCAAAACTAACTATCGTATCTGACAAGTTTAGTGTTGTTACAAAAATGTGGTAAGAAGAAGGGAGTGCTCTCATAACAATGGGAACGAGAGCATCATCTTGTGACCTCTTCTCCTAGGGCTAGAAGTGAATCCCTCAACTCTGCAACTCTTCTTAAGAAAGCTTCAATTTTTTCATTTTCTTGAACTTCAGTGTATGTAACTAACTCTATAAATTCAGTATGACATTCTTGTTTTTGCCTCGTATATCATGCTCAACTTATCCCATGCTTCTTTGGTTGTTTTGGCATCTCGAATGTGGGGTTGCACATCGTCAGACACTCCAAACAAGATGATGAGTTTGGTCTTCTGATCTGCTTTATCAAACTGTCCATGTTGTGTTGTATCAGTAGTTGATCTGGTCAGAGTACCATTCACAACAGGCCAGATCTCTTCAAACTCAAGTTGTGTCTTGATTTTTGTCTTCCAGGTAGCATAGTTGTTTCCTTTGAGTAGTTGTGAATCTAGAAGAAAAAATTTGGGGGCATTGGTGCCCATTTTGTAGAAATCATTGACAGGGTTAGGCTCTTATCACTCTAGGTATAAGGTCTCCCAATCTATATACCGTCAGTCTGATATACCAAACCTTTCTATATACGCACCCTTCCGATATACCCGGCGTACGTGGAAGAAGCTCTCCCTTTCTATATACCTGATGGTACATGAAAGAGGCGTTAATGTACATGAAAGAATTCAATACATGGTACCAAGACAGTACTGAAAGGGGTCTGTGTGATTATTGACACCAACTCAAAGAAATATCCTCATATGCACGCATAACTTCGCTATATACTTGGATAATTTCTTAGTTTGGATTTATGTCGTGTAATCATTCACAGACATATGGGATGGCTCATAGTGTGTGCACTGTGACCTTATTACTCCATGTTGATTTAAAGGGTTGATGCCCAGACGACGTTGTTGTAGCTATATTAGGCATTAAGTGCAGTAGTAGTCACAATGGCTTTACCCGTAAGCGCTTCCCAGAGGCACTGTATATACCGAATGTTGCGAATGAGATCTAGGATCTCGTGAGTGTTTTAGAACCAAATTTTATTGTTTTTTATTACAATATTCTGCCAGTTTCTGAGTAGTTACAATGTTTTTGGTTGACTATGGCAACCTGCAAATTAGTACAATATACTGAAGTATATAATTACATTCAAAAATTTTGAAAAATTGAATGGCAGGCAAAAAAAAAATTGTTTGCGGGCCCTGGTGGCCTCTGGAGCCCAAAATGACCCTTTATGCCAAAAAAATTGCAAAAAATAGCTCAAAATGTAATTTTTTGGTGTATCTCCTTTAGCAAATGTTGCTCGGAATGAAAAATAAGCCTATTAGGAGAAAAACAATTTACCCTAATTAGGGTTTTTCTTGCTAAAATTTTAGTGACTTGTTTAACTATGACTAAGTTGTTTAGCTGAGGTTTTCCCACTAAATTCACCTCCATAGTTGGTGGTTTCACCAATTTTCCCACTAAATTCAAATTGATTTAAAAAATGAGTTGGGGGTGGGGGTCTAACCCCAAACCTCCCTTCCCCAAGTTGATCTCACTAACCACTTAGCAGCTCCAATTGCATATGCAATAAATGAAATACAAACATTTAAAGTAAAAGATATTGACTGACCTTTTGAAAAAATGGTGACTTGGCACCTTTGAAGATTCCACGTGGGCCTGGCGGTTGAGGGTTGTAGTTAAAAATAGAGTAAACTTTCATTTTTTCGCCACTTTGTTTACCTCCATGTTGTTATCTTCTGATTTTTATTTGTATTTGCCACCGTTTTGTTTTCTTTGCTTTCACCGACCATTGTTTTTGATGCCCTCGGTTTTTGTTTTGTGCAAGGTTCGTGGCGAGGGTGCAGGGTCATGGCGAGGGCACAAGGTTTGGCTATGTAGGAGGGTCGTTGAATAGTCAGCTCGTGGACTGTGTTTACAGGTCCCACGTGGAGTCGTCCACAATAAAAACGCCAAATAGAATGCGACCTTGCAATCAAAGCAAATCAATTTGATTGTAATGTGACAGGGCTCGCTGCGTGGAAAATGTTTCCTCGGTCACTCGGTGTATGGCACCTTGTTCTCGGTTCACAATGTATTTGCTCTCTAATACATCTCGCCTCCCACAAACCAAACTCAGTTATGGAATGGAATCAATCCAATAAAAATGTAACTCAGTGTAGATGCAAGCTCAATTCAATGAACAGCTTCCAATGACTCGGCCCAATAAAAAATGTCAACTTGTCTTGTAAATGTCTCACAAGTTACCTTGAATACTACCAATCTTGAATACCTTGGATTTGTGTTGCAACGAGTGTTAGCTATAACTAACACTATCACCTAAATTAGTGACAAAACCCCTAATGGGGAAAAATACAATTTTTTATTTTTAATCTGATTTGTGTAAACCAGAAAATGCTCCAAAAGCAAATTTTCCTAGTGCAGAGGGCACCAAGGCAAAAAAAAATGTCTTCTGTTTACCTGAAGATCACACAGAAGGTTGTGGGACTGCGGGGAGATCTGGGAAGTTGTTGGAGGCAGCATTGACTCTCCAATGATACAGATTTCTTCTCCATGATGGTTCTTCCTATGCAACCTTTCTCCAACCTTGTCAGGAGCTTCAATTCGCTCTGGTACTAAATGTAGTTTCACAAACAGGGACGGAAGCCTATATATTTTATTAATGTGAAATTAATTAACCATTACAATGGAGTGTTGCAATATTTATACATATTGGACAGTAATATACAAACAAATAAATGGGTTGCACAGGTGCAACAATAAAAATCACAATAGCTTCCAAACTACATCGGGGAAGCAACAATAATTAAATACAAACAAATAATAATTGTTACAACTACGTAACAATTTAATCCATGCAATAATATGACAAATATTGTTATAAAAATTTATAACAATATATAAACTAATTACCTTATTAATTAATTAATTACTTAAGGTAATATAATGCATAAATTATCCTAACAAAACCCCATCCCAACTATTGATTTTTTTTTCCTTTCTTACATATAAACTCAACCATGACTTGTGAAATTCAATCCCTACGCCTATTTTTGCGCTCTTTGTGAGGTGCAAAAAAAGTTCAACAACTTCTCTTTGATAACCTCCACAACTACGCTATAGGTAGTGGTAAGCGGGTTTTTTCACTTGATTGGACTTATGGAAACTTCTTGTGCCTTCTAAAGAACCTTTTAGGGCTTACCCTGAACATCTTCAAGATTGATTAAATATGTCCTTGACACAATTGACCAATAACTTTCATACTTGGATCAAATTGCACATATAATAACACCATGACAATATAGTAAAGATATCCATCATTTCTCACAACACTAGACTATAAATAAAGTGTTTAGTGTAATTTTAAGTAAAATACAAAGCAAACATTTGAGGATTGTAGCTTATATATTCATCCCATGTACGTGTTTTTGTGCTTCTTGATGTTGAAAGTGTGGCTGAGACAAAGATAAAACTTTGGCAAAGTTGAAATTGGGAAGTTTCATTAAGCTCTAACCCTATCGAAGAGCCCAGGATCTAAGTCACACTCCATCTTAGTTCTTATTGATCCATTAGCAAACATCCCTGTGGAAAATTTAAGACACTCCTCCATACTAATCTCAATATAGGAGGGGGAGAAATATGGGGTGGGGCTCATTAGGGAAAATTTAAAGGTTATTAAGAAGTCTGTAGATAGAGATTTTGTCAAAGCAACTACCATATTTAGCATTGTTTTTCCCCCCATTGTAGGAAGAATTGCATCAGGTCTCTCCTTCTCCAAAACTTTCTCAAATAACTCAGATGTTAGGGGGTAATGTATGTTATATAAACCATATCAGGAGTGGTCATAATAGTAATAAGATTGGATTTAATCAATATCACTTCATAGGATTCTTCCTTAAGGCCTTGCAGACCTATTTCTTCTATCCTTAATAACCATAATATCAATGGGAAGTAATGAATGATTGTGTATCTTAGGGTTACTAGTCACTAAAAATTATGAAACCCAAGTGATACATTTAAATCCATCCCATCTATCATAATTTTGTCATTTCGTGCATTAAACTCAACCATGACTTGTGAAATTTAATCCTACTCTTCTTCTTATGGTATTTTTGAGGTGGGGAAAAATTTCAGCAATGTCTATTTGAAAAACATCCACATCTACATTATGAGTAGTGTTAAAAGGGTTTCATAGCTTAAGTGCACTTATTGTAACTTCTTGTGCCTTTAAAAGAACCATGCAGGACTTGAACATCTTCAACATTGATTAAATATGTCCTTACCACATTTGACCAACAAATTTCATTTATGGATCCAACTGCATAGATAATTACACCATTGTATTATAGTAAAGTTAATCATCATTGCTCACAACACCATGTCATAAATAAAGTGGTTGGTGCAATTTCTATTAATATAAAGTAGGCATTTGAGGATTGCAACTTATAGATTCCTCCCATGTCAGTATTTATGGGCTTCTTGGCATTGAAAATGTGGTTGATATAGAAATTGAACACATGAGACACCAGAATCAGGGATTTTTTACGAAGCTCTAACCTTATCAATGATCCAATGCTTCGTGTCATAATCAATCGTGGTTATTATTAATCCACAAGCCAATATCCTTGTAGACAATATAAGGCACTCCTCCTCACTAGTCCTAATTTGAGTTGGGGTATATTTTACCCCAACTTTCTTCATTACTTACTTGAACAAATACCTATCCTCATACTTCTTATTAACCTCCAAATTTTCCCCAATGCACTTCACCCCATATTTCTCTAATGATCTCCTCTCTACCAAAGTAATTTCTAGATTTAGCATTGTTTGGTCCTTCATTGTAGGCAAAATTACATCAAGTGTATCATTCTCTAAATTTTTCTCAACCATTTCATGGGTCACGAGGATTAATGTATAATTTATCTACCATATTAGGATCGTAATAACACTAGTAGGATTTGAGTTAATTAGTATCACTTCATAACCTTCTTTCTTCAAATCCTTGCAGGCTTGTATTCCAGAGTAAGCAAATTCACTAAATTTGTATGTTGTTGTTTGTTATATTCTACAAAGAGCTCTTAAATTAAAGAATGGAATGATTGAGAAAAAAATCCATATCCTCTAATGATTGCCAAGGTGTTGCCTCCATTTATGTATAAAATTATAATTAGGCTATATGCATGGAAAAGAACGTAGTTATTATTTTCAAAATCTATAACAAAGCAACATTGTAATTTTACTTAATGAATGTTTGAATTTGTCCCAATCTCACATCGATTAATGTAACAAATGTGAATTCAACTTTTCCATCGATTGACAATGTTGGAATCATAGTCTAATTTTATACGCTTGAATTATCTGCATCAATATCATGCACATGCTTATGAGACAATCTTGCTCTACAAGACATTGCATTGGCATGGACTAGCCGTTTCGTGGCCCTTGTTATATGTTAAATCAATCACATAAATCAATCACATCAACTTTATGATAAAATAGACACAAAAATAATATCATAGTAATTAATGAGTCCCTTACAAATAATTAATAAACAAAAAATACACTTATACCATACCAAATAATTATCGCATACTGATAATTAAAAACATAAAAATATACTAATACCATAACAATTAACTAATATTGTACTAATATTAAGTGTCTATGAACTAAGTAAAATATTTAACCATATTTATTTTTTAAACATGATTCTAATACTAATATTTTATATTCAATAAAATATTTTTAATATAAACACACTTTATATTTTAAAAAAACAATATTCACATCCTATAGTTTTTACTTTGCACCTAAGAACAATTGTTAGTATAACATCTAATGAATGTAATTAAATAAAATAATAATAATTAAATGTAAAATAAATCCTTGATGTAGAGGTGAAAACCCAATTACAAACACAACAACTTTAGCTAGAAAAAACTCTTGAAGATTCCTTCTTTCTTTAATGAGGACTGAATTACAAGAACTTGTTTATATACCCCAAAATGGTGTTTTGGCTCAAGAACCCTTCAAACGGTATTAAGAACTCTATAATACCCTCCAAATAGTGAATCTACAAGTCTTCATACTCTAGTCACATTTCACTTTCTAAAATCAGTCACCTTGCAATTAGGATGGATTTCTTGATTCTAGGATTAGCTCTTCAATATGGAGTTTGGCTTGGGAAAGCTTCTAACAATGTTTGAACATTAAAATTCTTTCTTACCCTATTTTCTCCATGTAATTACAACCTCAAATGGGTTTATAAACAAGGAAAAAGGAGACATTCACTATTTTTCTCGCATACCTGCCATGTCCTCCTACTAGCCATTCAAACTCCCAAAGCTTATAACCTCAAGTAAACTATAAAGACTATTGAAAAAATATTTAAAAAATTGGACACCCTTTTGAGTCCTCTCACTTCGCAAAAAGTGTCAGGCTTTAACACCCAATATAACCTCTTATTCCACTACCTTCAGTTTTCTAAATAGGTCTATTTCACCTAAACCTAGATTATTAAGGATTCCAGCCAAACGAGGGCATAAAAACCACTAAAACCTTGAAAATATAAAATAATTGGAGATTTAAAAGTTGGATTGAAAATTTTATCCCAAAACTCAGTGTTTAATTCCTCCAAATCATTTTTAGTGATAAACTCTACCTAGGATTTTGACAATCCTGGTAGAGGTAAAAATCAAATTTTGGGAAATATATGCATCTTTAAACCTTAATTCATCACCTACAAGTCTATACAAACCCCTAGCACACTCCTGAGTAGTGTTAACAAAAAAAGGTTCTCAAGAATTTAGAGAAATAGTAGTTTACGTCCTAAAACACTAGTTTTTCTCTTTTGCAAGCATGTATAGGTCTTTAAATGTTTTTCCCTCATTTTATTTCTTTCAAACCTTGATATTATTCATATCACCTTTATAACATTGAATAAATGAATTATATAGAAAGATACCATAATTTTAAACAAAGAACTTGAGTTTTATTCAAATAGTCTTGTTAAGTGTCATGTTACACACATAATCCTACCTGAGCAGAGCTTCTTCCCTTGGTTATCTTTTTCCACCAACCCCTCACTTGGTTTGCGTGTATATAATCATGAAAAAAACATTCCCTAACTATTTTTTCTCCCCTCATTACATTAGGTTTTATGTATTGATATTGAGAGCAACATTTGGGCTTAAGAAGGCTAAAGAAGTTAAGGAGAAAACATGAAATTTTGATGAAAAATGTTAAAATTCTTTATGTCCGCCTTATAATAGATGTTCAAGACACTTCACTATGACTATTATACCTACACCAACCTCCAAGACTAATGCTTCTAACCAAAATTACTCAAAATTCCCAATTTTTCCAAACTAGAGAATTCAAATTTGATTTTGGGCGAGAAAACACCTTTTAAGCCAAAATTTGAAAATGTAATGAGATAACCATAGGAAAATTTTGGAAAAATCTCTTAAAATTCCCTTTTAAAGAGATTTTCAGGTTTTCAGGTTTCCATTGCATGAAAGCATATTCCTTGCATACAACATGTCTCATGTTCCTTGAAACCCGAAACGGGATGTCGAATGAAGCCATATTGTGTCGGGATGTTGGGACTTAGAAGCATCTAAACCCAAAATCATGCATCATGTCTCATGTTTCTGAAATCATGCATCATGTCTCATGTTTCCCGGAACCCGAAACCTAAAATTATGCATCATGTCTCATGTTTCCTGAAACCCTAAAACCAAAATGATGCATCATGTCTAATGTTTCCAAAAACCTGAAACCCGAAATCATGCATCATGTCTCATGTTTCCCGAAACCCAAAACCTGAAATCATGCATCATGTCTCATGTTTCTAAAATCATGAAAACCTGAAACCTAAAATCATGCATCATGTCTCATGTTTCCCGAAACCCAAAACCTGAAATGAAGTCTTTGTGTCAGGATTTCGGATGCTCCAAGCATGATGACATGTCATTAATGTGCCAGATGAAGCTGAGATGCAGGGCACAATCTGGAAGTTCTAGGAATTTCGAGACAAGCAAGCTTCGCTGGAGGAAGACAAGGACTTCGAAATAGAATAAACATAATGTTTCATGTCATTTCCATCTAGAGATTGACATGTATTTTTCATTTTTGTTTCGTCACATAGGAAGCAAATTTTGACTTGGTCTCTTGCGTGAGAGTCAAGCAAAATAGGAATCTTGTTTAATGGCTATTTTCTAGGATTTATCCTATTTTCTCTCTTCTCTTTCTATTATAAATAAGGAATGCTTGTGCATTCCAAAAGGGGGGAGATTTTTAGAATATTAAGAGCTATTGTGAAGAAGAAGAAAAACTTTGTATTTTCTTTTAATCATTGAGGAATAGAAACAGGTGTTATTTTACAAACTTTGTGTTGTGGGATTCATCTATCTTGAGAGATTGTTCTTACGTACAAAATCTTAAGCTATTCTTTGTTTAGTGTTCTTGATTATTTTAATCATTTCAAATATTACACCCATTATCTAAAACTCGTATAAGTATTTCTTGATCTGTGTTTGCTTGAAAGAAAATATGTTCCTCTCATTCCTTTCCCGTCATGTTTCATCTATAATAGTTTCCTTTCTAATCCATTCTATTTCTAAAGCTGTAACATATCCATCTCGTGTTGATATGGATTTCGGGATTGTATCCCAACCCCAATGGTTAGAATAGTGTGGATATTGTACATATTATTTCTGTTGTGTTTTAGATTAGTAATAAATAGGTTGCCTCACCTGTCTTTGAGGAGGGATTTAATCCCGTGTACTGTGGTTGAACCTCATATTTTGGTCTGACAAAATATCCAACCAACAGTTTTTGGCGACTCCGCTGGGGAATACGGATTGATAAGACTAAGCTTATCCTATTGGTGTCTGGCGACTCCGTATTTGCCTTATTTTTGGTAGATCCATTTTCTAGTTCAAGCTGGCCAGAAAAATCTTCACTCGGTCAAGCCAAGCTAGGGGTGAAACTGATCCGTTCTTTGATCTGCTTCAACAACACAATTTCAGACTTTCCCCCAACAGTGTTGTATCTAGCTGAGCAAGAAGTTCTTCGCCTATCCGAAGAACTCAGGTTCCTCAAGAACAAGAAGCTTCTGCAACCTGCCATGTATTATTCTTGTCTGATACTTAGATTCCTATGTGCACTTCATTTAGAAGGATGGCAGCACAACCTGTGTCTTGGGGTGCGGCTATTGGTCCTCTTTCCCTAACTCTGCCGTTGCATGAGCTACCACATGGATCTCGTAAGAATATTCCCAAATTCAACGGTGATGGGAAGCAACACCCTGATGAACACATCACCTCATTCTTTGTAGCATGTGGCATCCTTGGGGTAGCTCATGAAGATGTCTCTGTTCGACTCTTCGTTGAAACATTGCATGGTGTGGCAGCAGAATGGTTCTACCATCTTCCGAATGCATGCATTACCAACTGGGCTACCATGAGATCCATATTTGAAGCAAGGTTCAAACCAGCTGAAGATTCTCATGCCTTGTTAGCACATCTTACACATATGAAGAAGGAGTCTCATGAGCCCATGCGGGACTTTGTGGCAAAATTCAACAAGCTGATTCGGAAGATTCTGGAGCTAGCCGTTCCCACTCTTGAAAATCAAAAGTGTTTCTTCATCAATGCTCAGCCCCCTGATGTGAGCTTCTTATTAAGAAGATTTGTTATCCCTGATTTGGCTACTGCTCAAGCTACAACCACTGAAATAGAAGATGATCTCATTCTAGCAGGAAAGATCAGAAGAGAGTCATCTAAGCCTAAAAATCAGAGTTCTTCTCAAAGTACTACTGATCCTATGATCTAGAAGATGGCCAATGACTTGATCACTTTGAAGAAGCAAATGTCTCAATAGGTGACCAACGTTCCTTATCGGGATATTCCTAGATGGAATTTCAACAATACCAATGGCGCTCCCGCAAGAGATAGGAATCGGTTGACTGCTGCTCCAACAAGGCTGGCCATTGAAGCTCCTCCTATCAACGCAATAGTGGAAATAGTTGAGGAAGATGAAGAATCAGAAGATCAAGGTTCTCATGAAGCTTTTGAAGCTTCAGGATATGCTGATGAGTCTTTTGATGATTCAGCTGGCGACTCCAACATTGGGTACTTGGAATACGAGGAAGACGAATGTGAGCATGATGGTCAGTCATTTGCAGTCTTCACTCGATCTCAATCCCAGAACCCCAGAAATTGGTTGAAGGCTCTAAGGAGAAAGGTAAAGAAGCTCCCGTGGTTATGGCTAAAAGAGGCTCTCCTATCTCAGCTCAAACTGAAAAGGAGACAACTAAAAAGGTAACTTCTTCTTCTAACTCTCTTTCTCCTGCCCCCAAGACCAGTACCTTGGCTCAGACCAATGTAACTAGAATTGAGCCCACCATCATTCCTTCATATACTGCTTTCGACATTATTGATCATGCAAAGAAAACTAAGATCCAAATGTCAGAAGCTGAGTACCTTCAGTCAAATCCTGAGCAATTTGAGAAACTTGCCAAATTCATTAGAAGCAAGGTTGTTATCCCTTCATCTTCAAAAGGCATTTTTCCTAGCCCCACTCAGCCTTTACCTCAGAATAATATGACCTCTGTTGCTTCTTCAGGAAAGATTGAACCATTTTATTTTTCCTTACTTATAAACGGGTTTAAACTCAGCAATTGCATAATTGACTCAAGAGCCTCTGATAACGTGATGCCCGCAAAAGTAGCCCATGCACTTGGACTTACCTTAACTAAATCTTATGGGTGGTGTTACTCCATGGAAACCAAGCAAGTCCCCTTGATTGGCCAAATCAAGGATGCATAGTTTGCATTAGTCGCATTCCCAGAAAAGAGAGTAAAAATGACTATCCTGGTTGTTGATATCCCAGCTGCTTATGGAATTCTCTTAGGAAGAGGTTTTTGCAAAGATGTCAGAGGGGAAATCAATATGGACTGGACCAAACCTAAAATTCCAGTGAATGGAGTTCCTCGTGTCCTCCACCCCGAAGCACAAGTGAAGTACCTGATCACTAAATCAGATGACCCCAAGGCTCAAATTCTCTTTGAAGATGCAGGCTTGGGAAATTATTTCATGACATTGGAGGTGCCTTCTGTAGAAGTCAAGGAAGAAGATCCTAATGCTATTTGGACCCTCAAGTTCGACGGGAGCTGTTCAACTACTAGATCAGGCGCTGGTGTGGTTCTTATATCTCCAAATTTTGAGATCTTTCCCTCTGCCTTCAAGCTGCAGTTTGACAATACTAATAACATGGCTGAATATGAAGCTTTGTTATTAGGATTAGAAATGGCAAGGAAAAAGGGAATCTGAAATCTCAAAGTGTAGGGAGATGCTGAGTTGATTGTAAATCAAGTAAAGGGGATCTATCGATTAAAAAATGATCACCTAAGGCATTACAGGAACAAGGTGTGGGACAACATAGAATGCTTTGATGCTTTTTCCATCAAGGTAGTTTTGAGAGATTACAATGATAAAGCTGATTCTTTAGCCGTGTCTGTATCTCTTCTCCTTCCTCACCCAAAGTTCAAACAGGACAAGTATACCATTGAGATTGTGTATCATCCAAGTGTTCCAGATAATTCAGCACATTGGCAAGTGTTCAATGATGATCAACAGGTATTGTCTTTTCTTGAGAAAGCTGATAATTTTAGCGAGCTTTATTTTGAAGGATCAGAATCAGCTTTCCGTGAGTCCGTCTTGAATTCATATCAAGAGATTGATGGTGAATTCATCCAGCTCAAAGGAAATAAGATTTTGAAGGGATTGGTTTCTCTGGAAGTCTGTTTGACAAGCATGACCATTTTATTCAGGATAAAAGGCAAGCTGAAGGTGCTTCCTCGTCGGAGGTAGATCAAGTTAATCTGGGCTCTTCTGACCAACCACAGATGGTAAACATCAGAAAATGTTGTTCTCCTGAGGAGAAAGGAAGATTCACTTCACTCCTGAAGAGATATATGGACGTCTTGGCATGGTCCTATGTGGATCTGAAGTCTTTCAAGCCCAAGGATGTGCAACATAGCATCCCTTTGAAGTCTGATGTCAAACCCTATAGGAAGAAGCAAAGGCATTACAACCAAAATATCTTAGGGAATATTCTTATAGAAATTCAAAAGATGTTATACGCAAGGATTATCTTCCCAATCCATCATTCTACCTGGGTTGCTAACATCGTCCCCATCAGAAAGAAGAATGGTGAGATCCGGATTTGTGTTGACTTCCAGAACCTTAATCAGTCTTCATTGAAAGACAATTACCCATTTCCTATCATGGATCAAGTATTGCAGACTGTCACTGGATCAGAAATGTTATCCATGCTTGACAGATTTTTGGGGTATAATCAGATCGAGGTAGCCATTGAGGATCAACATAAAACAACATTCACCACCCCATGGGGGACCTTTGCTTACAGGAGGATGCCTTTTGGTTTGATTAACGTTGGAGCCACATTTCAAAGAGCTATGGACTTAGCTTTCAGAGATTTGATGGGAAAAGTCATAGTTGTATATTTGGATGACTTGACGGTCTTCTCTAAGAAGCGAAGTGATCATTATGATCACCTGGAGCAGGTACTCTTAAGATGCAGGCGTCATGGGATTTCATTAAATCCTAAAAATTCCATGTTCGGAGTAACAGAAGGTAAGTTGTTGGGTCATATCATGACTAAAGAAGGAACCAAGATCGACCTAGAGTGGGTGAAGGCCATCCAAATCCTTACCCTACCTACAAGCAAAATTGGGGTACATTCCTTTTTCGGAAAGGTTAATTTCCTAAGAAGATTTGTACCTGACTTTGCTGATAAAACCAAGGATATCCTTGGGATGATGAAAGGTAAAACTCCATTTCGATGGAGCACTGAAGGGAAGCTTGCTTTCGAAGAAGTCAAAAGGGAAATTTCTCATGCTCCTATTCTGGTATGCCCAGACTTCAAGAAGGATTTCATCATGTACAGCTACGCTTCCGCACATACAGTATCAGCCATCCTGATGCAGGAGAATGAAGAAGGAATCGAAGCTCCCATTGCTTTCATGAGCTTCCCACTAAAGGAACATGAATTGAAGATGTCACAAATTGAAAAGCATGCTTATGTAGTGGTGAGAGTAGTGAAGCATTTCAGGTATTATGTGTTGAGTTCTCACACTCTCGTTCTTGTTCCTGATACTGCAGTTAAGTCCATTTTGACTCAACAAGAGTTGGGTAGTCAACGGGGTAACTGGATAGCCAAAGTCCAAGAATATGACTTGGACATCAGACCCACCAAGTTGGTACGAGGAAGAGGCCTGTGCCAATTGATCGCAGAAAACAATTCTGAGACAGAATGTGAAGAAACTGAAGGTACTTCTTTAGAATTTCCCATGGTGCTTTTTGTAAGCACAACCGATGAATGGTATGCAGATATCACTTTCTTCTTAACCTACGGTGAATGTCCCCCGCATTTAAGCCAAAAAGAAAAGAGGATAGTTAAATTAAGGTCCGCAAGATACATTCTATGGGATAATGGTATATACAAGAAGGGTATTGATGGTGTATTCCTGCGTTGTGTCGATAAGTCTCAACAGATAAGGTTGCTAGAATCCTTCCACAATCTAGCATGCAGAGGACATTTCTCTTCCTCCATGATGGCTTACAAGATCTTATGGGCCAGGTACTATTGGCCTACTCTCTTTTGAGATTCAGCTGAATGGGTGGCTAAGTGTGAAGCTTGTCAACATTTTGTTGGCCGTCCTAAGCTGGCAGCTCTTCCCTTGAAGCCTGTGATAATTGAAGAACCTTTTCACCAATGGGGAATTGATTTCATTGGAGTACTGAATCCTACCTCCAGTGCTGGTCATAATTATGTGCTCACCACCACAGACTATTTCACCAAGTGGGTGGAAGCTGCACCAATCAAGCAGGCAACCTCCGAAGCTGTGTGCAACTTTCTCAAGGAGAATATAATTGTTAGATTCGGTGTGCCTCACAAGATCGTTGCTGACAATGCTTCCAATTTCTCATCACATGAGTTGATAGAATTTTGCTATGGATATGGGATCACATTGGCTCATTCATCTGATTATTACCCCCAAGGCAATGGTCAGGCTGAATCAAGCAACAAGAACCTGGTGACCATAATCAGAAAGTTGGTCGATGAGAATCAGAGGACATGGCACAAAGCATTGTATGATGCATTATGGGTAGATTGGATTACTCCTAAGTGAGCTATTGGAATGTCCCCATTCCAGGTGTTGTATGGAATTGATGTTGAGATTCCTATCTCTGTAGAATTCCAGCCTTACGGTTGGCTAAAGCAATTGAGGATGAAACTTTTCAAAGTTCCATTGAGAAAAGGATAATGTACCTAGCCAGGCTAGAAGAAGAATGGAGTAAGGTGGTGGATCACATTGCAGAGCATCAGAGAAAAGTCAAAAAGATATTTGACAAAAAATCAAAGCAACGTGATTTCCAGATTGGAGATCTAGTACTTCTCTGGGATAAGAGAAGGGAACAGAAAGGGATGCATGGTAAGTTTGATTCTTTATGGAAAGGTCCTTTCAAAATTCATCAGCTGAATGGTGAAAATAGCTTCTGTCTATCATATCTTGATGGAGAGTTTCTCCCTCTACCTTTCAGTGGCCAACATCTGAAGTTGTTCCATCAGTAATGCAAGATGCTCTCTTGCACTGTATTATAATTTATTTTCTGTTGTGTGTTTGCTTTATTTCTTTCTTTCTTTGTTTGTTTTTGGTTTTTCTTCTTTTGACTCCATAGCCCAATGGATAAAGCTTTTTGATACATGAGTTCTCTTCCTTTGATGTCTCAAAGAAAGTCCCCAACTGGAGCCAGTTGTTATCTCGTTTTAGTGATTTCAGCTAAAATTGAGATAACCATAGGAAAATTTTGGAAAAATCTCTTAAAATTCCCTTTTAAAGAGATTTTTGGGTTTTTGGGTTTCCATTGCATGAAAGCATATTCCTTGCATACAACATGTCTCATGTTCCTCAAAACCCAAAACCCGAATGAAGCCATTGTGTTGGGATGTCGGGACTTAGAAGCATCTAAACATATCATGCATCATGTCTCATGTTTCCCAAAACCTGAAACCCAAATGAAGCCTTTGTGTCAAGATTTAGGGACTTAGAAGCATCTAAACATATCATGCATCATGTCTCATGTTTCCCAAAACCTGAAACCTAAAATCATGCATCATGTCTCTTGTTTCCCAAAACCTAAAACCCAAAATCATGCATCATGTCTCATGTTTCCTGAAACCCGAAACCCAAAATCATGCATCAAGTCTCATGTGTTGGGTTTTCAGAACTTGAAATCAGAACATGCTTTTGTCGGGATTTGATGCTCCAAGCATGATGACATGTCATTAATGTTTCCAGATGAAGCTGAGACAGGGCACAATCCAGAAGTTCCAAGAATTTTGAGACAAGCAAGCTTCGCTGGAGGAAGACAAGGAATTCGAAATAGAATAAACATAATGTCTCATGTCATTTCCATCTAGAGATTGACATGTCTTTTTCATTTTCATTTCGTCACATAGGAAGCAAATTTTGACTTGGTCTCCTGCGTGAGAGTCAAGCAAAATAGGATTCTTGTTAAATGACTATTTTCTAGGATTTTTCCTATTTTCTCTCTTGCTCTTTCTATTATAAATAAGGGATGTTTGTGAATTCCATAGGGGGGAGATTTTTAGAATATTGAGAGCTATTGTGAAGAAGAAGAAAAACTTTGTATTTTCTTTTTAATCATTGAGGAATAGAAACAGGTGTTATTTTGCAAACTTTGTGTTGTGGGATTCATCTATCTTGAGAGATTGTTCTTACGTCCAAGATCTTAAGCTATTCTTTGTTTAGTGTTCTTGATTATTTTAATCATTTCAAATATTACACTCATTATCTAAAACTCGTATAAGTATTTCTTGATCTGTGTTTGCTTGAAAGAAAATATGTTCCTCTCATTCCCTTCCCACTCTGTTTTGTCTATAATAGTTTCCTTTCTAATCCATTCTATTTCTAAAGTTGTAACATCTCCATCTCGTGTTGATATGGATTTTGGGATTGTATCCCAACCCCAATGGTTAGAATAGTGTGAATATTGTATATATTATTTTTGTTGTGTTTTAGATTAGTAATAAACAGGCTGCCTCACCTGTCTTTGAGGAGGGATTTAATCCCGTGTACTGTGGTTGAACCTCATATTTTGGCCTGAAAAAATATCCAACCAAAAGAAGGAGTCTATGAAACAAAATAAATGAGGTCAGTTGATTAGATTTGAATAAAGGGTTATATACTTGTGTGTGAGTGTGACATAACGACTATTGAAGACACCAAGAGCTTGAATAATTCAAGGTGCATATGATAAGGATACCTAATACTAAGATTACAAAAAATGAATAAAAATCTTGATCCTGATTAATCATCCTTAAAGTTAGTTCTAATGCTTAGAAGATGTGAATGGTGACCTTGACAAGTTGTGATGGTGCAATTTATGAACATGCATACATGATAGTCCAATCCACACTTCAAAAGCTGTAGGGATAAGTTTTATAAAAGTAGATAGTACAATGCTCAGTAATATGAAGAACACAGTGTTAGATCCTAATATGAAAGTAGGATAGGATGTCTTGCAATAGTATATGTGAAAGTCATAACATTGAAATGAAATCATGTATGTGAAAGATAGTCACTTGTAAAGTATGACAAGTTTATCATAGGATACAATGTAAGGAGACATACCATTAAATATGCACTCTCCTAGCTGAGGCAAGTTTTGAGGGCTAATTTTAAACTTGAATCTAAAACTATTTGAAGCATCCTTGATTGTCTTAGGCCATTGAATTGTGAATAATGAACAGAGTATTGTGTTTGTAAACCAAGAAGAAGTAATGAAGTGTTTTAGAAAACTAGAGTTCAGGTGTAAGGTGAACTTAAAGGGTTGAATTTTGATGAAATTGTCAGGTGAGTCAACAAGAATTTAAGTTGCAAATTTAGGGTTAAAACTCAGATGTATTGCATCTGAGATGAAGAGTGATCAAGTTTTACAGAAATATACACTCAAAGTTACAACTCAGTATAATTCAAGGAGTTGTAGCTTGCAGAAGGTCAATAGAAACTCATGCAAAGTAATTTATTTTGGGGATTGTAGCTTCCATAATCAAGTTATAGCTTGATTTTACTCTTGGGGTTGTAGCCTCAAAAGTTGAGTTACGGCTCACCTTGAAAACAATGTAACACATAGGACAATTTTCCTTAAGTTAGTTCTCTGTTTTCTAGATGGGTTTTCTCAGTCATGTCGCATTGATGTTTTACCCCACAAATTAAAACACTATGTATTGTCTCTCTTTCATTTGTTTGTGTATGACTTTGAATGTGCCTTTCTTAAAAAGTTTTGGAGAAGTAGAAGTAATTGAAAATTCTGATGTAGACATCAAAATCATGCACTTGGGTACATTCCTAGGTCCTAAACATACTAATGTATACATGATTCCTAAGTAAGAAAACTAGTGGTTGACAACTTCTTTTAGCCTTTGATTGCTTTATCTTTTTCACCTTACTAGCCTTACACACCTTACATACTCTTGTCGGCACTTAAGTTTGACTGATTTATCCTTTGATGACTTCAAACACTAGCACCTAGTTAGGATAGAAGCGCCCATATGCTCCTATCCCTCCTGGGTGCTCCTGCACCTCTTTTCCTTCTTCTTAATCTTTTGGGTAATCTTTTCTCTTCTTGGCTAACTTTTAACACTTTGGGTTGGCCTTTTAGTTGTCAATTATGAAATTTCAAACAAGGGAATCATATATATACTTAGTTATGTTCTTCTAAATAAGGGGCCAAACATCATAAGCATTATCTATCATCACCTAAGCTTTTACAAAGGCACAAGAGCACTACAAAAGTACACATCTAGCACATTCACTATACAAGGAAAAGGGTTGCATCTGGTCTACATACACTACATAGGAGGGGAGTTCATTCTATTCCATTCACACACATTTACATACATTGGGACAATCTAGATCTAGCCTGCTATCATCGTGTAACTTGCACAAGGGAAACCTAGGGCAATGGGACACATCTACACACACACACAAGAACTACATGGAGTCTGAGATGTAGTACAATGCTCGGTCATAAGTTCACTCTTTGGGTGACCGTCAGGGTCAATCTGAATCTCCATTCTACATATTTTTTATTAGATTTGATGTGGTTTGTGGGAAGGTGTAGATAGTAATTTGTTTTGTAAGTTATAGGTGTGATTGGTGATGTAACTATGAAACTAGAGTGACAAAGAACAAGTAATAATGAAGGCTTTTTGACTCAAAAAAGACCAGATTTCAAGAATTTGAGTAGACATAGGTGCCCAAATCAGTTGTTAGTTCCCGGGGAGATCCTGGCCTCATGTGTGTGCTTCTATCCTGTACATTCCTGGGTTTCTGAACCCTCAATGAGCCATTTTGACACTATTTCTAGCCCATTCCAGTAGATACATAGTCCTGATCACTCCCAGGTTATACAAAATCAGCCAGGTCATCATCTGTCTCTCATTTGCTTAGGGTTTTACATCCTTGAATGCTTAGTGCTTGCATATTGTTGTACTTAATCATCTAAATATCATTTATTTTAGTAAGTTATTCTGAAATTAAGATTTAATTCAAATTATATTTAAATCATTTTGGTGAATCCCAATTCTCCTCAAACATTCTTTTGATCTTCTTCCGTAGCTAAGACTTATGTCCCTTTTACTGGAACAAATGATCTTTCATGATCTCTAGAATAATCTTGCTGAAAACCCCCAAGACCTAGATCTCTTATTATTCGTGTTTCCCGGTGATGAGGCCAAGTGGTTATCCAAGCTCAACCCTGATTAGTATCCAATGATACTTTTGTTATTGAAAAATTACAACACTCCCCTAATAACTCAATTATGTCACTGCATGAGGCCATCAGTGTTAATATGCATAACATGTGCATTATCCTCCCCAGTGTGGAACAACTTGCAAGTAGGATAATGATCCGAAGAAAGCATCAACTTCTTCTCCTATACAATATTTGTAAGCCCAATTATCTAAAGTAGAAGAATGGAAATACCAAGCTAATCCTGACCTTAATGATATTGCCTAAGGAGACATGGCATCAGACAGTCTTTGCATAAGAGGATCCAAGTATAAGCCTAATGAAGGTGATGCACCAAGAAAAGGGGTTTGAATTACTCAAAACTAGAGTGACAATAGGGGATTAAATATCACTAGAGGGAATGGCCTTCCCAAGAACTTGACCACACTTTACATACAACTATTTTCCTTCGTATTCATGGAGCTCTTCATTTATTGTTTTTTTAGTCATACAAATAGACTCAAGATTCATCAAAAATACTTTGTACTCATTTCTCTCACTTGGACTTAAAAGATGCTTTAATAGTAACTCTAATTAAGGGATCTCCTATTGTCCTCTTCACCAATTTTATTAGCCTAAAAACATGTTTCCCACAATCACCACTATAATTTATTCACAAGGAAATAATTTAAGACAATCAAAATCTTGTATTAATCCCTTTGCTCAAAATGCCTATTATGCTTCTCAAAAAAATGACAGAGTTCCTTTACATTACCATGAATCCCCTAAAGTTTGAGGTGGATACCTACAAATCTAACTAGATCCATTAGTTTTTTGGCACCAATCCCAACATTCATTAAAGAGGTATTCATATAATTTGGTACTTTCCTTACACAAATCATGGGCAGCTCTCTTTTCTAGTTGTTGAGTTTCCTTCACCCCTTACCTTGCGTGGCCTATAGTGACTTATGCATATTTTCGTATTTAGGTCGTATCCAACACATTTGGGGTTGGATGGACATCTGAGCACCTCATTAAGGGTATACACCTTATTTGTGTAGAAAGTTTCATAACTATTTTCAAAAGATACAATGTATTCTTTATTAATACCCCCTTTTTCTAGCCCATGGTCCATTTAAATTTTGCAGTGGGCAAACTGTCATGAACCTGGGAGGGGTTATGACGACTATTTTTTAACTTTTCCATCACAATCCCTTTCCTTAATGCCCAACCTTATGATCAAATTTAAATTGTGGAGATGTCCATCTTGAATTAGGTCTCCTAACAACAAACCATAGCAACCTCTTACCTATGCACAACTGATGAAGCACGAGGTCTTCCTTTTGTTATAAATTACCAAGTACATTGATGTCAAACCACAAAATCTTGAACTAAGAACTATGTTGAAGTTGAAATCAATGATTTCTTACTAGTAGCTCTTGATAATGGGTATAGATGCTCGTTTCAAGAAGTAGTGAGCTTGCAAGTACATGGGAAAAAATAATATGAAACCCTTGATGGCAACTTTGAAGTCTCGAAGCTAACTAGAAGGCATTGTTTGAGTTTTCCCTTTGTGTTATGAATATTAATATAGCCTCTTAAATATTTCCCACTCTCTCTACAGGTTGACCTCACATGTGATCTCAGATTCAATGCAAACACAATCCATATTTACAGTTAGTTCTCTACCACATGCATGCAAACTTCATGAAGAGTTGTCTCTACATTCATACTATTGCTTTTAGTGACCAACAATGAGATAATTCATCCACACAAGAGTCTTTCTTTTCAAACATACCAATACCCCTTATCAATGATATCACAATTCTAAAATGTAATGCACAGTCCTAATGATGCTTCACAGTTATAACCCAAAAATTGTTATTCAATCACTAACATAAGTTCTACAAGCCTCCACAACACAAAATCTTTCATTAACGTGCATATTTATCTAGTAGGACTTCATGCAATGGCTCCATTGATCATACCACACACAGCCTACACATGAAATTGATCTTTCTCATAACATAGTATATACCTCAAGCTCATGCAGTTGCATTAGTTATCCATCCATGCACTTAAAAGAGAGGATTATGAAGTACTAAATGCAAAAGTCAGATTCATCCTACCAAACAAAGATTAAGAGAACACAAACTTATCATATAACAAGTTCATATTACTTCTCGAAAACTTACACAATGACTGGGTTTTCTCTATTACATTCTTCCGTTCTTCTTCCACTATGAGGAATGTCTTTCACATTCATTAACTCTTTCTATATTCGAGATCCTCCACATGCATGCCCTAACTGGACCATCAATGTAATTTTCCACAAGACTTATGTTATAACTGGCCTCTCTAGTGACCCTTCAACTTCTCTCTACGAGGCTTATAACTGCACCTTACACATTATTAAACAAGCATCTAAAGGATGCACAAACACAATAAACTCTCTATACACCTATTATAACCTCAATAGACACTTCCCAACCTTAGCAAAATCCTAACACCCTATCACACACTTCAAACACCTTTACAAGTCCATATGCCTTGGTAAATTCAAATTTCTATTTTTGGAGGGAAAGTGCAAAATAAGAACAATTCAAATTTCACCAACTTCCACTGGTAGATTTAAATGACTTATATGAACCATAAGAATTCCTAAAGACCTCTCACACCTCAAATTGACTCTACAGAAGCTTGAATTTTGTAATTCATTAGCTCTTCTCATAGATACTCCTGCATTTCAAACCTAAATTCATCGGTTACAACGAACCTCTTCATCCTCCTCTCCATCTCTAGATTCATCACTCTTCCTATCATAGCCCTTTTACACCTACCATCTCCTCTTATCTGGTGCCTCCTAACCTTGTCATCGCACCTAATCTTCCTACCTTTAATGGCCATGATGACCCTCAAGAACACCTTCACTCCTTTCACATTGCATGTCTTGACTATGTTGATGACCTTACACTATTAGCTAAATTGTTTCCTTGAAGCTTACATGACTATGCATTATGTGATGGTTCTATGATCTACCTGTCCATTTGGTAACATATTTTACATCTTTAGTTGATTCATTCCTTGCTCATTTTTTTTATAAATATTGACAATAAGATATCATATGCATACCTAGCTAAAATTAAACAAGGATCCAATAAACACCTTGCGATTATGTTTTGTGATATAAGAATAACCTTTCCAAATTGACCAATGTTCTCACTGATTCATAATTGTAAGGTATATTCATTCAAAGGATTTTTCTACCACTTCAAGAGTGTATTATCTTTGAGACTTCTCCTTCCTTTGATCAATTGTGTCACACGCACAAATTATGTGAAACCAAATTACTATCTATGGGAAAATTAAAGTATTATGAAAATTCCTCCACTTCATCTTCTAACAAGTTTCAAGCCAAATCTACATTCAAACCATCCACTAAACCTACTGATTCTAAAGTTATTGTCAAAATTGTTTCTTCAACAACCATGCTTCAATTGCAATCTACGAGACGCACCTTTACTATGCTACCTTACGCACCTCACCTCTTATTTCCATGACTCATTCAACGTAATATGATTACTCTGCCTCCACCACTCAATCTAGATCCTTCTCAACCACATGGATGCAATTATAATTAAAATACACACTGCAGTTATCACCAATGCAATGGGTATTATGTTGTCCTATGTTTTAATCTCAAACACCTTATTCAATATCTTATTGAAAATAATGCAATTGCACTTCCTGAGCCATCTACTTCTAAACCAATCAATGATAATCAAAAGCTTAAAATATTTAATGAATCATTGCCTATGCATGACAAATCTCACTGATTCTTCTGTCAACCACACATATCATGTCGTGCCTCCTCCCTCATCACCACCACTTGAATTTCTCATTACTACTACTAATATGTCACCACAATTTATTACATTCTCAGACTATGACTACCATGCTTCATTCTCCTTTGATTCATTGCATATTCATTCTTCTATTGGTATTCATATAGTCAACAATACTATAGTTCATCCCTTTTCCTGTTATAATGAATGTTTTGTGGTACTCTTGCTAGATATCAACTTCTCAACCTCTTAGATCACATTTCTAGTCTCCAATTTGTATAGACATGTCATCCATTCCATCATTATTGGGTCCCTTACCGTACCAACACCGTTCCTCGTTACATCTGAAATCAAGTGTTGTGACATGGTCTTAGATCTCCTTTGGCTTCGACCTGCCCAAGTCATTCCTTCCATGCTCCACCTCTGTCTTAAGTTCATCTATAACAAGAAATTTATCACTATCAAAGGTATTCCAACTCGCACACCATTACCTCGACCTATTCTCCCTTTTTTTCTAATCCTAGTCATGATATCTAGTCCTTCAACACCTCTCAAGCATAAATCTATCTCTGCACCTATCTCTCCCATCCATGCACAACCTACATCACGACCTTGTTATCCTCTTCGGTCCATTAGTCCACCTCATCGGCCAAATTCCCCTACTCGAGAAACCTATTCCTCTAGGTGTTCACCTCATTTACTACATTGATATCCCTCGCATACACATATTTTATCTCCTACACAACCGATCCTAGAGCATGGTCACATGCCTTCTCCTTCTTAGATACTAGATAAGGGGTTCTCTCTCTTCACCGTCGTCAAATAGATTTTTATCACTCACACACTTGGGGGGCATCACACTTTATCCCCTACTCCATCACTATTTTTTGTCTCTCTTGGTTACTTATAAATTTTCTAATACACTTCACACTTTGTGCTCCACAGTAACTAGCATTTAACATCAACCACATATTTTACCTTCATTACTTGATGATGCACTCATGTTCTCAAGGTTCATCCATGACAGTTAAGTGCATTAAATAAACCTTACTCACACATTTGTGGGGCATTACACTTCCTCCCTCCCTCCATCAATATTGGTTGTCTTTATCATCTACTCATAACTTGTTTATTATACTTCACGCTCTGTGCTTCACGATAAATATTTTCCTAGCTTCTAAACTCACCCACATATAATACATTTGCCACCCAATAACGCACTCTTATTTTACGATTCATACTTGACTGTCGTGGGCGCAACTCATACATGAACCTCACTTGTCAAAACCTGGAAACTCTATCTCTATCTCTCACACCCCATGCTTTATGAATACCTTTTCGACCATTACCACATCTTTGCACACATACTTTACATTCATTATTGAAGGTGCACTCTTGATCTATAATTTATACTTAACTATTTAGGGATAAAATCCTAAGTGAACCTCACATCACACACATCCACTGGGGGGTAACGTGGCTCCCCTCCCATCTACACATCTTACATATCACATCACACCATCAATTTCACATAACATCTGCACATCTTGGTTGTATTTACTCTTGTTAGCTTATATTATTTACATGTTACACTTTGTTTCATATGCTAGTTGGATAATTAATATGTCATTATATTTTTCTATACACACATGCACGTTCACTTATGGTATCTTGAGGTGAATGCAAGACTCCTACATATTCTTACACTGATGCATGATGCTCGACACTACTCTTTACCAGTCCAGCTGAGGCTCCCTGGGGGTATCTACCTTTTTTACTCTCCTATTACACATCACAAGTCTTAATGTTACAATATTTAGTACTTCTTGTCTATCACTTACTTTTTCACTGCTATATACATGCTTTGACATAATATTTATCTTTCTAACATTCTAACGAGTGCTTCATGTGTAGTATTTTCCTTTACAGGATTCTATACAACCATGGTTATCTGTTACTTATTGTTTGTTATTGTTTTTATTATTTGTGGGCTATGCCCTATGTTATGCTTGATCATTGATTTATTATAGACGCTTCGGACCTAATTGTCTTGTGACATTGTGAGTGATGTCCCATGTATGCAACCCGCTTTTTTACAGTCCCTCTTGTCTTCATAGTTGTTTATTACATTGTCTTCTATTGCATGTTAGCTCTTTTACACTAACACTTGTTTCTAGCCTACATTGTTTTCATGTGCCTTGGTTTCTACCATGCACATCCCCTACCCCCTACAGGTATCCAACATACAATATGCAATCAATTTCAGGTCCTATCCTATTTGGGCCATAATCTTACCTACTATTCATCTACATGCACCCACAAATGAGGGGGGGGCAACTATTGGGTGAAAAAATCACCCTTCACTAGCATCTCAGAACTCCATAATAGAATCAACACAATACATAATTGACAAAAGAACACAGTCACAGAGTGGTCTATAATCTACCTTGGACCTCACAAAACATCAGAGTGGACATTAGTTCACCAGTATCTGATAAGCACGGTGGGCACTTGTGTCCCACCTGGGTGCTTGTGTCTTGGTGGCAGAAAAAGTCAATAGCTCAACACAGTTTCTAGCAGTTTACAAAGCAGTTTCTAATGTATCAAGACATTGGTCTTCAATCACAGAATTCAGTATATCTTACAATTAGAACATTCAGTTACAAATAAGGGTTACAAATCAGGACGTGCCAATTTACAGTGTGCTCTATTGTAAAAGCGTTATGTAAAGAGAGTAAAACTAGACCTATCTCTCCCCAACACTCTTCTCTTTGCATGAGATCGTGAAGGAACTATACCCTGTTACAAATAAGGCTCAACAACCAGATAAACATGAGGAGAAAGCAAAAATGGATCAAAATCTAGATATTACAATAAGCCTAGTTGTAGTAAAAAAATGAACTATAAAAAGGAGACAAGATAGGTATAAAAATGAAAAAAGTAGCGACTAAGCAGCAACTGAACAACATCAAAACAACACCAAGACACCTCCACAGTATAGATTATTTCTTAGAATCCCTATCAATTCTTGACTTAACATTCGTAATGAGGTAAAGAGATCCAAGGTAGTGACATGTGTAGGATCATTGGCATACAGTTGAGAAAGGACATGGCCCCTTTCAGCATATGTGCCCCAAATTTCTTCAGAGATACCACTAAGAATGCTAATACTTCTGACCTGTTGTTCCAGAAATTCACAAATAGCTTTAAAAACTATAATGTTATGGTCATGTCTGTCTTTAGAATTCCCTAATCTATTATCAAGGGATTTTAGTTTCTTGTAGATTTCATTGATGTGTTCTTCACCAATGCCAACATCATCATTCAATTTCCTTTTTCCCTTTTGTTTGGTCAACTGATGCACTTCCTTTTTGAGACTTTCCAGCTCTTTTTCCATGTTTTCAATTCTCTTTAGAAGATCCTCCTTCTCCTCCTAAGTAGTATTGTTGTGCCCTGTGGCATTGATGTGTAAGAGATTATGTGTAGTTTCCATGTCCTTACTACTGCAAAGGACTCTTCCGGAGGGAGAAGGTTACGTTTTAGAAAAAGAGGGGTTTTTGGTTCTATTTTTCCTCTTCCCAAGGATAGTAGTGGGTATGAAAAAATGCACAGGGTTGAGGTAGTCAGGAATGGGTGGAATGATAGGAGTAGTAGGTATGGTAGGGTGATGGGAAACAGTGCAAGTGAAGGAGGAAGATTAAGCCCTGGTGGAGGGGAATGGTATGGGTATGGTTTTGGTACTCCAGGATGGAGCATTCCATGGAGTTCAGAATATAATGCGGGAAGAAAACAAGTAGGATCCTATGAAAATGGTTTAAAAATACCAAATGCTTTATGGGAACCATGATATACCTACCTTCAAGGGTAATGAAATAGACCATTATCCTAGCAAGTTCATCAAATGGCACAAGGATGGAATTTACCTTGATGCCTGCTGTGACAAACTGAAGTTCCTCCCCTTCTTCGATGAATTTTCTAGCCTCCATGTTCTTATCTGGTCTCTTACTGAAGAATCTGATGCCTTCTAAACTAAGGCCCATAACTTCAGCTATTAATTCCTCTGTTATATGAATTTCTTTCCCTCCATACTTCACCTTTCTTTGCTTCTAGTTTGTGGAAAAATGTAGGGTAATGTTCTGATCATACCCTTGAATTTTCTCAATGAAATTGGAAACCCTCCAAGCTGCAAAAAATTCCAAAGATCAGCATTCTCCTTCCACGCATGGTCACAGTGAGGTTCAATTTGGCAAGGAGCTCCACCCATTCTTTCATTTATGAGTTTAAGGTGCTTGAAATAGGTAAAAAAATGTTTCTTTATTCCCCAATCCACTTTTTAACCATCTTTGTACAGACCAAATGGGCATGCGAAAGTTTATGGCAATAAATGCTTGTACTCATCCAACATATGTGAGATTGCATTCCCAATAAAGCGGAGGATATCTCAAAAAATATTTTGAGTAGGAAGTGATCTTTCACATTTATCATTAATGATAGAATTTTGTACTTCAATGGGGATATTATCCTCATTATACCAAGTGGTAAAGTTTCTATTAATCCCATAATTTTCCAATGTGTCTGCCACTCTATTTCCTTCTCTATAGGTGTGTATAACTTTGAAGGTATTGAAGGCATGAAAAATGCTTATAGACTCATGAATAAAATCTTGTATTGTCTAGCTAGGGGATGTATTTGATTTAGATGATTTATAACATTCAATGAATCTCCTTCAATAATAATGTTCATAATATTGCATTCCTTAGCAATTCTTAAACCCCATAGAGCTGATAAGGCTTCAACATAGTGGTTTGTTTGATGTCCCATTCTTCCTGTAAAATCAAAAATTAAACAAACTTTGTGATCCCTTATGATTCCTCCTCCATCAGTTGCACCTGGATTTCCTTTTAAACCACCATAAAATTTGAGCTTATACCAAGAATTGGGAGGAGGGATCCAATGTATTAAAGACCTATCAATTGTTGAATTCCTTTGTCTCTGAAGGTTTCCAATATCAATTTTCCAATTTGAAAGAATAACCTCTTCATTTTTAGGATATTGTTTGTTATTGGGAGGTTTAAATCTCTCAATATTATCTTTTACAACATTGACAACCTTATTGATTTTTTTTACAGATCTGTCTATTGTTCCTGAATATTATATCATTCCTGGTTTTCCAGAGCCTCCAAATGGTATGAGGCAAGATCAATTTCCAGAGTCTTCGAACCATGCAGTGTTTATATGGGGGGTCCCATTGTTCCCAAGTTTGTAAGAACTCATTTGGCAGGGTCCAACAAATATTGAAATTTGAAAAAATGAAACTCCAAAGTTTCGAAGCATACTCATAGTGAAGCAAAAGGTGTTTAATATCCTCAGCCTCCTTTTTACACATGCAACACATATTTGGCATAATAAACCCCCTTCTGATTAAATTATCATTTTTGAGTATCTTTCCTTTAAGAATGAGTCAAAAAAAGAAGTTGAATTTTGGAGTTAGCTCAGGAAACCAAATTCTACTCCATTTGAAATCACAATGATCATTTTCAAAAAAAGGAGTTGTACCCAATCTTGACAGTATAATCACCATCAAAATAATTACTCCAAACAAGTTCATCTTTGACATCAGACTGATTAAGAGGTATGATATCTAGCTACTCTTGGAGAGAGAAGACCACAGCATTTAGCTCAAGCACATCCACACTGAGTTGCTTCCATCTTCTTCTATTTCCCTCTATATCAATGTAGTCTTTGACTCTAGGACCATACTTATAAGCTAGGATATCCTTGATAGAGGAAAATCTATAATTCAAATTGAAATTAGTCCAGCTATCCCTCCAAAATTGTATATCACTACCATTTCCCACTTTCCATCTACATCCTTGCTTAGTAAAATTCCTTATTTGAATCAAGTTGTTCTAGAAAATAGATCCATGGGGAAGTTGGTCATCATAGAGGAGTGAGTTCACATTTTGTTGAGCTAGGTACTTGAATTTTATTAAATCAATCTAGGATTATTCCTCCTTTAACATTCTCCATCCCATTTTGGAAATTAAAGCAATATTCATTTTTTAAAAGTCTTTGATACCAAGCCCACCTATTCTTTTAGGTATACAAACTTGATCCCATGCCACCAAATGATAACTGAATTTTTCTTTAGTTCCCTACAAGAGAAATTGTTTTTGGATTCTTTCAATTCTATCAATAATTGTTGTAGGAATCCTAAACATAGACATAATATATATAGGTAGGTTCTACATTTTGTACTTTTGATAAGAAGAACACTTTCCAGCACTTGAAAGAACAACCCCTTTCCATCCAGCTGTCCTAGTTTTTTCTGGAACCTGTCAAGTAATGCATTCCACACCGTTACGAGGACTTTATTAGTCTTAAGAGGCAGGCCTAGATAATTTGTAGGTGATGAGATGATTTTAAAGCCCAAAATATGAGAATTTTTTTTGTCATTTCATAGGAGTATTAGATGGAACTCTTATCTTAACATGTTGTTTGAGGCAGCCTCATAAAATTTAACTACTCCCTTTCTCTTCTTTTACAGGTCTTTCCTTACAAGTAATAAAAAGCATCTCACATCAATAAGCACAAGCTCCAACAACATGCTACTACACATACGATTCACCCCTAGGGTCTACCTCCCTTTCTTGGTTGCCATGATTCACATTGTGATCACTACATGCTTCACATGGCTATTTTTCCTATCGGCAAACTATCGACTACACTCCTCTCTAGATTACAAGGTATGCATCTTCTATCTACTTTACGGTATCGAGTATTCACTCAATAACATAAAGCAAAGGAAAATGTACACATGAAATCAATGCACTTGGGCACATTTCTATGTCCTAAATCATACTACTGTATACATGATTCCTAAGCAAGAAAACTAGTGGTTGACAACTTCATTTTTCCTTTTGATTGCTTTATCTCTTGTACTTTACTAGCTTTACACACCTCACAGGTCTGCCGACACTTGACTGATTTACCTTTTGATGGCCTCAGACACTAGCACCTAGTTAGGACAAAAGTGCTTAGGCGTTCATGTCCATCCCAAGCATTCATGTCCCTCTCTTCCTTCTTCTTGCTCTTTTGGATCCTTTTCTCCTCTTAGGAATCTCTTAACACTTTGGGTTTACCTTTCAGTTGTCACTTACAAAATTCAAACAAGGGAACTATATATATACTTAATTACTTCTTCTAAATAAGGGGGCAAGCATCATAAGCATTATCTATCATCACCTAATCTTGCACAAAGGCACAAGAGCACTTCAAAGTACACATCTAGCACATTCAAACAAGGGACAAGGGTTGCATCTATCTACATACATTACATAGGAGGGGAATTCATTCTATTACATTGCACACATTTTACATACTCGAAACAATCTAGATCTAGCTTGGTAACATTAGGAAACTTGCATAAGGGCATCCTAGGGCACATGAAAATGATACACACACACATCAAGAACAACATGGAGTCTTACATGTAGTGCAACACTCGGTCTTAAGTTCACTCTTCGGGTGATCGTTGGGGTCAGTACGACTCCACATTCTGTATATTTTTTTATTATATTTGATGTGGTTTATGGGCATATGCATCTATTTATCTATCTTACAGGTTACAAGTGTGATCGAAACCCTAACAGCAAAGTCAAAGTGAAAAATAAAATATTTGAGTGAAGACCTTCTGACCCAGAAAAGGCTAGACTAGTCATAAGCATCTGAACATACATAAGTGCCTAGACTAGTCATTAGCATCTGGGGCGCTCCTATCCTCCCGTGGGCACTTCTGTCTAACACATTCCTGAGTTCTCAAACCCTCATTGACCCTTTATGATATTGTTTCCAATTCTATCCAATACTAAGACAGTCTCGATCACTCCCAGGTTACACAAAATAAACTAAGTCATCTTTCCTTCCTCATTTGCTTAGGTTTTTAAATTGTTGAATGTTATTTGCATAGTGTACATAATTATCAGTCTCCTTCCACCTTGAGCCCGACTATTGTTGCCGAGGCTGGAGCTTGTGGAGATTCAAACAATGGTGCCGCCGCAAAATCGCCCCGGAAGTTTGTTCCGAAGGTCTTTCACGAGGTAATGACTCTCCTCCTGATGTTATTTTACCTATTCCTGAATTTAATGTTGCATGCCAATGGTTAGAACAGTTCTGCCTTATTGGGTATTTTGTGGGTTGCATCCCCTCTGAAAGCATGCTAAATTCATGGGTTAACTCGGCCTAGGCCGCTCATGGCATCTGGCTCGAAAGTGTGCAGAACATGACCAAAGGTTTTTTCCTTTTCTGTTTTTCTGACCCATCGCATGCCCCGACCATTTTGAACCGCTCAGCCACTTGGTATGTGTGTAACTCACTTTTGGTCCTTTCTCCTTGGACCAAATATTTTGTGGTATCTGAGTATGCGGCTCTCAAAGTTCCCGTTTGGGTGGAGTTCCCTAGTTTGCCACTGTCATGTGTTCATTTTGTGCACCAAATCACCTCCTCTATTGGGTGTGTTGTTTGCATGGAACCTCAACGCTTCTACAATGCTCGGCCTCAGAAACACGTTTGTGTTGAAGTCGACCTCTCCCAAGAGTTGAAGGAGTTTGTGGAAATTCAAATGGGAGATACTCGTTACTCCCAACGTGTTTTATACATTAACCTGTCTAACACTTGTTTTTCATTGTCACGCCTCTGATCATAAGATCAAGGACTGTCCTCTCTATGTTCCATGCAATCACCCAGTGCCTAAGGCGTCCTCTGAATCTGTCAAACCCCCTCAGGAGGAAGGGTGGAAAACCATTGGAGGCAGAAAAATAAGAGTAAAATGGCTCAAGCTAAGGTGTCCGGCAACAATGGCTCGACTGAGCCAGTTGTTAAGGAACATGCCACTGACCAACATCGCTCCAAGGAGCCAATTTCTGATGACTCGTTAGTCCCCTTGCCTAAGTTATCTAGCACACCCAAGGTGGCCACCATTCTTATGGAACCATCAAACTCCATCTGAATTTCCTCGACTCTTCTGACTTCACAGTTGTTGCTAACAACTAGTTCACAGGGCCCATCCAAAAGGGCTCGAAGTCCTTCTCGCCACTCCATGACCAACCGTGATCATAGCCCGACACACAATGTGGAATCTACAGAGGAGGAGTATAATATAGAGTATGTCAGGTGAAGGAAAATTGAGTTGCATAATTTCTTGAAGCACAATAATGCTCAATTTCTGCAAAATCAGTTTGATGGCTTGGATGTGGATGGTATGGCCCTTGACCAATGTTTCTCATGAATTGCATGTCATGGAATGTGTGGGGTCTCACAGACTCCAATTGCAAGTATATCGTTCATGATGCTTGTCAAAAAAATTCCAACTTAGATATGTTGTGTCTGTAGGAAGTGAAAGTTACAGGTTTTTAGTTGGTGATGGCTTGTAAATTCATCTTAACTGACAACCTGACATTTACCAGTAATCATGAGATGGGCGTGGGGGTTTGATCTCCCTTTTTTCCCCCAAATGGCGGCCCTTCTTTATGGACCACAGTGTCAACCCCACCAATCGTGCCATCTGGGCCTTATTTAATATTGAAAGCCGCCCTTTTGGCTTCATCAACATATATGCCTCTAATGATGCGGCTGAAAGCGCTGATGTTTGGTGGTGGATAGCAAATGAAATTCTCGATGCTTATTAGGTCATATGCGGTGACTTTAATATGGTGGAGTTTCCCTCTGATAAGTATGGGAACCTACATATGTGATGGACAACTGGCGAAAGGGAGGCGTGGTTCTATATGCGCAATAAATTTGGGTTTAATGACCCCAATGCCTCTCACACACCCACCTCTGAAGCTTGGTTTACTTGGTCCAATCTCTGAGGTGGATTAGATCGAGTTCTCAAATGGCTCGACAGGGCCATGCTGTCAACTCAATATTTTTTTGAGTTTGACAACACTTATTCCTTTCCTGTGGAAGTGATGCCAGATTTCATCCTTTTGGACCACTTCCCTATCTGATTTCATATCACTTGGCAAGATAGGTAACCCTTTTGTCATAAAGGTCATTTTTTTTCTCAATACTACCTTGATGGAGCATGGGCCCACACTCAATCATATCAAGAGAGTGTGGAATTTAACACCTCGGCCACGTCATCTGCAAAATTATCATCCACCTCTTAATTCCAGCTGGACCCAGTGGTGGGAGGATGCGATGACTAGGATGACCAGATTCCTTAGAATCTATGGTCGACAACTGGCCAAAATTCGATGCACATCATACTTCGCTACCTCCTCCGCTCTTAGCTGAGCAGTGGTGGCACTTGAAGGAAACCCTTTTTCTGAAACTCTACAACTCCAGGTGGCAGAGCTCCATCAGAAAATTCAAATTGCGGATAACTACAATGCTCAGGGCACTCAAATTCATGCCCGTCTGCACTGGCTTAAAGTGGGGGATCATGTTTCAAAGGAATTTTTTCTTTCCCTCAAATCCAAACATTCCTTTCAGCAAATTCATGCCATATGTGATGGCGGAAACTCGGCTCACGGACCCCCAACTTATGTTGCAGGCCTTTGTTAACCATTACAAGTTGGTTTTTCAAGCTCAAGCGCTCCTCGGATGAGTGATGTGTTGCCTTAGATCAATGTTTGGTGGCGGTGCCATGCAAGCTCTCTCAGGCACAGAAAACCACCTGTGATTGCATGCTCACCCTTGATGACCTTCGTGAAGCGGTCATGAAAATGACCAATGAGAAGGTGCCCGATTGCGATGGTTTTCCCTGTGAGTTCTATAAATTGCTTTGGGATACTGTTGGCTCAGACCTCTTTCAGGTTTATCTTGAAGGATTTCAGAGTCAGTCGCTTGGCACTCACATTAACAAAGGGAATATCAAGTTCATCCCTAAGCCTGGGGACCCCGAGTTGATCACCAATTGGTGACCTATTACCTTGCTCAATGTTTCCTACAAGATTATTGCCAAATCTCTTGCCATTCGGCTACGACACATTCTTCCTGCCATTATTCAGCTGGAGTAAATTGGCTTCATCCAGGGGTGTTACATTCTGGACAATATCATAGCCATCTAGGAAGGTATGGAATGGGCTCACAAGTCCAGTCAACCATCTATATTCATTAAAATCAATTTTGAGAAAGCCTACAACATGATAGAGTGGCCTTTCATCTTGGTTATGCTTCAGGTGTTGGGCTTTGGTCCAATTTTCATACAATCTGTCAAGATGCTCTTTGTGAATGCCTCGGCTCAAATCACCATTAATGGGCACAACTTGGCTCCATTTGGCCTCTTCTGTTCCATACGACAGGGTTTCCCTTTAGTGCCTGCTCTTTATGTTCTCGCAGCGAAAGGTTTTAGATATCTTCTTGCCAAAGCCAAATCGCAAGGGCTTGTCAGGGGAATTACCGTGCCTTCTTTTGATAACTCCCAACTGCTCAATGGCCACTTTGTTGAGGACTCCTTTCTTATGCTAATTGAGGATGAAAGTAACATTTGCAATGTCATGCAGTTCCTTGACACTTTCTGTTTAGCATCTGGTTCATCCATTCAATGGTGAAAAACCCAGTGTTATAGGAAATCCTTCCTCCTTGCGCCCCCTTGGATGGCTTCGTATGATTGGAAGATGATTGACCATGGTGAGATGTTTAAATTTCTTGGCATTCCTTTTTCCTTTCAAGCATCACCTATAGATCTTTGGCAGTATGTTGTTCAATGGGTGGCTAAAAATCTTGAATATTGGATAACCAAACCATTGTCTTTAGCGGGTAAGTTCCAGATTTTCTCTAAAGTTCTTGAAGCCACACATGTTTATTATTCCTCCTGTTGGGTCCCATCCAAAAAATCTGTGCAGAAGTTGGAAAATCTTCTCAAATATTTTCTCTGGTCCAATGCTTCCTCTGGAAAAGGGTTTCACAGAGTTACATGGGAGACCTGTTGTCTTCCCAGAGAATCTGGAGGAATGGGCCTTATTGATATTTTGCGTCAAGGGCAGGTGCTTTGTGCCAAATGGATAATTCACAGCATCAAAGGAAAAGAAGCTTGGAAAGTGCTTTTATGTGTCATGGCATTGAGGAGGGTTCCCCTATGGCTACCCGACTTGGAAGGGTTTAGGTTTTTCAATCTTCTCATTGCTCTTGTTCCTGTCAAAGTGGTTGGCACCTTTGTTCTCAAAAGTATCTGGAAAGCATGGGAGTAAATCAAACCATGGCTTCAATGGAAGGGGAACAAATTTTGTAATGGCCTCTCTGTTAACCATCACTCCTTGTGGTGGTCACCAGTCATCCAATTCCAGGATCGGTGCCTTGCAGAGGTCCCTAGGATCCCTGCACTTAAGATTTTCAAAGCATGGAATTCACTCCATTCAGGACCTTTTTTGCAAGCATATCCAAGCTTGGTGTCCTTGGAATGAGCTCAAATCAATTCAACCTTGCCTCACATGATCATGCCAGTATCACTGACATCATCTCTTTTGTTCCTGATCATATGAGTCACAAAATTTTGTGCTTTCCTCCCGTCCATGGTGGACAGACTGGAAATGGTTCGTGGATACCCCCTTCCGGAATTACTCTGCTAGTAAAGGTTATTCTTGGCTATCTCCACATCTTCCCATGGTTGACAAACTCAACAATCAGTGGGGGATACATTCTTCTCCTTCCAGTTGGAGAAGGAGATTTGACATTGTTTGGTCCACTTGTGTGGAACCCAAAATTGCTCACTTTTTGTGGTGTATTCTCCACCAAGGCCTTCCGATTGGTGCCTGTCTAGTTCAGCTTGGTGTCTTGGCCCCCAAATGTCCCTTCTATGGACACTTGGAAACCTTATCCCACTTATTCTGGTATTGTAGTAAAGCCCAAAAGGCTTGGAATTGGATTCATTCATTCTTTCTTCCTTTTAGACCAGAATGTTTCACCTGACATCATATTCTTTTAGGAGATAACCCCAAAATGCCTCACATGTTTTCCCAAATTTGGCATGCTTTCAGAGGGGAAATTATTTTTTTGGCTTTGGAAAGAAAGGAATTCTTGTTTATTTTCTAATGTTGAAGTTGATCAACATTTCTCTATTTATAATAAGTCGGTGGTTATCTCCAATGTGTTGTTGAAGATTCAAGTGCAAGCGAATAAGGTGGCCCTCGAGGTGGAGCACCTCCAGACCCTTCTCCGTCACTAGGGTGACACCCCTTGCAATTTTGCTCGGGAGCCACCTTCTCCCTCTCGACGCTCTCCGCCCCACATGGTCATCCCCAAGGTGGTCGTCGGAGCACTCCCAGTGTCACTCATTTAGTATGCTCATCAGTCCCCGTGCAGTCAACCGCTGAAGAGGAGCTTCTCTCCCCTGCCCCAGCTCACCACCAGGGTTGGGGCTCCCCTCCACCATCTCATCAGCTTGGTTGGGGCTCGTCAGCTGCCCCTGAGCCATGCACCAACGATGGGTGGAGCCTCCCACCTCTACTAGATAAATTCCCTAGAATGGATTTAACCATCTCGCCCACTCACGATGTTAGAAGACAATGAAGAAGAGGGCCGCGTTGGCTCTGGTTGGGAGGTGTTGGACAGTGGCAAGGACCTTCCTGGATTTGGCTGGCATGATGACCATGATCCGCCCGCAGTTGGTCAACTTTTTGCAACAATGACTTAATTTCATTTTAGTGTTTTTTGTTATGTTGTTATGGTTGACTTTTCCTAGGCTTAGCCTAGTTTGTTCGTGGCTTTGGGGCGTGCTCTCATACCACCCATTTTTTTGTTGAATTATCTTGTATCATTTTACTTTTGAATAGACTTTTCAATACATGGTCTGAGACAATAGTCTTAACTTTTGCAATATAAAATTGTTATACATGTAGGTTTTAAAAATTTACGGGTTTCTTTTCTAGTTTACAGTCCACACCATTTGGTTACGCATCATTTACTAGATGTCTAATCACGAGCCTAATCATGGAGGTGTCATCACATTTTTTGTCCCCAAAATATCACATAATTTCATTTCTTGGGGCTTTGACCCTATCCATCAGGTGGTGTGGACCCTTTTTTATTTTGATGGGCATATTATCAATTTGGCTAGCCAATATGCTTCTAATGGCATCGTTGAATGGTCCCTTTTCTGACATTGGTAAGTAGATTCTCTTCTAGATTCCCACTAGATTTTATATGGAGATTTGAATATGGTGGAATCTAATATAGATAAAGAAGGTCATTTTCTTATGTGGTGGTGTGTAAGAGAGTGGTAAGTATGGCTTTACATGTAGCACAAGATTGACTTGTAAGGTCCTAATCATCATTGCAAGACATAATCCACTACAACATGGTTCACTTGGTCTAACTCTATGCTTAGATAAGACAAAGTGGTTACAAGATTCAATCATGTTCTCTATGTTGAAAAAAATATTTTCTTTCTCCTCCATGTCCACCAGACTTGGTGCTATGGTTGAGAATGTCATTTTTTCAGACCATCAACCTATATGATTTTATATTACATAGAATACAACTCACCTCAAAAGTAAGAAAACTTAGTTTTACCTCAGTATTGTCCATCTTAGGCATAAAAAATCCTGAGGCACATCAACTAGATTTTGGATCTTGTTTCTTGACCCACATTGGATACTGTTTGGATTGAGCGGTGGTTTGATGTTATTTAGAATACTACCACCTTATATTATATAACAATTAAGTCACCATATATAGGCAACGAGCCAATGAGGCTACGAGCCAATGAAGCTTCTTACGATGAATTCCAAAGCATTTCACAAGATACTAACAACTCACCACTCAATATTCCCAACCAAATTAAGCTATTTAATGTAAACACAAACTCAAAATTGAGGATTCTTATAAAGCTAGAGGGGCACAACCATATTATGTTGATTATGAAATTGTGACAAAGCTGAACCTAATGACAATATAGAAGCCATTAAAAATTCCAACGACAAACTTACCAAAATACCTAACATCATAGAATCCATTGTTCACCACTACCATGGTGTTTACTACTCATCCTTCTTCCCCCTAAAAACTATTATACCCTCATGAAGTGCCTTCAAGTTATCCCTTGTCAACTCTCCCAAGCTCAAAGAGTCTCCTATGATAGACCCCTTACTATTAATGATATCAGAGAGGTGGCCATGTAAATGGATTCTGATAAGTCCCTTGGAATTAATGCCTTTCCTTATGAATTCTTCCAAGTCCTTTGGAATATGGTGGGACATGATCTGCACAAAATCTATTATGAAGTTGTGATCTCCAGCTCCTTAAGAGACCTCATTAATTAGGGAAACATTAAGTTCATTCCTAAAGCTGGAGACCCCAAGGAAAATTTTAATTAGAGACCCATTACTCTTCTCAATGTCTCAAATAAAATCATTGCCAAATCCTTGGAAAACAAACTCAAACAACTTCTTTCCCTCATTGTTAAAAGAGAGAAAAATGGTTTCATTCATTGCATGTACATTATGGACAATGTTATTGCTTGTCATAGTTTTTAAGAAAGGTGATAGTCCTCTAAATAACATCAAACCACCACTAAATCCAACCAGTATCCCCTATGGGTCGGCAAATAAGATCCCAAATATGTTTGATCAACAACTCATTAATGGTCATTAAGTTAAAAGATGTAACATAGTTCATCCAATAGTCTATTTCTAATTCATGGACTATGAAAATGTGAAATCTCTTAATGTTATTGCTATATGGGAAGGTATGGAATGGGTGAGGGTCTTTGATTCAAAACCCCTTTTTATGAAGATTTATTTTGGAAAATCCTATAACAAGATTGAATGGCCTGTTATAATTGCTATGCTACAAGTTCTTGGTTTTAGACATCGCTTTGTCCACACAGTAAATATCTTATTTAAAAATGCTAGAGCATGTATCACAATCAATGGTGCTCAATTTACCAAGTTTGGGCTATTCTTATTCATTATACAAGGATGCCCTTTGGCCCCTTCCCCCAATATTCTTATTGTAGAAGGGTTCAATTATTTCCTTGCCAACTATTCTCCTCTAGGCTTGGTGAAAGGCATCTCTCTCACCCACTCTGATCAATAACTCATCAATGATAATTTTGCATATGACTATTTTCTCACTCTTCTATAATAGGAAGATTATATAAACAATGTCATGGAATTCCCAAATATATATTTATCTTGATATATTTCATACAATGAAAAAAGACAATGTTATAAACAATAGTTCCCCCCAAATCTCCTTATATGGAAGGATTTCAATGGAAATGGATTAAGTTAGGTGTGTAATTAAAATTTCTTGGATTACTTTTTACTTTTAGAGCCTCTCCATCTAAGTTTTATTCTTATGGGCTGAGAAGAAACTTGCCTATTGGATCACCAAGCCTATTTCTCTTATTGGGAAATTTCAAATTCACTCTAAAGTGCTTGTAATCACTCATGTTTATTACTCGTCATATTGGCCCCCCTCTAAGGTTGTATATGCTAAATTAAAAATGCTTCTTGGAGAATTTTTGTGGGCTAATTTTAAAGGGTAAAAGGGATTTTACAGGGTAGTTTGGGATATATGTTCTAACCTAAAGAAATAAGAGGGCTAGGGTTGTTGGATATCAAACTTCAATGGCATGCTCTCAGTATTAAATGTATAATCTGTATTCTAGAAGGCTTTGAAGCTTGGAACGTTATTATTCACCTTTGCATCACTCAAGGGACTCCTATAGGTTGATAAGAAGGGTTTGTGGTTTCAAATTCTACTTATGTCGAAGGTGCTTGTAAATATTATTAGAACTGATGTTGCTAAAATAATTCGGAAGGTATGGGAAATTTTGAAAACTAATCTCATTTGGGTCATGGATGGTGTTAATTTGGCCTCTTGCTCAATTCCCTCTTTATATTGTGGTCTCCCATTCTTAATTTTCATAATGTCTCGTGTGTTATGGTCCCCTAGATTAAATGTCTCTTACTTTTTAAAAAGGGAATCAAAGTTATTGGTGACTTATTTTGTAAGATTCTCGCACTTGGTGGACATGGGATATTCTTAAATCTAAATTTCAACATAAGAATGAAGATGTGAATTCAATTTTGAAATTCAAACTTCTATACATGTTGAATGGCTACACAAAATAGATATTTCCTTTGGTATGGCTTGGTGGAGAGATTGGAATTAACCTTTGACCATTCCCTTATGTCAGTATAAGCCCAATTTTGGTTACCAAATCGTTATCCCACAACATATTACATGTGAATATCTTAGTCACCACTAAGCGTTAGATCCCAGGATGCTATTTAGACCAGAAGGTTTACTAACCTATTTGGAGCCTAAAAAGCCAATTTTATTTGGTGTATCATGTATTAGCTCCTCCTTGTTGGGTATAGGCTTAAACACATGGGAGTTTTGAACCTTATTTGTCAAGTTTGTCAACAACTTGAGTTTTTCAAACATATTTTACCCTTATACTCAGTACACATGAAAAGGGATCCATACATTTTTTTAACCTTTCACCCTTGAATTTTTTACTTGGAAAATAGTTCTGCAAGGGGACTCGGTCATGCTTCCTATAAAATACAATGATTATTGGAAATTTTTTCACGTTGATATTATTTTTCATATTTGAAAAGTTTTTTTTTTAAATTTTTTAATAGTGTTATGGATAGAGACTTTTGTGTGACTAATAAATTTGTTGTGATATCCAATGTGTTGCATTAGATCCAAGTCCAATAAGATATTTTTCCTGGAAGTGGAGTATCTATAATATTTACTATTAGTCGGGGGCATCCAAATTCTTTATGCCACAACTCTCCTTCTCAAGGTCATGCCCAAGGGTTTCATAGATACCACTCTAGTAGCAGATAAAGTTTCTCTCCTATCGCCATCGTTCTTCACCCAAATCCCGCCCCCCCTTATTTTCCCATAGTGGTGGTGTTTTTGTCTACCTCAGACGTGGCAACAACATTGGTTAGGACGCTCCCCAAGGGGATATTCCCACATTTAGCATTAGCCATTCTTTCTCCTCGCTAGAATGAAGAAGAAGAGTAACAACAAAATGATGAATGGGATCCCATCTCAAATATGGATCACCCCTCTAACATTAGTGATTGGGGGACCAAACCAAATAGCCCTCCTCCGCCTTTGTCGACTACCATGTTCATTATTGTAACATAGTTATCTTGATTTTTGTGTTATGGTGTTTTTTTCTGCACCCTTTTGATTAAAAATGTACTTTTATTTTTGTTGTAAATATCCACATGTAATGTTGTTACTTCAAGATGAGTTAGCCTTATTCTCGAGGCCTATTTGACTCATATATTTGGCATTTTGAGATATGACTTTTTCTACCCATTTTTTGTGTATGATAAGCATTATATTATATCTTTTTAAAAAGTAATAAATGTGTGCTTTTGAATTAAAAAATATGACATTCACTAATCTAACTTCCATACTTACAATTAGGTGAACATGTTTAGCTTCAACAATAATAGCTTCGATAATATTAAAAGAAAATTCTTTTTAATTAATTAAAAAATATAACTTTTTAAAAAACACATTGCAAGAAATCACCAGACAAGTAAAAAACAAAAATTGTGGAATTTGGCTCTGCTAGGGTTTTACGTGTTTACTTGCGATACCCTGTTGTATAAACTGTGTCCTTTAGCCTTTACACGGTTCTCCCTTTTGTCCTATTATAGTGTAAATTGACTATTTTCCAGCTGCTAAGGTGGTGAGTTGTTTATAAATGACCAACTCTCCTTCCATTGCAACGACTGTTGCAACTAGTGGTGAAAATGGCTCACAAGCGTGCTCGGAAGTTCATGTCAAAGGTCTACGATGAGGTATGGATTCGAAATCACCCAGGGACCGAATGTTGTTATTTATGATGAAGTTTTAGACCATGTGGTCAAATTGTATTGTAATAATTGCCTTATTACATATTTTGTGGTTGTATTCCCTCAGAAACCTACCTGTAAAACTGGATAAAAAACCATTGGGAGTCCAACAGCATCCTAGTTTTAGGTATCTGTAACCTCACCAAAGGGTTTTATATCTTTTCATTTCATGAGCCTTCTCAGCTCCAAGGTCTCCTCCTTAAGACGACTTATTAGTATTTAGGAAATACCCTTTTAGTTATTTCTCATAGGACTCCCAATTTTAACCCCACTAGATAGGTTTCGTTGAAAATTCTAGTTTTGATTGAACTTCCTGGACTCCATGTTCATCTCTGGTATTTCCTTCCAAAGATAGTGAAACCCATTGATATGCCATGAACAAGAGCATTTTTTACGCTTGTCCCAGTAAGTAATTTGTATGTCAAAGTTGACCTTGCACGAAAGATCTTGGGGACCGCCTCAATATTCAAGTTAGGTCCCTATGTATCTCTCAAAAGGTGGTTTATCTCAATCTCCCCAAAACGTGTTTTCATTTTCAAGCCCCAAACCATTGCATTCACGAGTGTCCTCTACTAGCTCATTCCTAGTCATCTGGTGATGCAATCGTTGATATCTAAGCCCAAAAATGATTTTCTGGCTGAAGGTTGGACTACGGTTGGGGAATAAGAATGGCTGTTGATGTGAAACTCACTCCCATGGTGACGCCTACCTCCTCTCCTTCCCCCCTCCATCTAAGGATGATTCGGGACCGGATCTACCCTGCTTGTCAGTTTCCATTCATTCCAAACCCTCGTAGAGCCGAGTTTTTCCTTCATGATCAGAGAATATTGGGAATCTCACTTCAACATCTCATCCTCTACGACACTCTCATAGTTTTCCCAGGGAGGTGTCCCATAACATGCAAGGAGATAAACAAGTCAAATGTCACTCCATTCATGTTGAGCTTTTGAATTTAGACCAGATCCCACCTAATAATACTTTTTCCATTCTTAACTTGGAGGATGGCGTAACAGATAGCCAGGGGGAGTTTGATATGTACGATTTTCATGAATTTTATCTGGTGGAATGTCAGGGGTCTTACAGAGACCTCTCACAAATATTATGTTCAATTACTTGCTAGCATTTCAGCTGCCTTGATATTATTTGTCTGTAGGAAATTTAAATTTCTAGTTTTTTGTGTTAGAATACGCTAACTTAAATTGCTCCAACTTTTTCACATTTTCATACTCAACACATTGATGAGAAAGGTTGCGCTAGCATTTTCATAGCCCCAAGTTTCTCGGCCATAATCACCTCCTACGGCCAAGATCCTTCAAATCGGGTTGTGTGGGTGATAATGGTGATTAATGATATTTTATTTGGTATTCTTAATGTTTATGCTTCTAATGATGACTATGAAAAAATGACATTATGAAAATGGTTAGGTGACAACTTACCTTTAGCTTATTGGCTAGTGTGTGGTGACTTTAATATGATAGAATATCTAGATGATATATTTGGTGCCCTCCCTATGTGCTGGTGTGTCGACAAGTGTGCGACCTTGTATTTCTGTAAAAGTCTTTGGGGGCTTTATGATCCTTTGCTTAGATGGTGGCAGCAATTTAAGGCTCAAGCTTGGTATACTTGGACCAATATTTGAGAAGGATGTGATCAAGTATTTAAAAGACTTGATTATGTACTTCTCTCTCAGTAGCTTACTTTTTATTTTGACATGTAAAGCTTCTCCCCTATCACAGTGTGGTCAAATGTGCTTTTGTCAGATCATCATCTGATTTCTATTTAAGATTATTTAGTGTCAGGCCATATTGAAAGTCCCATCTAATCAATTCCATATTAATCTTTCCTTGTTGAGTCACCTAGGGGTGGTCTCGCTTATTACTAAAGTTTAGAACATAGTGTCACATCTTCCTTTTCCTGCCAGCAGGAACGAGAGGTGGGAAGTGGAAATTCAATGCACCACCTGTTTCCTCCGCCGGTTCAGTAAGTAGATTATTTGAGTCTATAAATGGGTAAAATCGACTCTACACAAATAATTCAGAAGGATATCCATTCTATTTGAGTCTAATCCTTTTGATATAACTCTTCAATTACAGGTTGTTGATACTTGGCACAACTCCAAGTTCATGGAATCTAACTTGGCACGTGGTGCGCAGATTTTGTGGAGGCTGCACGAGCTCAAGGTGGGAGACAAAGCGTCAAAGCACTTTTAAAATCCCTCCAGGCCAAACATGTTTGTCAACAAATCAAAGCTATTCAAGTTGATCAATAACGGCTCATGGATTTTCTAGAGATCTTAAATGCCTTTGTTGAGTATTATTGATTAGTTTTCCAAACTCAAGAGGCTTTGAATGAGTGAGCTATTGCCTTGCAGTAATGTATCGATGTGGTTCCAGTGAAGATTTTGTTAGGGTTAGCACACTGGTTAACATGCAAATAAAAGTGGATATTCTACTAGAAGAAATATACATAACAAGAGATATAAATCAACACCATATTTAATGTGGTTCACCCAGTGTGGGCTACGTCCACCAAGAAACAAGCCAATCTATTATCCAAAGCTTTCACAAGATATACAATGAAGATTTACAATCTTCCACACCTCTCAGATGTACAATATTGTCTTACTCTCAAGTTTTTGCTTCTTCACCAAGAATTCTCTCTCTCACAATTATTCTCACAATAATCATCAACTTTTGCAAGTTCTTCTTAATTCTTACTTCTAAACCCTAGCTTTCATGCTTATATAGGCGTATACAAACTTAGGGCACTTAGCCATGTAATTACAATCAATAGATCTACTTTAATACTAAAAATAGATCTAATTCCCGTGAGTTAATTAAAACACCCACACACAGGTAACCGACGCTGGTTAGCCCTAACCGATGTCGGTTCCTCCTTGCCTGACTGATGTCGGTCATAGGTGATTGATGTCGGTCCCTCCATAACTGATGTTGGTTACTGTGTTTTCCAACAAGTTTCATATTGCATGCTAATCCGAAGTAATTGAGCTCCACAACTCAACAATCTCCCACTTGGAGATTAATTACTGCACTATACTGTACAACGTCATTCTTGGATCCTTCCTTAGCTTTGTTTCTTCCTCTTCAAGTCTCAAACTTGAAGACCAATAGAAGTGGAGTGTAGCTCCAACTTCTCCTTTGCTAATGGCTTCGTTAGCATATCCGCAGGGTTTTCACTCATATGAATCTTTTCCAGATTCAACTGCCCATCCTCCAATACCTATCGTATGAAGTGATACCTCAACTGAATGTGTTTCATTCTTGAATGAAACACTGAGTTCTTTTCCAAATGAATTACACTCTGACTGTCACTGAACAATTTGCAATCATCTTGCTCCTTTCCCAACTCTTTCATGAACCTACTCATCCATATCATCTCCTTGCTAGCCTCTGTAGCGACAACATACTCTACCTCTGTAGTAGACAAAGCCACAACCTTCTGCAATCTTGAAATCCAGCTAACTGTCATCCCACCTACTGTGAAAATATATCCAGTAGTGCTCCTCCTACCATCCAGATCTCCAGCCATATCCGAATCAACATAGCCACATAATGAAATATCTGAACCTCCATAGCATAACTGCATGCTAGATGTCCCTTCAAATACCTGAGTATCCCTTGGACTTCTTTCCAATGCTCTTTACCTGGATTGGCCATATATCTACTCACAACTTCCACTGCCTGTGCAATGTCTGGTCTGGTACAAACCATAGCATACATGAGACTCCCAACTTACTGAAGCATATGGCACTCATGTCATGTATTTGACCTCCTCATGTGATGATGGACACTGATCTTTGCTCAATTTGAAGTGTCCAGCCATAGGTGTACTAACATGTTTTGCATTCTGCATCTTGAACCTTTCTAACACCCTGTAGATATAATCCTCCTGAGACAAATACAATTTCTTGTTCTTCATGTCTCTGTGTATTTGCATGCCAAGGATTCTTTTTGCAGCTCCTAAATCCTTCATAGAAAATGTGTGAGCTAGCTTTCCCTTAAGCTCACCAATGTCCTGCATACTAGATCCTGCAATAAGCATATCATCCACATACAGTAACAAAATAATATAGCTCCCATTTTCAAGCTTCTTGAAATAAACAAAATGGTCAGATTCACATCTCAAGTAACCATGCTCATGCATAAAACTATAAAACCTCATGTACCATTTCCTTGGAGCTTGCTTGAGCCCATATAGGCTCTTTTTCAACCTGCACACTAATTTCTCCTTACCCTTGACTTCATACCCAAAAGGTTGCTGCATATAAATCTCTTCATCCAAATCACCATGAAGGAAATTCATCTTCACATCTAGTTGCTCTAAATGTAAATCATGTACTGCAACTAAACTCAATACAGTACGAATAGAAGTCATCTTAACAATAGGAGAAAATATTTCACCAAAGTCAATACCTACTTTCTGTGCAAATCCCTTTACTACAAGCCTTGCCTTGTACCTTTTCTGTCCACCCTCTTCTTCCTTGATCCTGTAAACCCACTTGTTCTGCAATGTCCTCTTACCTGCTGGCAACTTAACGAAATCCCAAGTCTGGTTCTATTCCAAGGAGTCCATCTCCTCATCCATGTCATGCTCCCACTGGATGTGGGTCTCATCCTACATTGCTTCTTCAAAACTCTTTGGTTCACCATTATCAGTCAATAATAAATAAAATAGAGAAGGTGTAAATATTTCTGGAGGTTTACTTACCCTTTGTGACCTTCTCACAGGAGTTTGGGGTACCGGAGGCTCATTCTAGACCTCCTGGACATTTGTATCCAAATCTGTCAGTGACCGACACCGGTCACCTGTAACTGATGTCGGTTCTGCTAACCGATGTCAGTTCTGCTCTTCTGTAACTGATACCAGTTCTACTGACCGATGTTGGTCAGGGGTCAACTGACACTAGTTACTGTGTAACCTGTTGGTATTACTTTTAAATCTGAGAGTTCATTTTCATTCACAAACTTCTCAATTGGTTCATCCTTGGGTACCAAAATTTGATCCCTGTACATTCTCTTTTCATTCCATTCAATATCACGACTCCTAATAATTTTAGAATTCTCTAAATCCCAAAAATGGAATCCGAAATCACCAGATCCATAACCAATGAAAGTGCATCTCTTGGATTTTGCATCCAACTTTTTCCTATTTTCCTTATCAATATGCACAAAAGCTTCTGAACCAAAAACTTTAAGAAAAGAAAGATCTACCTCTTTTCTGGTCCAAGCTTCCTCTGGTATTCCTCCATCTAGTGAACTTGAAGGCCCACGGTTAATCAAATAAACCGTTGTATCAACTGCTTCTTCCCAAAACTACAAGGGCAATCCAGAATGTATCCTCATACTTCTAGCATGTTCCATGATTGTTCTGTTCATTCTTTTAGCAACACCATTCTCTTGTGGTGTTCTTGGAACCATTCTTTCTCTACGTATCCCATTCACTGAACAATAATCATTGAAAGCCTTGCTACAATATTCACCACCATTGTCAGATCTAAGGCACTTTAACTTTGAATTTGATTCATTCTCAACAAGGGATTTCCATCTTTTAAAAGTTTCAAAAACATCATATTTATGTTTAATACAATAAACCCATACCTTTCTTGTAGCATCATCAATGAAAGTAACATAATACTGGGATCCTCCATGAGAAGCTACCTGAGCTGGTCCCCACACATCTGAGTGTACAAGCTCCAATTTCTGCTCCTTCTTAGTTGCCCCAACTTTGAGAAATCTCACTCTCTTTTTCTTTCCAAAAACACAATGCTCACAGAAATCAAGATCTAAATCTTTCAAATCTGATAACTTACCCTTAGCCTTTAAGATCTGCATTCCTTTTTGACTCATATGGCCCAACCGATTATGCCACATACATGCATCTGAATCTGAAGTAGATAATGCAGAAAAATGAATCAGTAACACAGGTAGATAAATATAACGTTCCTACCTTCTTACCTCTTGCCACAACAAAAGCACCCTTGGTGACTTTCCAAGAGTCTCCTGTAAATGTAACCATGCAACCAACTTCACCTAGTTGCCCTACAGAAATAAGATTCCTCTTGAGGCTTGGCACATGCCTCACATCTTTCAATACCCATGTATTTCCATTCTACAATTTTAGATGAACTTCCCCTTTACCAGTAATACTGCAAGGTTCATCATCACCCAAATAAACATGCCCAAAATTCCCTGGACATAATTTCTGAAATAACCCTTATTAGGGGTTGCATGGAAAGAAGCTCCTGAATCTAAAACCCATGATTCAATTCTATTATCTAAAGAAAGAATAAGAGCATCTTGCATTACCTCTGTTGTAGCAAGATTTACTTCTTTACCTTTGTCTGGTTGTTGGTTCTCTTTATCCTTTGACCAACAATATTTCTTTGCATGTCCTTTCTTTCCACATTTCCAACAAGTAATTCCCTTACCTCTGGATTTAGATCTGTTATCCCTTGACTTTGATTTCCCATTACTCTTACTCTTGGATCTCTCCTTCTGCCTGCCCCTACTTTCTACATTCAAAGCATTCCCAGATGATGATTCCTCTGTACTCTTCCTGTGAATTTCTTCATTCAAGATTATACTAATCACATCATCAAACTTCAAAATATTATTAGCAGATGTTGTATTACTAACAACCATTACCAAGTTATCCCAACTATCAGGCAAAGAACATAAGAATAAAAGTGCTTTCACTTCATCATCAAATGGTATATCAACCGATTTTAACTGATTTACAATAGATCTGAAATCATTCAAATGACTAGATGCAGATCCACCTTCATGCATCTTAGAACTAAATAGTTTCTTCATCAAATCAACTTTATTTGAAGCACTAGGTTTTTCATATAAATTAGCAAGAGATTTCATTAACCCTACCGTAGAAGTCACTTCTGTAATATTGGAAGCCACAGATGCTTCCAGGATCAATCTTATAGATCCCAAAGCCTTTTTTTCAAGAATATTCCATTCTTCATCAGTCATCTTCGTAGGTCTAGACTTCTCGTCCAACGGTAAATACAAATCTCTTTGATACAGATAATCCTCAATCTGCATCTTCCATAATTGATAATTTCGGCCGTCAAACTTCTCTACCTTGTATTTGTTTTCTTCTGCCATTGTTGTAGCTCCCACTCAATCAGAAAACCCTCTGTGAGTAAATTTGTCAACACACAAAACCCTCAAACAAAGCTCTGATACCAGTTGTTGGGGTTAGCACACCGGTTGTACAGATAATATATCAGATCTAAGCATACATGCAAATAAAAGTGGATATTCTACCAGAAGAAATATACATAACAAGAGATATAAATCAACACCAAATTTAACGTGGTTCACCCAGTGTGGGCTACGTCCACCAAGAAACAAGCCAATCTATTATCCAAAGCTTTCACAAGATATACAATGAAGATTTACAATCTTCCACACCTCTCAGATGTACAATATTGTCTTACTCTCAAGCTTTTGCTTCTTCACCAAGAATTCTCTCTCTCACAATTATTCTCACAATAATCATCAACTTTTGCAAGTTCTTCTTAATTCTTACTTCTAAACCCTAGCTTTCATGCTTATATAGGTGTATATACAAACTTAGGGCACTTAGCCATGCAATTACAATCAATAGATCTACTTTAATACTAAAAATAGATCTAATTCCCATGAGTTAATTAAAACACCCACACACAGGTAACCGATGTCGGTTATCCCTAACCGATGTCAGTTCCTCCTTTCCTAACTGATGCCGGTCATAGGTGACCAATACCAGTCCCTCCATAACGATGTCGGTTACTGTGTTTTCCAGCAAGTTTCATATTGCATGCTAATCCTGAAGTAATTGAGCTCCACAACTCAACACGCTCTGAAGTGCCTTACTGATGATAAATCTCCGGGATTGGATTATTTTCCTTGTGAATTCTACAAACCTGACATGATTGTTTGTTGGTCCCGACCTGCTTATAGTCTACAATGAAGCTTTCCAAACCAATTCTCTTGGGAGTTTCATAAATCAAGGCAACATTAAAATCATTCCTAAGGTTGGTGATCGAGAGCATATTACTAGTTAGAGGACTATTGCCTTGTTAAATGTTTCATACAAAATTCTTGTTAAGGCCCTAGCTCTTCACGTTGCCAATGATTTTACCCAAGATTATTTTCTTAGAGTAGATAGGTTTTATCAGGCCGCTACATTCTGGACAATCTTATACACAAGTCTGAGAAGGAATGAAATGGGCTTGGTTGTATCTGTAATGGCCGTTGTTGACCTCAAAATTGACTTTGAAAAGGCTTATGATCATATCGAATGGATTTTTATTTTGGTTGTGCTCACAACCTTAGGATTTAGAGAATTTTCACCTCAGAAGTCTAAAATTTGTTCTCCAATGCATTTGTTTGCCTTACGATCAATGGAAATAAGTTCACCTCGATTTTCCTCTTCTGCTTTATCAGACAGAGGCGCCCTCTAGCACCTTCTATGTTTGTCTTAGTTGTTGATGCCTTAGGATATCTTATTTCTCAATGTGCTAATCAAGGCCACATTCAAGGAATTTATTTTCCAGATCATACGACTCAACTCATTAATGGTCATTTTGTTGACGACTCCTTTCTTACCCTTATTGAATCTGAGCAGAATGTGGTAGTTGTTTTTGATTGCCTTTACATTTTTTGTCTTGCTTCAGGATCCAACATATAGATGGCTAAGACGTTGGGCTATCAACAAAGTTGTTGGTTGATGCTCGATTGGTTGAAAGGTTACCCCTGGAAGTGGATAGGACGTGAAGATCAATTCATCTAAATTTTAGGAAATTTTTTGTCTTTGATAGTGATTCTGCCACTCTATGGTAGTATGTGATCGACATAGTTGAACATAAAGTTTCTTGGTGGTCTTCTAAATCCCTTATTTGGTTGGTAAATTATTAGTGTGTACCAAGATTCTTAGAAACCACCCATGTTTATTATGCTACCATTGCAATGTTGAGTGCCCCTCCAAGACTTTCTTTGCCAATCTTGGCTAAGCTACTTCGGGACTACCTTTGGTGTAAAATTTCTGGTTTGTTGGCTTTCATGCGGGTGGCATGGGAAGTCTATTGTCTACTTTACTAGATCAAGGTGGAATGGGAATTATCGATGTTTACAGGAAAAGTGTGGCTTTATATTCTAAATGGGTTATGAGATTGTCTTTTAGGCAGTCAAACCTGGAAATTTTTGCTTCAGCATTGCATTTGACCTAATTTTAGTGCTCCTTACGACAAAAAATATTGGAATAAACTCATAGTGTTGTTCACCTTAATTATTAAGTAGGGTGTATGTTAATGATTTTTGGTACTTTCGTTGCCAAAAGCATATGGAAATCTTTCCAATTTGTGAAATTATTGTTGCGTTGGATTGACTGCGATGGATTTCCTCTACACTGGGATCTCTTTCAAGTCTTAGAATATTTGGTGGTATCCCATCATCATTGATAATAGTCTTTCGCTTACAGAAACTCTAAGAATCAAAGCTCTCCAACTTTCTTGAAAAGAGATTCACACCACTCTGGATTTGGTCTACCTCGTAGAGACTAAATTCCCTGGCCCGAGCTCAAGATGAAATTTTATCTTGCCAATTTGAACCTTCCATCGTTATCTACAAAATTCAAGAATCAATGTCAGATGTTATGCTCCAAAAACTTGGAATCCTTTAAGCATGGTGGTGCGATTGGTGGTGGAATCATGATATTGCTTCTTTCTGCTATAATGCCGACACCATTTGATCTATCTTGAGCCCCATTTCACTTGCCATGGCCAAACGCAACACCCCTTGGGGCATATAATCTGCACAATCTACATGGCTTCATAGGCTTTCCCGTGCTTGGAATGCTTACTTGAGCCTAATGTTAACCATTTTCTTTGGTGCAAAGTACTTATTTATCAGGGCCTCCTTATTGGCGAATGTCGAAGTCACATCGGCATTCCCAATCCTAAATACCCTTTCTATTCTAAACTTGAATTTTCATGGCATTTGTTTTGGTCTTACTTCTGGGTCCATGCTTAAGACCATCTGGTTTTGGATTCATTCATTCTTATCAACCCTACCACCCAGATTTTTTTCACTGGTGTCTGACTTTGTTTGGAGATTTCAGCCCATGGCCTGATTATATTGATCAATATGTGAAAATTATTTAGAGCTTCTATTTCATTTCATCTTTTGGAAAATTTGAAATTATATGTTATTCGAGAATGATCAATCTGTTGCTTTATTCTCCATTTTTGAAAAAGTGGTTATATTGTAAATTGTGTGTATACATATTCAAGCTCAAGCAGAAAAAGTTGCTCTGGAATTTTCTCACTTGCAAGAGTTGCTCGCAGACTAGGGGAGTGACCATGCTACGATGAGTCGGGTCCCTCCGAACCCCTTGCAACTTGCCACCTCAGCCATGTCTTTGGTGGCCTCCTCCACTAGGTTCGCATCATGGAAATGCTCTCACAACCATCACTATGCCTCGGTTGCCCTTCAGTTCCGATTTTTCAGGTTAGGTTGAAGTCCTCCTTCGAGGGGGAAGGTCGTGGCTAGATCTCATGTGGTGGGCCTCTCCTCAGCTTGGAGTTCAGAACTTGCTAGCTCTCTGCCCCCTGGTTGATGGATTATTATGCCTTTGCAAATCTTCCCATGCCAGATCAAGATTGATTGACATGTAGATCCTCCTTCAGCTGAGCCATCAAGTGGAGTGTCCATCCCTCCCTGGGATGATCCTCCTCTTCCTCTTGAAGTTGTGGCTTGTGCCCAGCGCTCTCCCTTCTTTTGTAACTCTCAGGTTCTATCTTCCCTCTGTTTGCCCTAGATTTGGGCATTTTCTTGTGCCCTAATGACTCAAATTTTTATGGGACCTAGTGAATTTTTCGGTTGCCCCTACTCTTATAACTCTCTTTTATTTTTACGCTGAAGGTATTCCCCCTATGGGAAAGGCCTTTTCGGTCATTCATGATACTGTGTTAAATTTACGGTTGACAAGCATTTTGACAAGTGGTTGCTTTTGACAAAATTACCTATCACATGTTTTCCTAGAATTCTCGAGTGATTTTTTTCGGTAATTGTATTGAAAGTATTTTGATAGTTTTTTCAATACCAGGCCTCAAGCTCAAAAAATTTAATTCATCATAGTTGTCGGTGAAGGTTTGCTTAGTAGGTTTTCCACTGCTCGCAATGATTTGATACAGACCTTGCTACTCACAAAATAACTCGTAGTAGCAAATGCCGATACGACCACCATTTCTAAGCAGTTGTGACATCCCTAATTTCAACTGTGACCACCTGCATATGCAAAAAGTAGCAGGACTTAGGACACTAAGGCTATTTACAACTACCGCCAGATGGGGTTTGTTTCAGTGCACATATTTACTTGAATACTCTGTTTAGGGATTGTTGATTTCCTCATTGTAAATTGAAAAATATATTAACCCCTTTTGACAATCCTTTCGACAAATATTTTTAAAGGAGTAAAATATCTAACAGAGTGCAAAGGAATATCTAATAGACTCATTCGTAATTCTCAGGTATTTATTACTCTGCTCTTTCTTTGCATTATTTCTACAAGGTAACATCTGAATCGTTTAGCAATCTCTTGACCAGTTACTACAACAGATCCTTTAATATCTGTATGGTACTTATCCTTATGTTTGACAATGATTGAATTCCTATTTGAGCTTCCCTTTTATAGATTTATATGAGACTTAACCTTATCCAATGAATTTATTCCCATGATAGAGGAATGAGAAAAAAAGTTCATGTTTCATAAAAATATAGTTCCATTGTTATTAGTTATTTGCAAATTATTTAAGGAATTCATAAGGAATGCCAAATAGTATTCGACAAGAAGGCCAAAGAAAGGAAATTCAAGATCGGAGATTTATACTCTTGGTGAATTACAAACATGAACCTAGGGACATGCATAACAAATTTGATCCACTCTGGTTACATAACCAAACAAACTTCAAAAGGGCCCTTCGTGATCAAAAGAGTTGTAAATGGTTACTTTCTTCACTTGCCTACCGGGATGGAATTGAGTTACCATTGCCTTTCAACGATGCAGCATCTGAAGCTGTTCAGGGACTGAAAAAGCAGGTTAAAATTGTATGTATATTAAATATGCAAACATGTTTGTTTTTCCATTTTGTTTTTGTTTTTGTGTGAGTGTTTGTTTGCCTGACCCCGTGCCTAAAAGACAATATACGAAACTAGAGATGCTGGGATCACATCTTTTCCCTTTGTCATTCTGACAGAGAAAAAGATGTCCACATCGGTTGGACGGAGCCAACTGGTGTCACCCAGATTTCATCCTGAAATCTGTGACTACCCTATCCGAAAAATTTTCGTACTTTTAAAATAATGGGTCGTTTTGTGTTTTTATTGCCTGAAAGTTCTTGTATTGCGTCAAGATAATCCCAAAGAGCCATATTAGCCTTTTTCGCCAAATACCCAGATGCCCAAAATTGTTATATTCTGTCATCAGGATTTGTCTGCGGGAAATTTGTATTTAATTATTTTGAGCCCCGTATGAGGCTATTTGCGCTCCGTTTTAACTCTGTTATGATCGAAATATCTTATTATTCCTATGTACCAGAAGGATTTTAACTTAATAAGTTTTGGGCTTTATTTGTAACTTTTGGCAATTTTTCGTGTTTTTGTGGTGTCCCGTTTCGTTTTCTGTGAAATTTCTCTAGAACAATTCCTTTGCCGGGTAAGCCCGATTTTTGGCCTGGAGCAGCTGGAAAACATATACGCACATTATGCCCAGAGGAAGTCACCATCGGAGGTCTGGATCACTGGGAAAAAGTGAAGTCGTGCACATAAAAGCCCCTGCGGGGATGGGCGCATTTTTGGAAAACAAAGGATTTAAGCTACAATAGGAAAAAATAGAAGTCGCAGGCATGGGATGTAAATTTTATGCCTACCTAGTAGGGTACTTTTTCCCGTGTTTTAAAATTCACTTAAGCTGCAGTGGGAAAAATAGAAGCAGCAGGCAGGTGGGATTTAATTGCCTGCCTTGCAGGGTACTTTTTCCCGTGATAGAAAATTCACTTAAGCTGCAGTGGGAAAAATAGAAGCAACAGGCAGGTGGGAAATTTGTACCTGCTTAGCAGGGTACTTTTTCCCGTAATATAAAATTCACTTAAGCTGCAGTGGGAAAGTTAGAGGCTGCAGGCAGGCGGAAATTTATTGCCTGCCTTGCAGGGTAAAAATTCCCATGGTGAAATAAAAGAAAAGTGACTTAAGTGAAATCATGGGATTTTATTGCCTGCCTTGCAGGGTAAATAATCCCATTGTCAAAGTCAAATCACTTAAGTGGATCATGGGATTTCTGCGCTGCCTTGCAGGGTAAAAAATCCCATTGTCAGAAATTCTTAAAAATAGAATTCTATTATGCAAAAAAGTGCGACCCACCTTGGGTGAATAATAATGCATTAAATAAATATTTGATAATATTTATTCACCCAATTTTGGCACATAGGCTTGTGGAAAAGTCAACAAAAGCAAAGGGGAATAAATCAATTGGAAATAGAATTCCAAAATTAAATAAATTTAATTTATTTAATGCAGCCCCTTCTGAGAAGGAATTAATACTTTTTAAAGTATTAAAAGATTATATTAATTTCTATTTTTAGTGGCTATGGTCAAAGCACACTGTGAAGCTTAAGTGAAGTGATGTGTGAAGGATTAAATTGGATTAATTTAATTTATTGGATGGCTGTCCTTAAATATGCTATTTTTAAAAGAGAAGAGCATGATTTTTAATTAATTAATTGCCTTTAATTGTTAGGGCAATTATTAATTATAGAATTGTGAAGGTTATATAAGCATGGGCAGCCATATGGGTGAATTATTTAATTCACAGGTAAAGAATTGCAGCCAAGAGGAAAAGTGCGCCCCCATTTGAAGAAGGATTTTGCTCGGGTAAGGTGGAAACAAGGCTAAAAGCTTCCAAATTTGGCGCATGCTTTGAAGGAGGTTGATCTTTGTCTGCATAATTGTTTACACAGGTGTTACAGGAGCTCAAGTGTTGTTGAAAGGATTCATGCTCTCTTTATGTGCAAATTAAACACCATTTTTTGGGGCAGCAGGCTTGAAAAGTGCAGATTTTTACAATTAAAATTCACTATTCATGCTCCGGTGGCCATTTTTGTCTGAATAAATTGTAGGAATTCATTACAGGTGCTTTACAAAGGAAAAGGAGCTTTTATCAATGTCCAATACATTGCATATATCCTCCGAATCTGAAGAATTGTCCAGATCTGCACCAGTTTTGAAGAATTCCAGTCAAATAAGAAGAAAAAGAATTGTTCAGACAAAGACAGACAAAGCTATGGCGAAGGAAGATGAAAAAGGAAGCACAACGGAGTCATGCATCACTTCTAAATTTACAGATACTGGAGACACAGATCTAGGCTCAAAACCTCTTGCTGAATTGATAGACAAATCCAGAGCAAGAAAGACTTCACTCATGCATGCAGATTAAAAGCAGTGGAATTATTCGAGCTGCAACTTTTCCATCCATAGCCCAGTTGCCAGAATTTGTTATACAGGTGCAGATCCATATCCAGATGCAGATGCTGATGCAAATCCATATGCAGATCCAGATCTAGATCTCATAGTTGCAAAAGTTTCTGGCACAAAGGCTTCATCCTCTTGTTTCGAATGCAGCCCATGAAGAAGACAGTGTGTGGGAAATTCCTTCCAAGACCTTGTGCATGTGCTCTCATCTTCCAGTTGAAGCCTTCATTGAATTTTCATTCACCCTGAGTGCTTTCCAGATTTTTTAATTGCTCATATGCAATTAAAAATAAGGATGATGAGTTATCTACGGCCAACCTGGCACTGATGCATTTACAACAGAAGAACTGCACATTTATATTGACAAATCTGACACGGGAGCCTCACCGGTTAAATGAGGGAGATTTATCTCATGACTGCCTAGGTTTGATGCTATGCAGAAAATCTAGCCAACACTTTAACTTCTTGTTATGTTGTTATACATTCAATTGTGTTTTTCTTACTGGTGGGATTTCTATGGGAATAAAAAAAAGTGATTAATCCATGTAACAAATAGTCTACATCTGATTTCATACACCAACCATCCAACCAACACCATATTAATCAAGTGAAGGACATGAATAATTTTTTGTAAAACTTAGATGGCATTTATATGGGCTTCTAGGCACATGTTTGATATTATTATAAAATATATGGTAGATGGGAACTTAGGTGTATGTATCAAACAACCTTTGGCACCATTGCCGGCTTTAAACTTCTCCACAGAAAAGGAGGGTGACCTTGTGTGGAATTCTCACATATGCAATTTTTCTAGCTATCTTATTATTAGGTAAGTGCCTTGCCACTTTAATCTCACCATTGAGACTAGAAATACATTACATTGCATTGATATGACATTGCATTCATACTACACAACTTACAAAATTAGCTATTAAAACAAACTAATGTTATACTGTTTTGGATTGAACCTCGTGTTGTTGTAAAGAAAATAGAAGAAGAGGCATTAATAGTTGCTCAAGATGTTACAACTTCCGAATTAGAAGACTGTGGAAGCCGTGTATTGCAACTCTATTCAAAAGAGATTAGTAAGCATATGTTAGAGGGTGCAAAAAAGCATACTTCAAATGAAAATCCACCTCAAGATAATCACAATTCTTCTCAAGAGGAAGCCTTTGATCTTGGCACTCAAACTTCTAATAGTTGATATTGCACACCACATTCCACCTTGTATTTTGTAGTCATGTATTGTACTAGTGTAATATTCATCACCTCAGTATTTATTTTATCAATACCCAAAAAGATATATGCCATTTGGACATTATAGTTTTAATATCTACTATTTTTGTCGTCGTTTCTTTTTTTATTTATTTTATGGTTTATGTGATTAATATTTCCTGTTTAGATAAATTTTTTTTTAAATGTTACAAATTTTAAGAATCTTTGTTACAACAAAAAGTTCCTTGAAAAATAACCTTTTCTACTTGGGATGTTTGCCACATGATTGTCTATAACAAACACAAATGTATTATTAAATGGTTGTAGTTCTCACATAATTTTTCCAACGTTTTACAACATTGAAAAGGATAATATCTGCTATCATTGCATGTTTTTACCTATCAGCTAGGGCTCTATCTCAAGCAGTGTGCATTGCCGGTGACTGCATGAAATCTCATTCAACAAGATTATTTTAACTAAAGCCAATAGTGTTTCACTTTATGCTTGTTACAACTAAGATTGTATATGTTAAATATTATGGGATTCACACTTTTTCTCTTTCTTATAAAACTTCATATACAGTGAAAGTTTGTCTCTAAAGCGGATTGAAAGATCCATGCAACTTAACAAGTTATGTTTTTTGTTGATTATTACATGGTGGTTTGCTTCAACCTGGTGCTGCAAGTCCTAGTGTTGATCAAAGTTTCTTCAGAAAGTGGAAGCTGAAAGTCTAGAATAATGCACTAAGGGTGCCTCATAGGTGCCTTCTACAAGTGCGGTGGGTCATAGATTTGAGATTGTTGTTATTCACTATGTTGCAGATGAAAAGAGAACTTAATAGGTCCAAGTGGAAAGCATCAGGTCCCATAGATCATAGAACGATGTAAAAAACATATATGATAGGTATCAACTTGTGATGTTTAGTATTTGAAACTTTGTCGATACAAATAAAGCCATACTCAGTCTCTCTAATTTAGAATTAGTGTGAGAACCTAGTTTATCATTTAGAACCTTAAATTTTGGTCTTTAAGGGGAATGGCCTTGAATTTTGGCATGTACATACACAAGATATTCTATGAAAGGTGTGGCTTTATTTTATGCCTTTTGTTCAGGAGAGTTGGAAGGGGAAAAGAGAGCAATCAGAAGCTCATAAGTTACAAGGTGTTGAAAACCATAACAATCTTAAAGGTGGGCCTAAAAGTTCCTTGGTTCAGGAAATTATTATGGAGGTTACTTGGTTGTCAATTACAGTTCTCTACTCCATTCAACCCATAGACTATAAAACAAACTAAGTTATCGACTCATGCATGCATTTTATACATATCACCAAACCAACAAGTAAGGGGGAAAATGCCTCCACATATCTAGCCTATATACAATTAAGAATAACTGAGTGACGATCCATATAATCTAGATGTACTGATAGAATAAGTATTTACAAAAAAACTTTTCTAAACAACTGACAACCCAACCTCCACAACCTTTGTCAGCATACTCCCTTTCTATACCAATATGGGAGCTTTAGCACAAGGTATGGACATTCATCAAAGTATAATGGAAAGTGGATTTTTGTTTGCAAAATGCCTCAAACAAATGAGGTCTCATGGAATGCCATAATTGTATGATATGCACAAAATAGCTCTGACAATGATGCTCTCAAACTCTTTGAGGTAATAAAGCACTCTACAATGTACCCTAGCCATTTAAGGTTCATTTATATTTGCTTGCATATTTTGTCTCATTTATTTTTCTTGCAGAGCTAATATGTTAAAGCACTTAGTGGATCTTTAAATCTACTTTGACACCGACACTTTACATTCACTACATTCTCAAAAGTGAGTGTTAGCAAACTTACATGTCTCACTTGCATTTATATTCAATTATTACACAACTAACTATTATTTAACATCGCTTCCAATGTACTTTAGAACATTTGTTGTGGCTTTAATAGAAAATTAGAATCGTCAATCACACCCCTTATCCAACATCAACTACAAAAGAAATAACTATCCCTCTAAATCAAATAACATATTTCGTTTGACATTCATATTGCATTGTGCACATTGCAATTGCTTATTTGGCATACTTACATTACCATTCCACCCATTTCATTACGCTGCAATTGTCTAGTCAATGGGAAAGGAAATTGAAATCGTACATAAATCACTATGTATAGAGAATTGACCACTCGTTTGGACCATCACTATGAATGCGTTATAAAAAAATGATGACACGTCCTTCAAAATAGTTGCATGTCAGTTGCATTGGAACTCATCGATTATTGTGGCAGAGACAAACCTGTACATGTAGAAATTGTAGCCCTTTCCTTCTGATAAACTGGTACAAGGTTATGCCTATATTCTCACTCAGGAGGTCCAGATGCCCTGTTTTTGACCCATTTTATCTAGATGTGTGGGATCCTTTTCAAGTTTTCGATTCCTCTATTTTAGCAGGTCCTTCCTCAACAAATTTTGCAAGGGATACACTTACTGTTACGAATACATAGATTGATTTTAGCCAATCTTGCATATCTTTTTAAAATTTTAGCAATGATTTTCAAATCCCCTAATTTATTTATTTTAGTGATGATTGATATGCCTTTTATTTCCAAAAATAGTGCAACCTTTATGTGTTAGATCTCTGGCATGGCGGGTTTTGTGTTCTGGGGTCGTTTTGTCTTGTGGGTTTGTTTCCAAAGTCCTTGATTTTCACAGGAAAGAAAGCCCATTTGTTTTTTTTAGTGTTTTGTGTGCTCTTTGGATTTAATTTAATGTCCTGTCTCTTTGAAAGGATTGTTAAATGATCTAAAACTGGTGCCCTTTTCTTCATTATTCTGACTTCTGATCATATGTTTATGGTGCTCACTCATATATCCCTATATGGGATATATATACCCAATACGTATCATCATATATTCGTGGAAGGAGTTAGTTGATACTATTCAAAACTTTATAAAACTAATAAGTATGTCTATTATAACATCAAGAAATCAATCAAACATGGACATTCTAGGATATTCAAACCAGATCCACCCAACTTGTACATACTTCTACTTTATAAAACTAACATGTTTGATTATAAAGTTTTAAATAGAAAACTGAGCTCCCTATATTCATTGAACTAGCTCAAATAGAAAATAAAACATCTCTTCACGAGAGCAGATTGTTGCCTCCAACATTATGCGCGCCGAGTTTTGTAAAGTGAAAAAATAATGAACTAATTTGTGAGTTTCAGCTATAAATACATAATCGTGCCTTTCTTGTACCTCATACTTTTAGAGTCAAAAATAGACCACCTCTATAAAACCAATGTAAACTACTTTGTAGAATCCCTTCCTCTTATGATAGTCATGCTAGCTCATTTTCCCACCAAATTCTACATTTCTATAGTTATTTCTCTTCATTCAGTGCCTCTCTATGCACATAAAATTATCTGTTACTCATTGTTGATTCTCTGTGTCAATGTATAAGATAGAAAATGGTCTTCAATATGAGCGTAGTCAAAGAAAATATGCTAATAATATTGTTTGTAAACATTCTAACAATTAATTTCCTAATTGCCTATTAAAAGATTATATGGAGTAACTCCTAACCTCAAAAATCATGTATAGAAGACATCCACAATGATTCCCCTTTCAACCTCAAGCATGTGAAACTCTTGGGATAGACCTAATCCACCATCAGGAAAGCATACCGAGACTCAACATACACCTTAGATATACACATGCATACGAATTGTATTGTGCAACAACTCGGTCTGATTTTGATTTTGATCATTGTATGCATTATCAGGCAATCAACTAATTTGCAATGAAATGGAGCAATGTAATTAAACATCCTCTACTCATTGTTTAGTTGGAATCTGAACTAACAAGCAAAATTACACAATGAATTGGTTCTTCACTATTCATACTGGTTATTTTGAGACATAATATCTTACAAAGATTAGCAATGTCACACTTATTTAATTTATCTAAATAAATTTATTAAATTTTTAAAACAAAATTGTAAGGGTTTATGTCACAAGATATGCTTCCACATAACAACTGTTCATATAGTGATTCAAACAATGTTCTTCTGGCCATCCAACATCGCAATCAATTCCTACAAACACAGACCATCTCATAAAATAATTTTGTTTATTCTGGTTATGCTTCAACCATACTATGCCAACATTTGGTAAAAAAGATAAACAATTTGAAAAACACAACATCACAATTCTTCCATGTGGTTCTTCCATGTGGTCATATAGCCTTCACAGAAATAACTTTACATTGTTTATGATATGCCTTCCTTTCTTTGCACATCCATTGTCGGTAATAGATTTAGATCTACCTTATTAAATCTCTGCCATCCATCCAATAAATAGTTGCAAAATTCTTAGAAACCTAGCCTACATCATAAAGCTTACAAGGATCATGCAGACCAAATTCACATTAGTCTATCCATATCAAGGTCACCAGCCACTACGAAAATTAAAGAATGCATAATAAACCAACAATAGAACCCCCAACACAAAGGGTTTTAAATCCTTCAATTCTCAGGTTTATGTGGTTCTCATACACGCACATTGCCACTGGAATAAAAAATGAAAAAAGAACTTCCAAATGGCTTCACATTACTAAAAATAATAAGAAAGCAAAGCTGCTACAGACTTAAGTCTGCCTCACAAGATATTTTTTGGTAGGAAATTTGCTAACATGGTTGTTCCTTTCTACCTGGTTAACCAACCCTCTGTTAGATAAAATGGACTGTGAAAAACTGGAAACAATTTTTAGGTCTTGAGCAAGTTTTACAGGTATAATTCCCCCTGTCTAAAAAGTTTGCCCTGCGAGTATCAAGTCTTGGCTTGCTAAACTACACTCTGTTTTTCCAGCTTTTCTTAGTGACTCATTCCACACTAAAAGCTCCAAGCCAAAGTCCAAGTAGATGGTCCTGAGTAACTATCATCCACATATCAAAAAATATAACCTAAATCATAAGCACCAAGCTCATTCGTGCTTTTCAGGTAATGAAACTACTAATCAACATGGAAAAATAATTTCATTAGGGACCTAGTTAAGGAATTCATAAATAGTTCCACGATTCTAGATAATTTTTCTTAGAACATGAAAACCAAGTGTAGAAAGAAACTGCTTTGATAAAACAATACAGTATTCTGATTTCATAAACTGAGAACATCAAAATATTCCTCTTTCTTTTCCAGTACAATGACGGCCTCATGTGCACGATCTGATTAAAAGCCATCAAAGTCATCATTCTACTTTCTAGCTTCAAATTGTTTATTCTTCAATCTCCCAAATTCTGAAATGAAGTTCCTAGCACCAAATCATAAAAAGAATGGCATGTACAAGAATTTAGAAGATCACAAATAGAATGGAAGACTTCGGGATGAAAGACTTAAGATTAGACAGCTTAAAGAGGATTTGTTTAGGCCAAAGATCTATATTTATAGTAGTAGAAGGCGGTTTGCAGTGTTAAGACTAGTTAGAACAGTCAATTCAATAATTTGATAATTACAAGATGTGGATTACTGTGTGCACGAGCTAGAGGGATAAAATTTTGAGCCAAAAAGAAATAATTGGCTTACCCAATAAAATCTATTGGTCAGAAAGATACAAGCGCATTGCGGCCAAAGAGCCAACCGGCATAAGCTGGAACACTTTTGCTCCCAAAGCTCAGTGCCACTTGCAAGGTGGCATTTCAAATAATTTAGTTGTTGATATTATGGACATAATGTAAAATGATTGGAGAATATTCAAGTGAAGCCTAGGGGTTTTACGAGGAAAAGAGTGGCTAAGAAGAGTTTCAAGCTTAGTTTCCAAGTCTAGAAATGTTTTAATTGCTCAGCAATGCAAAAAATCCAAAAGATCTGGAACTCTTGTCAGTCATTTTTTACACGCAAAATTCGTAATGTGGCATATACATATTATCTTTCGAAGCATCTAATAGACTATTACATTTCATACATTGTTTTGCAAATAAGAATAAAAACATTAATAATAAATTTAAAAGTTTAATATATTTGATTTTAAGCAATTTTGAGGCTTTTGAATTTCTTATTGCAAAAAATTGAATTCATTTATACGAAAAAAAGGGCCGACCTAGAAACTTATAATTTTCAGGCTACTTGAAAAATTTAATCCTGCTAGATTTTTGCAGATTAGGCTAAATGTAAAAGGTTTTGATCAAATGAGTGTCTAGGAGTCCATTGTATGTAAATATTACTGAAGGAAAAGTACATTGGATATGGCTTGACATCAGTCATAATGTTGCAGGGAGGAGTCGAAATAAACTTCAAAATATCAATTGACAATATGCAATAACTTACAGGCATCAGGAGTCACTTTTTAGTAGATGACTCAACAAAAGGGTATGCAAACTGAGCATGTTAATTACCCACATTGTGTCATGTTTTCAGGAGAAATTAGAAGAGTAAGATCCCAAATGGAAATGAGTACTGTTTAGGAGTCGACAAAATTGAGTCCATGTTAGAAAGATGCTAAGTCAATGACCATTGATGTTTTCTGGTGCATGTATCATGTAGGTTGATTCAACTATGGTGAAAAGTTAAGAATTAAACACTTGGAACATGTGTATCTCAGATGGATGAAGGCAATTTAAGGGCTTGAAGGTCTAAAGAGAAGAATAGCGACTAGATAGTGACAAATGTGACTAGAAAGTCAAAAATCACAAAAACTCAAGGCAATATTTAAGAGATGCAAATGGATATTCATATTCAGGCATAAATTCTGTCAAATGAACAATTTTTGGGAATCATCAATTGGTGTGATTGGTAGGCAATATGATCTGCCATGCAAACAATTTCAGGTCCTCAAAAGATCATTTAGCAAGTGACCTATTCTTTTTGTAAGTCTGGCTTTGACACACCATTACTAGACCATGGTCTTCTTTGCACTGTCATCAACCTAATGAAGAAATTTCAGATAATTATTAGTAATTTCCTTTTGTAGAATGATGGCCATAAATTCATATGCAATTTAATTCGTCAAGTAAGGATATATGTTTGAGCTTCACCCCTTCCACCATTTTTGTAAAGCAATTAAGACATTCCTTACTAGGTAGGTAGTTATAATGGAAGTAAAATCATTTTTTGTCTAAATATCACTGGTTTGACCTTTTAAAATCTTATTGGAAGTGGTAATGTGGTATTGCTTGGAGCATCAACTCTTCAAGTCAAAGCTACAAGTCATGCTAGGAGGCTTTCTGCCAATTAAACGTCAAGTCACAATCATTCTTGGTATGACTGTGATCATACTTTGCATGGACAAAATTGCTGCTAGCCTTTATGAAAGTGTTTACCCTCTGGAAAAATGCCTCAACTCAAGGTGCTTGCTTCTTTTGATATTTGACACCAATGAAGGATTACAAGATTGCTAAAGAATAGGTTTGCTTCTCATTGGAAACAATGCACATTATTCCACCAAACCAGACTGTCTGTATCTCTTCTATCATTCCATTCATGAAAACTGGAGCCTAAAACACATTGAAAGAGCTCTGTTGGGACCCTAACTTGTTCAAAGTTTGTTTTACACAGCTCCAAAATATCTCTTCAATGAGCTAGGGTTTTGTTCCTAAGAACCCTAACAATGAGTGTTTTTGAAAAATACAACACTCGATGAACTATTAAGCATGGATGATGCTCAAAAACTTAAAAGAATAGTTTTATGAAAGAATACTTCAAATTGTAGTACTTATGCATGTGTCTTATCAACTTCTTAGGTTTTATAAACTGAGCTTCTTCATAGTCAGAGCTTTAATGGAGGCAATATTCTCAATACTTAGAAATGGACTCCTCTATAATCATGATCCGGGGACTCTGTGCAAAGCCATAAATCTTCAACATGTCATGTCTTGACATAGAATCATGGTCTACAAGAGTTGGAATTATACTATTTAGATCAAAACTGTCATATAATGCAGACAGGGAACTAGCTTCCAATCCAACTGCTACCTGACATAGTTCATACAATTTTCATAGAGGAAGGTCTCTTGTGTTGGCTAGAAGGTGCCATTCCCATTAATGATGATGAGGTTAACTCTCTAGGCCTTTTCATGAGCCTAAATCTCCATTTAAGTATTAGAATGATAGCTCCCGTGTAACCCATTCCTCTCTTTTTATATTTCCTAATAAGTTAAACGTCAATCTGTCCCTTTTATTTTCCAAAGCATAGCTCCCTGAACCCAGTCTTATTCTGTGACTGAAGGACAATACGGTCACCTAGGGAAGAGGTCTGTGAGCAATCTGTGCAAAATCATAAATAAAACAGAAGAAAGGTTAGGAGATGTGTGTTCCTTCTAGTTGACAGAGTGTGCAATGCAATAGTTTTAACAAATAAATCTTGAAATAGGTCCAAACCAGTCTGTTAGAAAGTCTTTTCTCCTAGATCTAGGTTTCACAAAGTCTATGTAGAGATCTCAAGAAATATGTTTGACCAAATACACCATTTTCAATCAGTTCCAAAATACCTCTTCTCTATTCCCTCCTTTGGGAGGGATAAAGTTATGACCAATGGGAGAGTTTGAGCAACTCAAAAGTCTCACAAGAATGCTATTACAAATTTGCATCATTTAACCCATTTGTGCCTTTCAACATTTATTGTGCTGAACAACCCATTACAATGAATAAAGTCTTTTTAATGAATTACATTCCTAAGCTATGAAGGGAAGCATCTGGCAATCTAGTCCTCATGGAATTCCTTTTGCATGACAACATAACTGACAATGAGGCCCTTTAACGGTTTACATGCACAAACTCCAATTCCATCAACAAAAACTAGAAGTAATAGCTGGTGAACCTTCAAGCTAACGGATTTTAAACCAATCACTTAAGATTGCTGAGATTATTTGAATCAGGAAAATAAGGAAAGAAGAAGAGGCAGGCTATGGAAATGAAATTGGAAGCAAGCAGTGAAGATCCCTCTTGGGCTTCTTCCATATTACAAGGTCCCAGTTGACTCTCCTGGCAGCCTTTATTCTCACCAAATTGGATATGGAAGCTCATGAATGTGATCTTTTCTTCATGGGAATGTATATGTACTGAATTTGTAACAAATTTGAAATGTAGAGAAGAACCTTTTATGTTGCTTCAATCTTATTGTACATTACAAAATCAATGTTTACCGTATCAACATAATTTCAGACAATAACTATCATCCTTAGATTCAAAAAATATATGTTAATGCTTTTAATTTTGGAGAGCACTCTGGGTAAATAGGCCATAGATACCAGTAAAGTTCCTTTGTTTTGAAATAGGAGCTGGAAATAATATGCACAAGATCCTGCAGGAATGCTTTGCCATGATCCATTGATTTAGGCATCAACTGGCTGCGTTAGAATCTAATTAGGATGTTTTTTTACTGTGGCCTTTGCAATCAATCAATTTTGCAGATCATGATAATTTTTTCCAAATTCAGATCCATAATATATTCAATGTATCTTAAAAAATTGGAGATTTTTGGAGATTCCTTAGTCACTTAGTATACACAACATAAACTGAAAGAAGGAAAATGTACATTAATTCAAAATGAAATGAAGGAGCTGCCAATGACTGATGTGTATAGATTCTTTAAAGTAGGCTAAATCTGCATATTACAAGGAGTTGCCCTCTATGCTGGTTTAATAAAACCTTAGCATGTCAAGCAACTGCCTTAAACTATTATTTTATTCAACTTAGTGTGATTTGCACATTAAGATGCAGATGCTAGTGAATAAGCCCAAGCATACAAAGCAAGATCCTTACAATGAGGTAGTTAAAAGAGATGGAAACAATTAAAAAAAAGGATTCTCTTTAGACATTTAGCTATGCCATATCGAGAGTACAATTTCCACAACTTTACATGAGACGAAAAAACCTCCGTGCAAAAAGCAATGTGGAATTTTCACCCTACAGCTTGTGTCGGCAATAAATTCTTTGTTCCAATCAGGTATTTGTGTGGTTTAATTTCATTGATTTGTCACCTGAGACCAACAATTGGGTAAAGTTCCCCGGCTTGGTTCACTTGAACAACTGAGTTGTACTTTCATAATGAGAAATTTTCACCTCCTCCAACTAATGGCTCACATTGAAAGATCATGGATTGCCGTTCAGCTTAAGGATCTAGGCCAAAGGAGCAAGGCCCAACTGTTATGAGAATAGTGTAACCCTATATCAGGCAAGGCTTTAGACCTTGTGATGTTTGCTGTGAAACCTTTACTTTTCATAGTGAAGCTAAATGATCATCAACCTGAAAGTATGCAGGAAATGATGATCCTGGAGTGTAGATTTGTCTCAAAATTTAAGACAATTAAGTGATTGAATTTTGGTGTGAAAAAGTGGCTGACCTTCTGCTTGAAAGCAAGAAATACTTTGTCTTGATCCTATGTGTTGCCAAAATTACATCTGGAATGCTAAGAAACCCTTCCTTCTCAAAAGGTGCCGAAGTTACATAGAAGCCACAATAGACTTAATTCTAAGAAGTGCCTTGCATAGTACCATGTTCTGCATTAACACCATTTCATGAAAATTCGGTCATTTGGTACCGAATGTGGAAAGGGAAAAGTGGACTTGTTCGGTAGCCTTCGGTTACGACTGTACCCATGAAGACAAAATTTTTTTTTCCTTTTTTGGCAAATTTTTCCTTTTTTGGATTTTTGAGTTCACAAGGATAGAAAAAAATTTGCCATTTTTGGAAAGGGTCCGGGAAGATGTAGCAGCAAAAACTTGCATGTGCCATAACTTTCATTTATGTGGCTCCGTTTTAGGTGTCGTTTTCTCTAAAAGTGTATATTTTCTCGAGCTCTACGCATTGATGGCAATATTTTTCTTATTTTCATAAAATCCATTTTTGCACCTTTTTGGACCAAGCAACTTCTTGCAATCTTTTGAAAGAATCATGAGCTTTGATCGCCTGTAGACAGATTAGTAATTAAAAATACTGGATAGCTTTCCAAAACTCGGCGAGTATTCTCCCGTGCTCTAGACTAATCGTCCCACCTGCCAGCTTGGATCCATATTTTTCCTGCTTAGTTATGATGTTTCAGGAAATATGTCAAACAATACTATCATGCTGAGTGGATCAAGGAAGGTCACCATGAACAATCAAAAGCTCCTTGAATCTTATCACATCTCACTAAATAAATAACTGTGATAGAGAAAATAATAAATTTCAATAATGTATGAATTAAATGTTCTCTATGCAAATGCTTTATAAATTTATGATCATATATATATATATATATATATATATATATAAAACGTACCCAAAAGCGTACCGTACCCAAGAATTTTTAAAATTTGCCGTATCGGCCGTTACCGAACCCGTACCCGTATCCGTAGCTCCAGTCTAGGCTTTACATCCATATTTTAGAAGACATACTCTGATTCTTTGTATTCCATCCAAGAAAAAATTTGACCTTGCAAAGGAGTCTTCAACATCTAGTTAAAACTTTGTCACGGTCAAACATGCAATGATACATATTGAACAATCACAAGACTCATAATTGACTTGCCCTGTTATAGGCTATAGGCTCAAGGCATAATGGTGCAATTATTGCTTTGTGAAAAAGGTCATTAGTTATAATTTTATGAGCAACAATTTCCTCGAATGCATAGGCTGAAGCGCATATTGCTAAGGCCCTGTACATATTTTAATAATTGGTTGCCAAGCATCTACAAAGTCTGTTTGTTGGCATAGGGATATGCAACAAGGAGTGGCAGAGATTCAAAGGCGAAATACAAGTTGGACAACGGAGCAATTTGTAATAAGATTTTTAAGTTGTGATGCTCTCTACCCAAATATTCAGGGCATCTGATGCACATCGGATTGTGATACTTTATATTATAAGGCTTAATAAACTCATATCACCTATGTTGGCAAAGAGAACAATATTCAAGTAAGGTTGACTTTGATTCTATAGAACCCATGTATTACCCTTGCCAGATATTTACATGAAAGATATTGCATCATTTCGGTGTCCCACTTGGGATCCTTTAGGAAAATTGATAGAATGAAGTCCAACTATTGCAGTGAAGATGTATGTTTGATTACCTCAATCCCCTCAAGTAAGGATCAACTAAGGGGGAAAATATGTTTTTGCATGCTAGGAAGATGCTGATTTCTAATTAAAGTTTTGTTTTTTAGCTGTGTGAACAACACCAGGGTTGAGATGGTTATAGCTCATTTAAGGTTAAATGCATGTCATGGAGTCCTTTGTGCATGCAATCTGCCTATAACTTACTGGTCCCGAACACTGAAATTTGGTTGTTCATGCTACTCATCCAACTCTTGAGAAACGATCCAATTTTCGACTTTCTATAACTATTGATCAAAGAATGCATCATCAACTCATAATAAGTTACACATACTATTGCTTTTTGTCCTTTTAGGCAAGATGGACCGTGCTGGGGACATTTCGGAAGCTCGGGGATACTTAGGAATGCGATCCTAAAGCCACTGCTCCGAACCAATTGACCTTCATTGCAAAATCAGTATGGGATTCTGTACGGAAACAGTAGTTCATGATGCACAGCATACCTGACCTTGGTATACGTCCAAGGGACTAATGCATGTTTGAAGAATACTATTAGTTCTATGCGGCACACCTTCATGAACAATCTTTTAACTCTTTGAGATCTATTAAGGCACCAAAGTTTAAAAAAGGAACTGTGGCACCCCACAAGGACCCCCATCGTTATCATTTCTTGGTCAGTCTTAGAGTGACTTCAGGCCAAACTTTGTCCTGAGATGACTAGGCATTGGACCTCTCGAAAGCATATTCCTTAGCACTAACATCAATTGCTCACTCACGAGGAATTGAAATTGATGATTACTTGTTTTAAAAGGTGAGATAAATCCACCTAGTAATACTATGAGATTTATGAAGGTGAGATAGTCCAAATGCAGTTCTGTCAACTATAGCTTTTTCATCCAAACTTCTTCAAATATTAGTGCATTTTCATGTCTCAGGATACCTTTCATGACGGGCCTCTAGGGTCGGGACATCAAATCCAACTTGTTACAATAAGGGATCGAATATCTAATTGACCCCTTCTTTCACATGAGGTGGTACATCTAGGCAGATGCCCAGGGGTATCCAAGAACACCATTTGATGCATATGACTGTTGGACCTACCACAAATCAGATCTGTCAAATCTGACTCCATTGCACGTTCCACAAAACAAGGACTTCCTTAGTTATGAGGCACATCTCTTAAGGTCTTTAGAAGAGACAACACTTCACTTGTAGACTCACAAATATTGGCTTCGCAACTCTTCCTCAAGCATTGGAATGGCTTATGAGACCAATAGATATACCTGAGATCTCATTTTCTTTGGATATTCGGCATCATTACGAGTTCACTTGAAGATAGAGAGCCCAAGTGTCTTAGGAATGATGTACCTGGGGGGGCGCTAACCTTCTGCCAAATTGTATTCACCTATTCCTCCTCAAAATCAGTAATAATCAGACAGCACTTCTGCAAGTTCCTTTAGTTCTTATATCTTAGTGATTCGTCACATTCATATGTCTTAGGGCATCCATTTCGATTTGGGTCCTTTGCTCCAATTTTATGTTTAGAGCTTCGTTTCCTCAGTCTATATTGAGCTCTATGTTTTGGATGTTTCATCTCGATGTTACATTAATATTGCCCAAATGGTTCCTTATCTACAGCCCAACACTTCAAACCTATTCTCTACTTTCCTTTTCTTTGATCATGCAAAGGAAAGATTTCAAATGCTGAAGGCATTGAATGTTCCGATCGCCCAATCCATTGCTGAAAGTAACAGGTGGGCTGGACCAAGAGACCCTGATGATGATCAATTGGAACACAAAGTTCTGTTGTGCAAACAACAAAAATTCATGTTTATTGCAAATTTATGGGTTGACGCAGGCCTCGTAAATGGTGCTACAGGAACAACCACCGACATTGTCTACAACGTATCAATGCCACCACCAACATTACCTTTATTTGTTGTTAAATTTGAAAGATACAACTACCCATGTTGGGATCCCTCCAACCCGTTACATATTTCGATACCCCCTATTTCGAGAGGGAATCAAAGACAATTGCCGATTAAAATGGCCCGGGGATTAACTATCTAGAAGTCCCAGGGACTTACTTCGCATAGAGCAACTGTTGACATTGGAACCAATGAAAGGCAGGGTCTGACATTCACAACTTTCTCCAGAGTTCCCTCGCTTGCAAATCTGTGCATTTCCCTCCTTTTTCATTCGAAAGGTACTAAAAAATGGTGCACGTACCAACACTTGGAGCAAGAAAAAATGAGGAAGCAAGACTATTATCACTCAAGAAGTCGTAAATACTACACTCTACTTTGATAGCACCTCCGCTACTACTTTACTCAACACTTATTCTATCAAAATCGGCATTGCCGTTCAATGGGTATCAAATGTATTCATGTTTTACCGGAAATAAAATTGCCCACAAAAGGCTACCATTCATGATATAATTCTTCAAATGTACGGAGGTCTTCATGTATACATGTTTAGTTCAGATGTTGTGATATAAGGATTTGCAACTTTAATATGTACGAATCTGTAACAAATTTAAATGTACACATACAACATTTCAATGTAATGTTCATCTATATTCCTACACTACCACTATCAATCACATGCCTTATCGAGTGTATCAAAAAAGACTTCATTTATTCCAATTTAGTTCAAATATCAAATACAGTAGAGCCCCATAATTACCACTAAAATGAATACGGAAGTAACAAGATTTGCAAATGTATATATCAAAAACGTTTGTAACAAGTTTTAAATGTAGAATGGAACCTTCAAATGAAGTGATATCTACACTTACAAAATCAATCACACTCCTTATCAACATCGACTACAAAAATAATAACTATCCTCTAAATCAAATAACATATACCGTTCGGCGTTCACATTGCATTGTACACATGCGATTGCTAGTAATAAACACTAAAGTTAGAACCCACTTAGTATGGAATTGTTGAATTTAGTTATGTGAATCTTTTCTTAGAATTATAAAATTTGATCGATACATGACACACATAGGGCATACCATATATATGAATGTTTTCAACTCTCTTTTCCGTTCTACTTACAAAGTTAAACATGTTTAGTATTTTAACAAATGCAAATGACTTTCCAAATGCACTTTTTTCTTAATTTGTCCCAATGAAAATATTGCTATCAATTAGGGTTTTGCAAGTTTTGCATAAAAATATCATTTTGAATTTGTGGCCACATCTAATTTTCATTGGCACGATAGCCGAAGTTTATGTCTAGCCAAAACTTTCTTGTCAAAGGGCATCACTCTTTAAGAAAGGTGAATTTATTTGATGCCATGCGGGTCTCCCTAATTCATGGTTTTATAGGTTGATTCTGATATTTTTCTTACATTCAAAGTAGTGTTGCTAACTGTTCAATAAATCTTTGCGGAAAGCAAAAAAGCCCGCATGCATTAATTCACTGCGTGACAAATCTTGGTGTTACCCCAACGAATATAAGGTTTACACTTAAGTTTTTGGTGTGATTGGAAATGTGATAAAACTTTTCCTCATTAATTAATTGAATTGTTTTGAGTCCTTTACTGGTTTAATCTTTAGGTCACAGTAGTAATAGTTTCCATATTTTTTTTAAGAAAAGTACTTTTGTCTCATTTAATAATGTACTCGTTATATGTTTATTTTAAATTTAGTATGCAACAAAATAATAACATCAAAATTAATTACTCAAAATTGATGTCATTGCTCTATCGATTGTTATATTGACAATAGTCCCCAATATACACCTCCCATTGAACCCTTAGCAATTTTGTGGCAAAGCCAACAGGTGCAAAGCAACCTAATTGTATATGCAACTACCCATTTCCTCGCAAAAAAGCGACAGCATTCAAAGATCTAGATTTCAAGAGGAACAAAAGCGTTTTTAAGAATGGTTGCGATTGACACACCAGCTTTACAGATATGCCAATATTGATAACATCCATTCTCTCAATGATAGAAATGCATTACCGTATTTTATCTTCTCTCGTCAAACCCTTTTTGAGCTGGTAAATAAGAGCCGAGAACATATAGCACAGCTGCCAGGAGTGACTTTCAGAATACCCGACTAGCATTTGGAGATCAAATCTATACAAGTAGTCACTAGAACATATTGGCATTAACATTCACAGAACTCAGATGCAGATTTTTATATCCAATATCCATCTATTGTTAAGCACATTACCAGGCTGGAAATCATGTTTCTAAATTCAAAACTTGAGATAACACTGAAATGCCCAGTTTAAATGTTGTATGAAAATAATAATATGGGGCTTCCAAAAATTAGAACAAATGATAACCATGTGGGAATAATATATGTGTGGTATATTGCAATCAAATTGCAAAACAGTCAAGGGATTAGAGAAATCATTTCATAATTATGTAAATTTGCCAAATAATTTTAATGCTACATAAAACTTTTATTGGATTTAAACCCGGCAGTCATTAAATTTCCCTGTCCAATTACTCTGGGATCAATGGAAATTAGGCAATCAACCAACTCTTCAACACTTCAATTAAATGCAAATAGCAAAAATCAGTCAAAAATTACTTGAACCAATCAAATAGATGACTCAATAAACCCAAAGACAAGGGTTTAATGGCCTCTACTAATTAGTTAGCAATTAATTCTCAGCTGAACATACAAATCAGAACTAGGCTTCTTTTGCAATCAATGCAGATCCACTGGTATTATAAAAAACTGCTACTATTCTGATCGCTGCCCCTGAAGCTTATTAAATACTCCAAACATACTCTCAGTATCAGTCCTTAAAACATCACAAAGACATATTACCAGCTGCCAAAAATATAAATATCCTCAAGTCATAAACTACATATATGCAATCAAGTCTCACAAACCCATGCTATAAACAAGATGAAAACAACTTACTCAGTCAAACTCAAATTACTTTTACCTATGACAGTTTGTGAAATTATAGAGCTCCAAAAATACCATTAAACCAAGCCTGTCATACAAGTTGCCGACAAACAGGTCCCTTGTTAGCGTACAAATTGTCATGCTAAATCACCTTGAAAGGCTCAAAATTATTAATATTAGACCCCAAACAGCCACACTTAGATCACTGATCTTAAAGAACCCAAATCACAAGCGAATTTGTGCAAGATCCCAGTCGCTAAACACATAATTACATAAGACTTTCAACTGAGTAATGAATACATGGGAAATTGCTGCCAGTAGACAAGCAAAAAGCATTTAAATGGGGTCGCTGATTTTAGTAAAGAACAGCAGCTCCTTTACACTCCAAAATCAGACCATAATGTCCAAATAAAGTCGCTGTAAACCAATATAGCTATCATTCGCTGGGCATATATATATTCCAAACATGCATTAAACATTCAATCTTCTACTCCCAAACCGAGTCGCTGTTAGGAAGAAGGAACAAATATATATATATTATTTAATAAATATGGACCTCTAAAGGAGATCGCTGGGCAAGGAAGAAACAACAGTTTACTTAGACAATAATCAAATCCTGAAGAGCTTATAAATCTGCCCATACACTTCACTATAACCAACAACTCAACCATACCAAGTTCACTACATATTAGAGCATTTTAAGCATGCATTTAAACACTCAAGGGAGTTGCTGCAGTTAGGAGGCAATAATATCAAACCAGCTGGACGATTTCACCCTAAAGATTGCATCCAAACAATCCATAAACATTAATAAAGAAGTCACCAAAGCTTGGAATGAAACACACAAACCATAAGTCGATTTGCAACACAAAAATACTTTAATTTGATCACATAACCCAACTGCTACAGTAAAAACATGCAGATTTCAATGGCAAACTTTATCTAACAATTCGCTAAAGCCAAAGACATGGATCTCACTTGAGATTGCACAAATAACTTCTTCAAATTGATTTTCAATAACCAGCTACAAAGATCTCCCAAGCATGAGAGAGAGAGAAAACATCAATGGGCATGCATCCCAACTCCAAGCATGGAGTATCAAAATAATCTCATCATAACATAAGTCTCACAATGATCCCAAGCTCTCCTTTTATAAACAAGGAGGCACAAAATTCGAAATCCCTAGGAGAGGGAAATTATTAAATAAAAATAGTTTATCCTCCCTAGGTGTGGCGTTCCCTTTCTAAGGGTGATTTTAATATTAAAAGCCACCCAAAAGTTATTTAATTAATTCCCTTTTTTTAATTTTGCATTTTGGGAATTAAATTAAATAAATTACATAATTAAATAATTATTGCTTTATAATGTCAAATAATAAAAATCACTCTCCAGGCAATAATATTTAATTATTTAATAAAATTTTCCCCTTGCAACATCCCAAAGCCTACGGGGAAAGATAGGCTAAGGGTCTTACAAAAATGGGGACATTACATATTTCATCAACAACTGATAAGGGAATGATGGAAGAAACTCGCTACAAGCTCAATGGAATTACCTGTGTGGAAATTCCTCTCCTTTTCTAAGAGGGTTTTCGTCCTCTTGAATATTTTTAACAAACACAAAGCTTAGATAAAATTCTGAGTTTCATAAAAGAGTATGAGATATTCCCTCTTCAATTTGACCTCTCCCTTATAAAGGAGAAATGGTCTTTCAACTTGAACCTATTAGATTTACCAATGCAGCAAAAGTTATGCACAGGTTTCTAAGCAAGAGCCCCAATACTTCCCATCCTAGCTAGTTGCATTTTCCTCATAGGAAAGGATACTTTGAAAAGGGCCTTATATTTCTTAAAGGGTCAATATTCATTCTCTAGGTAAGTCGCCATACTTCCTAGGAATGATACAAACATTACCAGAGACCCCTTTTGCACTTTTCTAATATTACAACATTAATTTATAAGTGCCTCCTTTTATTAGGCCAAATAAATAATTATAAGTGCTTTAATTTTTTTTCAATTTATTTTCTTTTATTTTCTTTTAGGCACTTTTAAAAATTTATTATGACTTAAGTCACCCTTGCACACTCCCTTTGGCCGTCGGGTAGACAGAATGGGCCAAAGGTTTTGATGCTATTATTCGAGAAAGAGGGACATTTCATATATTGGTGTTTTAATTACAAGTAAGTTGTGGTTTTTCTGTTTTAAATTTGTTTAATTGAAAGACACTTAACAACTTTTTCCACGTTGATCTCTGCACTGCAAATGTAATGTACTATGAGTAATTGCCAAATAAGAGGAGGAATCTAGCCAATATGTCAGTGTGCACAATACATCTTTCTTAACATATAAAGTAATTTAATGAGTTTCAAAGTCTACATTAAAAAAAGAGTATAATTCACCCAAACGACATATTTAGTCTAGAAAAACAATTTCCAAGGAAAGGAATTATGAAGAACCTTCAACTGTTGCATCTGATGGAATAACAGGTTACACTTCTTTGGCCATTCATTTGGCACCTGCAGCCTTTAGTGGGAATCTGAAATTCAAGATGCTTTATGCATAACCCGTGATGCCAAAGAGTACAACAATTGTTCACTGAAAAAATGTTTGGCATGCAATGAACAATTTATGTGATGAAGTTTTGCAGTGCATAAAGAGGAAAGGTTTTTTTCATTGAATTCAAAATCCTTATGGTCAATGTCAAAAGGAAAATAATTATCAGTGATTATCATGTCACAAGCAAATGAACAAATTACCAGAAAACAAGTACAAAAACCTTAATGTTCTTACGACAATAAGAAAGAAAGCATGGTTATCTGGCTCATCAATGAAATGTTGTTGTACACATGTTTGACAAAGCTTGACCAAATGCCTCCACCCTGAAACAACATCATATCAGTAACACATGGTTTCCTTGCAACATTGATTACAGAAGGTATGCTTGAGACAAGATATCCAGTGAATCTATCTATATACATTTGCAAATTTGGTGTGATTTTTAGTAAGAAGCCAGAGCGGCTAGATTCACTAATTGTTGCAATGATATTTTACCAATCATGCAGGGAAAGAGCCTTAAGGCATGGCTTGTACTAAGTAATATGATCAATCTAGGTTGAATCACCAAACAATGCTCATAACATTCATTTTTCTGAATGCTTCTATGTCATCTACCTCCATCACTAAAAAACTTAGTTCAATCTCTGAAAACCTTTTTCCAGAAGATCAAAAATCTTTTGAAGAATTCTTATTATCTATTCGGTTGTATGGCATGTTAAAAGTTAATGGTGGGCTCCACTTTAAGACCACCTTTTTTGCACAATTTATAAGGGTATCTATAACAAAAATGGACCATACACAATGACATGTGGTGGCTCTAGAATCCAAGCAAATTGTAGTTAGTTGACATGACTGAACAGGCACATATATCAATCTCTTTGTGTTGAAAATTCTAAAAGCTTTGGTTCAAAAACTAAAAACCTTTTCCCTTTGAAACACACCAAAGAGCTTGCTAAAAAACTCTGTATCATCCATGGTCTTGCTTTAATACCACCTCTGATTACAATTCAATAAGGGAGAATGGACAATAGAGAATGAAATGTGGTTCACAAGCACATTACAGCTAGATGTCAAGGAAACTTCTAAATAACGTGTACTGATGATTCTTACAATGAAAATACATGGTTCATGACACGTACTTGTTTTTTACATGCATCCTTTGATGGGTTCTTCACTACTGAATGGTTGTCTAGTGGTTATGTATTAACTTCTAAGATCATTCAAATAGTGTTGAATCTTGGTTAGGTCACCATTGTGATCATTTTGAGTGTAATATCCCCTTTTAACGATTTTTCAGCTATTCTGTTTTTTTTTTTGTAATTTTCTGAATTTAAGCATAGTTGAAATAAATCCTAAACAACAACATGCAAACAAAAACTCCAAATATGATAACAACCCAACTGTAATATTTATTCAAGGAGCTGATTATAAATTTAAAACAACTTACAAAAAACCCTTACTACAAAAAATGCCGCAACAAATGAATAAACACAACAATGGATACCAATCAAGGTCCAACAGCTTGGAAACAAAGTACATCAGTTCCCAACTGGTACGACAGGCTGGAATATGTTGATGTAGATGTTCGACAACCCAATCAAGGGAACATTAGCTACTTTGGGTTTCAAGAACAACAAACATTCCACCCAAACCCCAACACAGTAGTGTTCTTTTCCAATTAAAATATAACAATATCCTTAGACTACTCAAAGTTAATTCTATTTTCCTCGTTTACTTTCCCCTTAGCCTACAGAAAATAATTGGACTATCAGGTATTCAGAATTAATTAATTCTGAAAAGGGGACATTACAGTCTGCCCTTCCCAGAATTGCTTGCCCTCAAGCAGTGCCTTCCAATTCTCTCATTCTGAACTGCCTTGCAAATACTGGGATCCCAAATTCAGCTTGGGAATTTGTAATTCCCAAACCTTGAAGTTGTTGGCTTTTGTTGCACCTCTCTGATATGATTAGGAAACCTTGCATTAGGTGAAGCTCTTTCAATAACCTCAATAAAGGAGTCCAGAGTAGTGGAGTCATGCATCAACTGGGATCTTGAAAGTGGCTAACAATAGTAATACCCTCCATTCTACTAGTTGAAATTGTTGTAACTTTGTCAGTGATCCCGTGGATTACTAACTCTTTTCTATTTAACTTAAACTTCAGCTCCATATTATGAAACTTTTGGATGAATTCCCTGCGAATGCAACCATTGCACTCCTAGCACCAAGTTAGTCTCTTTCAAACCAACAACATAAAAATCATCACTTCTGATGGTTCATCCAATGTGAAGCTAAGTTGTTCAACCTTTTTTTGGCAAGTTATTGTCCAAACCATCAGCTACAATGACATTGAAACTTGGTTAACATTCATTTATACAATTGTGGGTTGCCCCACTATCAATCAATACGATAATGTTTTGCCCAAGGACTCCACTAACCCTAAAGGGTTGATATTGTAGTATACCTGTACAGTGTGGCAAGAGTGCTTCCTACAACCTTTGGTTCTTCAGAATCTTTATTTGCTATCACTACTATGTACATGCACCTGTCCCTTTGGAAGACACCTATGACTAGGTCCCCATGGATCCTTGCAAGTGAAGCATAGTTTCTTCCGCCCGAGTTCATTTCGAGTCTCATCCCCCTTTGTCCGTATCCTACCCCTGGCTGCTCCACGAAAGATGTTTTTGGCTGCTTGGAAGGTATTGTCCTTAGCTGCCCCAAAGGCGTTGTTTTTTGCTGCTAAAAAGAATGTAGTTCTTTGTTGTTCAATATGCAAAAATTTCCCTTTATGGGCTGCTATTTCCAAATTCAAAGCCTTTTTGAATGGTTCCTTGTAGCTAGAAGTAGTGCTGAAAGCTTTCACTAAACCCCTAAGAGATTCAGTTAAACCTTCAAATAAACAAAACATGGAGTCTCCTCTCTGTCACATCAGGTACCATCACAAAAAGTTCATGAATCAACTACATAGTCACTTATGAATGTAGTTGTTTGAGTTAAGCTAATTCCCGGAAATGAATTTCTGGATCCACTTTGTCAAATCTCTCTATCAACCTGTCATTGAAATCCGCATATGAGCGAACCAGATTGTGTCGTTGTGTGATTTAGCATCATGGTACCACCACCCATGTGCTATACCTTCTAGATGAAGGGTTGCAAATTTGATGGTTTCCCCTTCCATCATTGTCATGAGTGATATGGAGATAAGATAAGATAATTATATTAATGTCCAACAAATGACCACAAAAGTAGGTCAATGGGACTGCACAGTACAATGCCAAAAAGAACTGGTAGGGAGACCCGAAAGGGTCATCCGAACAACAAGAAAAGAGAGGAGAAAGGAAAGAAGGAGAAGCAAGGGCCACAATGGCTACAAGAGTGCAGATGGATGGAGCCGAAGAAGAGGGGGCGGAAAAGCCCCATCTCCGACACTGTCACCTAGCATCCAAGGCCGATTGGAAGTAGTTGGCGATATGCCTGTGTCCTGTAGCTGAAACTGTGGAGAGTTTGGAATGTCGGTGTCTGGGAGAAGGACGAGCAAGACGAGCCCTCTGTATCCTCCTGGCTGACCGCGATCTATGGGGGGGGCCCTAACCGGTGCAATCATGAAAGCCTCTGGACTGGGAGGTGGCATCCCGGGTCCTGACGGATCTGGTCTGGGAATCCATACTGGTGTCAAGGTGCTGCTTGGTGCCCCTCTCCGGTGGGAGCACCGTAAAGAAAGATGTGATCTGTCGAGTAACAACCTGTCTGGGAGGGGACTGAAGGGTCTCATTCCGAAGCCTGAGAGCCTCCTGTAGGTAGAGAGCAAGACACCGCTGATCGCAATACTTGAAGAAAGCCGCAAATGACGGATGCTCCGGAATAGGCAATGGAATCTCCCTCTGATCTCATAGTAGATGGGGCACCTGAAAATGAAGTGTTCCTCCGTTTCGACCTCCTGGAGAGAACAAAGCTGGCAAATCCTCTCCGAGCGGTCCAACTGGTGGTCCTCCACACGAAGTCTATGAGAGCCCACTTTGAACTGGCCTAGGGATATGCGGAGTGCCTACAACCAATGTCGGGAGATATACGTAGGCCGGCTAATAAGCCCATCATTGACCTCAAGGAAATGTGCAGCATAGAAAGCCATCTTAGGGTGTAATCCACCCGGAGGGCTGATCCAAGTGTGCTGGATGAACTGCCTGTAAATGTCGTCTCTGATATTTTTGTGCAAGATCCTGCTTACTTGGTAGGAGATGGGCAAGGAGTGTCCAGGGAGTATCTGTATGGTGGGAGGCGGTCCATCTGAATCCCGAAAGAGCCAAGAAGACGTGAGACTCCAGCGTACCAGTAATGGGAACGACCACTGTGGTTAGAAAGAGCAATAGCCTCAGAGGAACGGTAGGCGAGGTAGAGATACCTATCCCTGCCTGTAGAAGAATCTGAAAGTCCCTGGATGCGATGCAAAAGTGAAACAAGACCAAATATAGTCTCCATTCTAAAGGGGCGAGCCCCAAACTCAGCCAAGAGGATATTGTGTGGAACTGTCTCTTTGCACCTAATGATGTGTTTGAGCATGAGGATCTAGACTCGCTCAACAGTAGCCCAATCAGAATCAAGCAAGAATGGCCCCCAAACCTCAGAGCCATAGAGAACTGTGGGCCTCACAAGAGAATCTGAGAGAGACATCTTTGACAAGATGTCCTGGAAGTGGTGGCGGAAGCACTGTCTCTCCAAGATTGCCAAAGAGCCATACCCCTTGTTGACGCGGGGCTGAAGAGCAGGCCGAAGACTGAAACGGGGCCCAGTAAATAAAACTCCCAAGTGTAGGAGCTGGTGATCTCAATCTCTTCCCCTCTATAGAAGAAATGGAAGTCAAAAGTCTTCAACCCATTGAAGATCATGACCTTGGTTTTACCAAGGTTAACTGTCAATTGTCTGTGGTCGCAAAAAGGGCTAAGGCGTCGAGATGTCTCTGGAGTCCCTCCACGGAAGAGGCAAGAAGAACTACATCATCCGCAAAAAGGAGAATGTAGATGAGCACATGGTGAAGAAGGCAACCATCCCCCTCTAGGATATGGTCCTGAGAAATTCCTCCAATTCATCAATATAAATACCAAACAAGGTAGGCGAGAGGGGGCAACCCTGTTTAACCTCAATGGTGCTCCTGATGAAATCCAAAAAACCAGGTGCAAAGGCGGCCCAAAACCTCCTCGTACAGGTGCATAATGGCGGCAAGAAGAGTTTAAGAAATACCAATGTCTCTAAATCTACGGAAAAGAGCTTCCTGTGGCATCGAGTCAAAGGCTTTTCAAAAATCCACGAAGCAGCAGAAAACCCTAGAGTAGCGGTGGCGTGCCTCCTCAATAATGGCTCGAAGGGTGAGGATATGGTTGACAGTCTGGTAAGCAGTTTGGAACCCCGCCTGCCCCCTAGCTTTGGAATGGTACTACTCCAAAAACTCAGAAAGCCGCATGTGGAGGACCGTGGCATAAAGCTTGGAAAACGTGTGGCCCACCATGATCCTCCTGTAGTTGTTTGAGTCAGAAGTGGGACCCGATTTGTGAATGGGGTGAATGATATGGTGGGACCACAAGTTCGGAAAACTTGTACAATCCACCTAATTGAAGAGATCCACAAGATAACTATTTACAGTGTCCAAATCGTGCTTGAAGAATTCCACCTAGAAGCCCTCCTCATCTGCAGCCCTGCTGCTATTCATGGCTGAAATGGCTTTCTTCACATTCGTGTAAGTAAAAATATGATAGGTAGAGGGAGGGACACAACCTGGATTTGGGGCTGGCCAGGGATGTCGTAAAGGGTGGAAGTATGAGTAAACATGGAGCTGGGATGTAAGACTTGGGGTAAAGGGGAATGACGGGGAAAAATGGTATGCCAGAAATGTTTAGGGGAGTGTGAGGGATGCAAGGAGCTCAAAGCGGCGGCGGGAGATAAATATGCGCTTCTTGTGGCAAAGGAGACGACAATAATTGGACTTGAGAGACGGGAAGGAGGGGAGAGCATGTGTTAAAGAAAAGTGAAGTTGACGGTGAAGGGTTTTGCAGTCTTCATCGTACCACTTGTTCTTGGGGCAGGTTCGCTTATAAGGGAGGGTGGGAGGGAAATGGGGTAAAGAACACAGAGCAACGTCACGAATGGCGGAGGAAAGGGTATCAAACATCAAGTCAGAGGAGAGCGAGGCAAATTGGAATACAGGGGGAAGAAGTTGGCGAAGGTGAAAAGGTATTCAACTTTTATATCCATGCACGAGCGGTACTCTTGCCAGAGCTGTCAAAAGTAGGGAGTGACAACTTCCCTAGTACCTGTTGCAAGTCTCTCTGAGTAGTTTGTGGTCTTGGAGCAACTCTTGGTCCACTCTTGTTCCTCTTTAGATTGATGAAATTGAGTGATATAGCCTCTCTAATCTCACCTGGAAGTACCCTGTATTCCGCATAGCTAACAACAATATCATTTGCTAAGATTGCTGAGTTTCCACCTCTAGAACAATTTCCTCCCTGGGAAGGAATTCGGGCTGGAAGGGCCTAGCAATAGAACCAATGTTTCTCTTCCGAGTGTGTTGGTTATTGTTTCCCCCTGAAGAACTTCCCTCACCATTGGGAGTCTTTGGCACATTCATGCCCTGTATAACTTGGATCAACTAACCCATCATATCAGCTACCCTGTCCTATCCCTGGACAAGCTTGTCAAAACGTGCCTCTTCTGGGTCCTGGTTTTACATGACTTCTGGCTATACTGAAGCTTTCTTCTTTTCCCTTTGCGGGTATCTAATTTCTCTATCACTAACTTGCATGAAGTTCAAAGCCAATTTTTTTTCCTTCTATTTTTTTTTAAATTCCCTTCCATAAGCTGGGAGGAAATTCGCTTTGATACCACTGTAATATCCCTGAAAACGAAACTTCTAGAAAATTTGGATATTTTTGTTAAATCCTAGGAGCAACAATATTGCAAAAATGAACGTTTACAACAACAATAATCTGAATTTATAAATAAAAACAACGAACTAATATGTGAAAAAATAGTCTTTATTTATTTATTTCCAACTAGATACAATAAAACAATACGAACCTTCGAATACAATTGCCTGGAGCTGAACTAGTGCAACACTTGCACCTTAAATGACTACTGCAACCCCTGAATGGAATTGCCCAACTGAGAAGTGAGGGTTTCTGTCCCTAAATCCGTATGCAAATGAGGGTTTTCGTCCTCTGTTGTTTGCAGAAGCAAAAGCTACTTGCAGACAAAAAAAAAAATTCATAAATTTCCAAGATGTGTTACAATGAACCTCCAAGTTTGCCTTTATAACTCTCAGACACTCCAAAGTGGGCGCCCCATCCTAAAAATAGGATTAAACACTTTAAATAATCCTTTATCCACCTCCATGTTGGTGCCCCATCCTAAGAATATGATCAAACATATTAAATAATATCTTTTCCACCCCTTATCCTAAAATTAGGATTTACTTTTCATCCACTTAATGATAATTACTTTTGGCCCTCTTAATAAATAATAATAATACATAAGTGTCCTTTTCATGTTATAAAATAAAAGTGACTTAGGACAACTTAAAGTATTATCATTAATTTATTTCCCTAACTTTATCCCTTAGCCTACGGGAAATAAGGAATAGGCTATGAGTCTTATGACCAGCTTAATTCCGAAAAGGGGACATGATACTTTGGCCTTCCCGGAATTGCTTGCCCTCAAGCAATTGCACATTAGGATGCTCAAGGATCTTTGCACCTTCCCATGTAGCATCTTCTGTTGGGAGATCTTTCCAATGCACCAAATATTCTGTTATGCTCATGTTCCTCAATTTCTTCTCTCTGACATCAATAATAGCTTTTGGAACCAAGATCAATTTACCTTCATCATCTAAAGGAGGTAACTTAGTTGAAGGAATGATGTGCTGTCCTAGTGCCCTTTTGAGGCATGAAACATGAAATACATTATGAATTCTACTGTAATCCGGCAATTCAAGCTCATAAGCAACTTCTCCAATCCTCCGCTTAATCTTGTAAGGGCCATAGAAGCGAGGCTTGAGCTTTTCAGCTCCACTTTTCTTGAGAGAAGATTCTATAGGGCTGCAACCTCAAGAAAACCATGTCTCCAACCTCAAAAGTTCTCTCAATACGATGTCAATCCGTGTAAAACTTCTGTTGATTTTGTACTTGTTGGAGGTTTTCTTTGAGTGTCTCCAATATTTCTTGACTCTATGCAACCAAGTCTCTTGCCCCTGGCACTCTACTGTCTGTAATAACCAAATCCACAAAAGAAAGAGCATCATAACCATACAAAGCCTTGAAAGGAGTCATACCAATGGACATGATGTGAGGTGTTGTAGCAATGCTCCCCCATATAGAGCCATTTGATCCAAGTTGTTTGCTTCCTTGCTACATAGTTCCTCAAATATCCCTCAATCCACTTATTCACAATCTTTGTTTGCCCATCTGTTTGAGGGTGGTAACTGGTACTAGGAGTCAACTCGGTTCTTGTCAAATGAAAGAGCTCCTGCCAAAATAAACTAAGGAACCTGCTATCCCTGTCACTTACTATGTTCTTAGGCAATCCATGAAGCCTGAATACTTCTCTGAAAAACAAATCAACAACTTGTGGTGCCTTAAACTCAGTTGGAATAACAAAGAAGTGAGCATATTTAGTAAGTCTATCCACTACCACATATATACAACTCTTACCCTAAACTTTTGGAAGACCTGTGATAAAATCCATAGAAATGCTCTCCCATTTTTTATTTGGAATTGGTAAGGGCTGCAACAAACCTGCTGGAAATACCTGTTCTACTTTGTTTTGCTAGTAGGTAATACACTCTTTGATGTATTGGAGGACCTCTCCCTTGAGTCCTCTCCAGAAAAATCTATCCCTTATTTGCTTGTAAGTCTTGAAATACCCTGGGTGACCAGCCAAAGGTGTATCATGTACAACTCTCAAGACTTTATTCTTCACTTTTGATTCAAGAACAAGATAAATTCTATCCTTGTAAAGGATGAGATCGTCAATCACCTTATACCTGTCATCCTGTACTTTTCCTTCAAGGATATCATTAGTGAAAACATTCTTTGCATACTCTGCTATTATAATAACCTTCCAATCAGCAAAGATTTCAAACATAGAGCATAGAAATGGTTTTCTAGACAAGGCATCAGCTACAACATTGTTTTTTCCCTTAACATACTCTATGTCAAAGTTATAGGCCTGAAGTTTACTCACCCATTTTTGTTGCCTATCATTCAAGTCCTTCTGGTTGAGAAAAAACTTCAAACTGTTGTGATTAGTCTTGACCACAAATCTGCCACAAACCAAATACTGCCTAAATTTCGCTAATGCATGCATGATGGCCAGCATCTCTTTGTCATATATGGAGAATCCACATTCTGTATCTTTGAGTTTTTGACTCTCAAAGGCTATGGGATGTCCCTTTTGCATCAAAACTGCCCCAATCCCTTCTCCTGATGCATCACACTCTAACACAAATGGAATAGAAAAATATGGAACAACTAATACTGGGCATGAACTCATTACCTTTTTGAGTTTGTCAAAGGTTGTTTGGGCTGATTGGACCAGCTGAATGCTCCCTTCTTCGTTAAATCAGTCAATGGAACAACCAATTGTGAAAATCCTTTAATGAACCTCCTGTAGTAACTGCAAAGACCCAAGAATCCCCTCAGCTGTGACATTGTGGTAGGAGGAGGCCAATCCAATATGGCTTGGATCTTCTGTTGGTCCACCTGGACTCCTTGGGCATTGATAACATGGCCAAGGTACAAAACTTCAGTCATGCCAAACTCACACTTAGACTCCTTAGCAAAGAGAGTCTGCTGCTCCAAAATTTCCAGCACTGTATCCAAGTGTCTCAGATGCTCTTCCCATGTCTTACTATACACCAAAATATCATCAAAAAATACCAAAACAAACTTCCTCAAGTGCTTACTGAAGATGTGGTTCATGCATGATTGGAAAGTAGTTGGAGCATTTGTCAAACCAAAAGGCATAACCAAAAATTCAAAATGCCCAAAGTGACACTGGAAGACTGTTTTTTGTACATCTTCATCTCTTACCCGAATTTGATGATAGCCGGATCTCAAATCAATTTTAGAAAAATATGCAGCTCCATGCAATTCATCAATCAACTCATCGATCCTGGGTATGGGGTACCTGTTTTTGATGGTCTTCTTGTTCAAAGCCCAGTAATCAATACACATCCTCATGGTACCATCCTTCTTCACTAGGACAACAAAAGAAGCAACGGACTAGAACTAGGTTGGATATGTCCCATCTCCAATAATTCCTTGATTGCCTTCTCAATTTCCTCTTTGAATGCTCTTGGATGGCGATAAGGAGTAATCATTACAGGTTTAGAACCTGGTTCCAACTCAATTATGTGCTGAAATCCTCTATCTGGTGGCAATCCTGGAGGTATACCACTGAACATTGTGCCATGCTTGTCTAAAATAGATTGAATGTCCACGTGGTAGGATTTCTTATCTGTGGATGAAGTTGTAGTGTTAACCAAACAATGGGCTGCCCAAGCTACCTGCCCTCTACGAAAAGCTCTCTCCATCCTCTTAGCCGTGACCACTCTAGGAGCTCCATTGGTCATGCCTTGAAGCACAACCTCTTTCCCATCTGATTTAAACTTCAGCTCCATAGTCTGATAATTTTGGGTGAATTCTCCCAAAGAATGTAACCATTGTACCCCAAGTACCATGTTTGTTTCTCCTATGCCTACAACATAGAAGTCATCACTTACTTTATGTCTCCCCAAAGTAAGATTAAGTTGTTGAATTCTCTTGGTACATGGAAGGGTGAAGCCATCAACTACAGTCACATTGAAACCCTTAAAATCCTTTGCTTTCAAACCTCATTATTACCAATCCTTCTTCAATAAAATTGTGGGTTGCCCATTGTCAATCAACACTGTGAACTTTTGCCCTTGCAAAACTCCCCAAACTCTAAAAGGATGATATCTAGGAGCACCAAATAATGTGGCAAGGGTTCCTTCTGAAGTATCTACCTCTTCCTTCTTTTCATGTTTTGGTTCATGGGTTCCAATTTCAAGTTCAACTTCTTTTGATTGCTGATTCACCATTGGATGTAATCTCAATGTAGTGTACTTGTCCTCGCCCAAGACATCTGTGGCCAGGTTCCCATGGATCCTTGCAAGTGAAGCATATTTTTTTTTCTTCTGAGCTCATTCCTTGTTTCCATCTCTTTACTTGCTTTTGGCAGCTCCTTTTGTTGAAATCCTCCTTGCTGGAATGACTTCTTTTGCCGCCCATAAGGTGCTGACTTTGGCTGCCCATAAGGTGTTGTCCTTGGCTGCCCAAAAGGTGTTGTCCTTTGTTGTCTTAGGCAGAAATTTACCCAATGATTCAGGTTCAATGCTCTCTTAATTGCTTCCTGAAAACATAGGGTCAAAAGCTTTTACCAAACCCTTGAGTGGTTCAGCCAATTTTAACAAATAAGACCACAAGTCTTCTTTCAGTTACATCTAGGAACTACCATCACAAATAATCTCTGGAATTCAACAATGTAGTTGTCCACTGTCCTTATTGTTTGAGTTGGGCTAACTCCTGAAATGGACCTCTTGGATCTTTCCTGTCGAAATTCTCGTCAGTCTTAGGTTGAATTCTTTCAGAGTGGAGATACAATTGTGTCCTTAGGTGACCATACCATGGTACAACCTCTCATGTGCCACTCCCTCCAAATGAAGTGTGATGAATTTGATAGCCTCTTCCTCATACATAGGATTCAAAGACAAGTATGTATCCAATTTCTGTAACTAAGAGCTGGTAGAGCACTTATTTGATTCGTCATAAGTAGGAATGGTGATCTTACCCAAACGTTGCTGGATATCTTTACCGGGATGATCCTATTGAGCGCTCCTTCCCCTCCTTGTGCTATTCTTCATTCTTAGATCACAAAACTCTCGAAAAGTCAATGCTTGTTGTACTGCAAGGTTGATTCATTCATAGTTTGCATGATATGCTGCAAAACCATTACCTATGTGATGTTGGGGCTCTACCTCTCATGGGTGTTCTTTTTTGCAGAAATTTTGCTCAAAAAGTCTTGGAAGGGGTATTGATTGAGGCCTGCTCATTAGCCGACGAGCTTCCTTCTCCTTGATTTGCCTTATTCTGATTAACATTTTGCAGAGCTTGTACTAACCCTGCCGTGGATTCTCTCAATGCCATTTGGATTGTTCTTTCCAAATCTCTTGACCCCCGCTGATTATTTCCTGCAAATAACTCATTTCATATGTAGGAGGAGCTCTTTGTTCTTTGTCCCCCATGACCTCTGTTTCTTTTTCTGGTGATTGAGCCCTTCTTTTTTCTCTTTGATAATACCTGATTTCTCTTTGATTTGGGTTGCATATGAAATCAAAATATTATTTCCCCATGTAGGCTGGCAGAATCAATGCTCTGATACCACTGTAATATCCCTTTTTATGATTTTTCTCTATCCTGATTTTTTTTGTAATTTTCTGAATTCAAGCAAGCTGAAATAAATTCTAAACAACCATACAAACAAAAACTCCAAATCTGATAACAACCCAAATGTAATATTTATTCAAGGAGTTGATTATAAATTCAAAATTGATTACAACAAACCCTTACTACAAAAAATCCCACAACAAATGAATAAACTCAACAATAAATACCAATCAAGGTCCAACAACTTGGAAATAAAGTACAACAGTCCGCAACTGGTACGGCAGGATGGAATATGTTGTTGTAGATGTACAATAGTCCCAATCAAGGGAACATCGGTGTGAGGTTTTCAAGAACAATGTCCATCTAAACCCCAACACAACAACTTGAAAATTATTTCAGAGCCTCACAAGGGTTTGGAAAAATAATCCTCAATTGAAACTGGAATGGAACATGGATCACTGTTGTAGCAACAAAATCTTTGTAACAATGCTTCAACAAATTGAAAATGGAAATCTTCTGCACAAATGCGATCCCTAGATGGAATCACCTCAATGGGTTGGAAGGTTTTTGTCCTCACATGAAGAGATTACAAGCTCTGGATTAGGGTTTGATTGTCCGTGATGAATAATGAATAATGACTCTTTTTAGCCTAACTTCTTTTATAATTTCTCTTTTCCAATTCCAACTTTTTGAGCTTGTATCTAACTTATGGATTCTCTCAATGTCATTTGGAAAATCTCGTTTACCCCCGTTGATTATTTCCTGCAAATAACATATGTAGGATGGGCTCTTTGTTCTTTGTTCCTTATGGCCTCTATTTCTTTTTTCAGTGATTGAGCCCTTCTTTTCTCTTACCTAATTTCTCTTTGATTTGGCTACATTAGGAAATATTATTTTCCCATGTAGGCTGACAGAATCATTGCTCTGATACCACTTTAATACCCTTTTTATGATTTTTCTCTATCCTGATTTTTTTTAGTAAAATGAATCAAGCAAGGGTTTAAATGGAATTCTAAACACCATTCCAAATCACATTGCCAATATTGGGTCAAGGAGCTGATTATAAATTCAAATTGCTTACAACAAACCCTTGTACAAAAAATCCCACATGGGCAAATGTATAAACTTCAAATAAATACCAATTAAGGTCCAGGCATGGAAATAAAGTCAACAGTCCCCAATTGGCACGGTAGGATGGAATATGTTGTTGTAGATGTGACATTACAACCCAATCAAGGGAACATCGGCGTAGTCAAGAACAACAAGCATCCATTAACACAACAAGGAAAATTATTTCAAACCCTCCAAGGGTTTGGAAAAATGGCAATCCTCAATATTGAAACTGGAAATGGATCAATGTTTAACAGTACAAATCTTTGTAACAATGCTTCAACAAATTGAAAATGAATAAAATCTCAATCTTCTGCACAAATGGGTTTTGGATGGAATCACCTCAATGGGTTGGAGGGTTTTTGTCCTCACATGAAGAGAAGAGTATTGAACATAATGGCTCAATAATCTGGATTAGGGTTTGATTGTCCGTGATGAATAATGACTCTTTTTAGCCTAACTTCTTTTATAATTTCTCTTTTCCAATTCCACCCTAAAAGTATTTAAAAATACTTTTAATAAAATATCACTTTTCATCCACTTAATGATAATTACTTTTGGCCCTCTTAATAAATAATAATAATACATAAGTGTCCTTTTCATGTTATAAAATAAAAGTGACTTAGGACAACTTAAAGTATTATCATTAATTTATTTCTCTAACTTTATCCCTTAGCCTACGGGAAATAAGGAATAGGCTACAGGTCTTCTGACTGGCTTAATTCAGAAAAGGGGACATGACACCACAAGGCGCTTGTATCAAGAGTGTACTCAATTGAATTTATCTAATAGGTAAATACCCTTGTAACTATCATATCCCCCTTAGCCCCTAATGCAATTTTACTATGTTATTGAGGTACCCTGTAACTCAAATGCAAAAAAAACTATCATTCATGCAAAAATAGGACCCTACCCCTTGAGAAGACACAAAATATCTACCTCATGGAAATTTGTTTGAACCACATTTATCTTCCTTGATTTTCCTCTCTTTGTTGCGGTATGGTAGTAACTTTATTTTTGCCTTTGCAAGAACTCTACTTGCAAAATCTTAAGGATTGTTTATTGATCCTTGTTCAAGCACTTTGCAACCAATAACAAAATTTAAAGCATATAAGACTCCCTTAATGATTCATACATGTAATGCACTCATATAAGCATTATATTTGGCTTTTAAAATGTCTCCTGCTTTTAGTTCACCATTAAAATGGTGTGCCTTCCTTAATGGATATTCTAAACAAATTTTCTTTGTAAACCAACAAAATACCTGACATGTCCAAGAAAGTTTCTTACTTGAGCTATGTGCTTTAGTGCTTCTAAATTGCTTATTAGTCCATTTCTTTCAAGATTTGTTTTCATGCCTTCTTGGCATACCTAATGTTGTAATTAGGGACTTCATTTAAGAATTTCCTTAGACCACATAGCGTTATGAAACAACACACCTCTTGGCTGACTCACAAATTTTGTGCATAGAAGCAATTAGATTAACGAAACTTTTCAGATCACCTATGAGGAAATAACAACTACGTAAACGTGAGACCGATTGCAACAAGTTTAGCCTCTACAACATCTCTGAGGAAATACGACAACACCACTTAGGATCTAAGTAGATAACCTAGCAATAACTTAAGCTATGACTCAGAGAAACTAACTCCTAACCTAGTACTTTTGAGTTGGACTAATTCTAACTCATGTGGGACTAATTTCCTTTCTCAAGCATAAGGGTGAGTTCTTATAGGATCAACACCTACTTACAATATTGCCTCGTAACTACAAACTACCCGTAATGACATTTATTGAAGCCTCCCTAAATTAAATGTGTCAAATGCACTATGCAAGATAAGGCCCAAATGTTCCTTAATGCATTTACAATAATAACACAACTCAATGAATACAAGTTGGCTCAACAATTACAATTATGGATTAGGTGAATCTTCATGTCGACTCCTTTGAAGCTATGCAAACAACTTGAATTTGAATTCTTGTGCACTCCCGAAGATCAACACACATTACATGTTCTTGCGCACAAGACTATGCACGAGCCTTCCAAGTGAATCCTTTGTGCATTTGCTCAAATGAACTAGATGACTTTGCAGTTTCAATGATAGATGCGCTTCCATTGAGATGAACCTTTGTTGGTAACGCTAACCTCTAAAATGAAGTATGTGATACTTGCATGAAAAATGTGATTTTTTGTGCATAAATCTAAGAGAAATGTAAAGTTTTCTATATGAAGTCCCCTCAATCTTGCACCAAGCTATAAAACCTTGCGCCAAACATCTAAAGCATTGTGCCACTCATTTGAAGATGTATGCATACCACAGAGATATCACAATGCATTTTGAACTTCCAATTTCTGCGCACAATCTTTGCCGCTGAAAAACACAATTTTGCATTGCACCATTGAAATACCAGCCTGTGCCAACTTTTGAAAGATGTCCTAGACTCTATAAGATACTGTGAACCTAACCAACTCTTTTGGATCTGCTGCAAATCAAAATAACTATAAAAATATGCAAGCGACTACTCTAATTGTTTTTGGTTGATGCAGATTGCTTGTGAACCCAGATGCTCTTGCATCATACACCACGGGTAAGAAAAATGTTCCATGAGCTCCTGCTCACGGGATCTTTGTAAATATATTTCATGTCTTGTTGCTTCAACTTTCAATCCATGTTGCATCTTCAACTTCTCTACCTTTCCATTTGACCAAATATTTTTGTTTAGTTCTTGAATCTTGTATCAATTACATTTTCTTCTTCCTCGCACACTTTCTGGAATTTGTGTTCTCCAATCAACTGAATCTGAATCTATGTTTCTTTACTATCTTTGTCCTCCAAAATAAGGATACAAATCTGCCACATTGAAAATGTTTGAAATATCTATACCCTTTTGGAAATTCAACCTCATATGCATTGGATGCAAATATTCCTAATCACTTTGCATGGTCCTATCTTCTTCCACTTCAACTTATCATATGTACCTTTTGGAAAATTTTTTTCCCAAATGTGCTAAGACCATGTCTCCAACCTGAAATTCAACTTTTCTTCTTTTTATATCTGCATATTGTTTATATTGTGTTATTACTTTTCTCCAATTGTTTGCATACTTGTTAGTGTACTTCATACATATATTCTACAAAATCTTCAGCTTTGCACTCCTTGCTTGTTCACTCCTTATGCTACATAACTATGCAACTCCTCTTGGACTACTACCATACACAATTTGAAATTGTGTTTTCTCTACATACTTCTATTCACTAAATTATTATATGCAAACTCTGCTTGTGCCAATATTGAATCCCATGTCCTTGGCTTACCTCCAACTAAACATCTTAGAAGATTACCCAAACTTCTATTTACTACCTTTGCTTGTCCATTTGTCTATGGATGATATGCTGAACTGAACAGTAACCTTGTATCCAACTTCTTCCATAAGGTCCTCAAAAATTGTCCGATGAACTTTACATCCATGTCCGGAACTATGCTACTTGGTAAACCATGTAGCCTTACAATCTCCTCTTTGCAATGTGTGTTACATTCACTCAATGTTTTTCATGCTACAAAAGTGTTCCATCTTGGAAAATCTATCCACTAGGAAAAAATGGAATCAAAATCTTTTTGTGTCCTAGGCAAACCTAAAATAAAATCCATACTTATGTCTTCCACGGCTTCTCTAGAATAGGCAATGATTGATACAACCTTACCTTTTGACTTCTCCCTTTAGCCAATTAACATACTCAACACTCTTGCACATACTTGCGTACCCTACTCATCTTAGGACAAAAGTAATTTTCAACCAACTATACATAAGTCTTATCATAACCAAAATGAGCTGCTACACCTCCATTGTGTTTTCCTTAGCCAATTTTTCACGCATTGGTCCTTTTGGGATACATAACTGAGTACCCTTAAACAATAATATCTGAATGAAATAATTCAACCAAGGTGTTTTGTCCTCACTGGTTCTGCACATGCATGCCATGCTTCCTTGAAATCCCTATCATCCTTGTACAAATCCTTCATAGAATCAAATCCTATGACTTCCACCTTCATTTCAGTCAACAAAATATTTCTCTTACTCAATGCATCTACAACTCTGTTTGACTTGCCACTTGCTTCAACACAAATGAATAACTCTGTAGAAATTCTACCCACTTCACGTGTCTCTGATTCAATTTACCCTAACTATTGATAAACTGTAAAGCCCAATGATTTGTATTAAAAACAAATTCTTTGGCAACAAATAATGTCTCCACTTCTTGAGTGCTTGCACTATTGCATAGAACTCTTGATCATAGACCGCATGCATATTTACACTTTGCATCATTCAATTTCTCATTGAAGTATGCTATCAGTCTTCCTTCTTGACTCAACATTGTGCCAATTGCTACTCCACTTGCATCACAATTGAAGGAATTTTTTTAGAGAAATTTGACAATGCTAACATTAGTTGCTCAATCACTTTCCTCTTCAATTGTTGAAAACTTTATTTTGTGTTGGTTGTCCAGCAAATTCCTTTTATCTCCTTGCATGACCTTTGTGATAGGTGCACACATACTGTTGAAATTCTAAATGACTTTTTGTAGAAACTTGCCAATCCATCAAAACTTGTTGCCTCAAAAGTACTCCTAGGTGTTGGCCAATCCAATATAGCTTTCACCTTTTCTAGATCCATCTTCAAACCTTCTTGGGATATTACAAAACCTAAATATACAAGCTCTTCTTTCATGAAACTACATTTCTTCAAATTGATGAACAATTTCTCTTCTTGCAACCGTTGCAACACTTTCTACAAGTGCATCAAATGCTCCTCCTTGTCCTACTGAATATCAGAATGTCATCAAGATTAACTATAACAAACTTACCCAAAAATGGTTTTAGGATCTCATTCATGAGTCACATGAAAGTACTTGATGCATTACTCAACCTGAATGGCATAACCAACCAGTCATACAATCTTCCTTGTGTTTTGAATGCAATCTTCCATTCATCTCCTTCCCTTATGCAAATCTGGTGATATCCACTTCTCAAATCTATCTTCGTGAAATATAGTGATCCACTAAGACAATCCATCATGTCATCTATTCATGGCAATGGAAATCTATACTTGATTGTGATCTTGTTTATTGCTTTCATGTTAGTGCACATTCTCCATTTTTCTTTGGTGGTAGCACATTGTTGGTACCATGCATGAGCTTAAAATTCTCTAATCAACCCTTTATCTAATAGCTCTTGAACGCGCTTTTGCATTCTCCTTGGGTGTCAACCTATATGCCGCTTTGTTTGGAAACTTGAATTGAATCCATGTGATGACTAATACTCCTCATGTTTGGTAATCCATTTGGTAAATCTTTTGAAATAACTTCTGCAAACTCACTTAAGAAGTCCTTCACTTTATGTGGATGTGTCTCTTCTTCCCACCATTGTTGTGTGTGCAAATTGCAGGCTTAGCTATGAACATGCAAAACAAACACTTTCCTATTTGCTTCTCTCAGAAACTTTTCCCAAAATCATCAAGATCTATGTAGACTCTTGTCCACCTCTTCACTCTTTTCCTTCAAAGGAGTTCAAGTGCTTCCCCCATCCTTCACCAATGTGTAGGTGTTTGCATGACCATCATGATATGCCTTCCTATCATATTGCCAAGGTCTACCAAGCAAAATATGACAAACATCCATAGGCATTACATCACACATTACCTCATCTTTGCATGCACCAATCTATTACTAGACATTGCTCATTCACCAAGATTTGATGTCCCTTCAGCAACCAAGATACCTTGTAGGGATTTGGATGCGTAATCCTCTTCAAACCCAATTTATCTACCATCTCTTCTGCAACCAAGTTGTCGATACTACTGCTATCTACAATTACCTTGCAGACTTTTCCTCCAAGCTTACATGAGGTTCTAAACAAATTCTTCCATTGTGTTTGGGACTATTCTCTTCCTTTTCCAATTTCAACAAAACTCTTTTCATCATAAGAGCTTCTCTAGTTTCCAATTCATCAATATGATGAACTGACCCAATACTCTCATCATTAGCTTTTGTGACATGTGCACATTGGCATCATTCCTTCTATTTACCGCCATCAATATGTGCATGTGGGCACTCAAATGCTCTATGCCCTACTCTCTCTTCTAAAACATGTGCCTGTGAATTAGCGTCCATGGCCTCGACCATAGGATCCTCTACCTTGGTTAGAGTTTCCTCTACGCACCATCATTGCGTTGAGATGTGCTTGCTTCACCTTCTTGTGTAGAATTTCCTTTGTTGTCACCTTGGCCACGACCACGTGTGAACCTTTCTCAACCTCGCATGCCGCTCCTTGTTGTCTATGACTCTATAGTATAAATTTTCTTCTACCTTTAGTGCACACAAATAGGCTTCTTTGATGGAATGCACTCATGGATCATACAAACTCATCTTGGATGGATATGTGCAATCTATTCACATAATGTGAGATCTTCTCAACGTCATCCTTAACATGACCCACTTTAATAGTGAGTCTATAAAATTCTTTTGTGTAAGCTTTTACACTTAACTCCTGTCACAGATTCTTCAACTTCTTAAACAAACCTAATTGATAATCTACAGGCATGAACTTGGCCTTCAACTTTGTCACCAGTCTATCCCAATTCTTTATCTTGTCTTTACCTCTACGCACTCTCTTTGTCTTGAACATGCTCCCACCATAAAGATTGTGACTCTTCAACTTAGTGTAGGCAAACTTAACTTTCTTGGGATCTTCCACGCCTTCATACTCTTAAGTATTTTTCAAACTTAGTGATCCAATCAATGAGCTCTTCAATATTTAGACTTCTAGAATAATTTGGAATATCCAATTTGGGCTTACTTCCCATTCTCGTGATGCATAGAAGAATCTATCTTCTTGTTCATCAATATGATCTTTTGCAACTTGATCTTCAAGTGCTTTAATGAGGAATTCATCATTTCTCATGTCTTCATCCACTACAACACTCTAGGCATTGGGCAACTTTCATAGCCTCCAAATGGGTTTGCATTCCTCTCATCAACTTCACCAATTTGTCAACTCTTGGAGCTCTGGGTGCTTTTATTACTCTTGCAATGAAACCTCCTCTTTGTGCCATTTCTTTGCCTTCAAATCATCGCAACCTCCACACCTTCTACCAAATACTCTTTGCTAGAAGATGTCTTCACCGTTTTTTACCCACATTGCGGATGTCGGACAACATATGATTATGTCACTCACAAGGAAGAACCTTGTTCTGATACCAAATGATGCAGTAATTAGGGATATTAATTAAGAACTTCGTTAGACCACACAACATTATGAAACAACATGACTCTTGGCCGAGTTACTTCTATTGCACATGGAAGCAATTAGATTAAATACACACTTTTTTTATCACCTCAAGAGAAAATAACATCTTTCATAAACATGAGACCGATTACAATATATACACCTCTACAACATCTTTGGGAGATACAACAAGACTAACGATCTAAGTAAATTCGACAAGCAACAACCCAAGTTATTATATAGAGGAACTAACTTCTAACTTAGAACTTATGAGTTGAACTAATTCTAACTCGTGTGGAACTAATTACCTTGCTCAAGCATAAGGGTGAGTTCTTATAGAACCAAGTGCTGTAAAACGTGCACAAAGAAGAAATGTCAAGAAAGTGGAATGCACACATTATCATTGTGTGTCCATCATTTTATTATGTGAAAGATGGTTACAAAATGGTTAAAGTAGTTTCAACCATTTATTAGTTAATATTTGACTAATATTAAACTATCACTAATAAATAAGCCTTATATTTTAATACCCCCTCTTAAGGCTTACCCTGAAAAGAATCTATAGAATTACAATCTTCAAAAGCTTTTGTTATGAACAAACAGTTCTAGGACTAGGTAGAACTCCATCAAGCTACCTCCCTAACCCTTGTAAAGGTGTAGTTCCCGAGCTGAATTCCTGAGTTCCCAGATTCCACTTCCCCGAACTCCCGAATTATAGAATCTCCCAAATTGTTGGACAACCCTCCATGTTGAGCTACTCCCACAATGCTCCATCATATTGTCTCGTGACCCTCGTAAGGGTAAATTCCTGAGATCCACAAACTTCCGAACTATCTCAACAACCATCCCATCTGAGTTTTACCTACACTAGATCCCTTACTATTTTCAAAAAATTAACTTCTTAGAGTACATATTCATCTTCTTCTTCATCAATAAAATCTTCAACATTTGATGGATTGTCAACAAAAGCCACATTAGCTTCTTTTGTATTATCTTTGATTTTGCCTCTGAGAACATCATTAGCTCAAATGCGACAATTCTAGGCTGTATGACCTCTTTTCTTGCAATAATAACACTTCAGGTTGCCTGGTGTCTTTATTTGATTTATTGTGATGAGTATAGTGCACTTTCATGTGAAGAATTACCTTTTGTATTGTTCGTAATTGTTCTCTTTTCTTTAGCCAAGAGAGCTGAAATCATATCTTCCAGGCTTTGTGAAGGCATCTGACTAAGAGTAAAAAATACATTGTTATACGAAGAAGGCAAATTGTTTAACAAAATGGGTATAGAATTTTCATCATCTACAGGAGCTTTAACCTCTACTAATTGTCTGAGAAGAGATCTCAAATTATTTATATGACTGGACATAGTGCCATCATCAACCATCTTGAATCAAAATAGTTGAAGCTTTAAAGAATATTTAACATTCACTGCTTTTACCCCAAACACCCTATTCATGTTATCCCATATTTCTTTGGATGATTTGTTTATATCTATATGATAGAGTTCAGAATCAGACAGAGCAAGCCCGATTATAGCTTTCACTTTATTATTGTGGCTTTCCCACTCTAATAATTTAGCCGTACATCAGTGGGTGAGTGTTTCTTTTCTGTTAACAATACCCCACAAATTTTTGTTCATTAATTGCATTTGTATTTTAACTTTCCGGGTATGAAAGTTAAAGCCAAAATATTTCTCCATTAGGATTTCCATTCGATGAAATATTTAGATGACATAAAAAATTTAGAGCCAATAATAGACAAGTATGAATATGAAAAATGTATAAGACATTGAAACCATGTTGCGAAAGTTTAGAACTTTCATGAAAACAATATGAAATGTTTCTTGTGCCCTTACTATTCGATCCAAAAATTGACTTGTATTATGCAACAGTTTAAACCAATAGCAATTGTATTTATTCATTTTTTTTTTTTTTTTTTTCCAAGCTTCATTTGAAAATTTTATCTTCCCTTTTTTGATTTCCCATAGCTGACCTGTGTTTTAGCAAAACCGATCAATATGGTAATGATTACTGAAAGTGGCCCAATCCATCTCATTTCAGCCTCCTTGAACTGTCTCCAGTGGAAGTGTTTATAATTGCCATAGTCAATGAATGTTTATTGTGAACTAGGAGCATCTTTTTGATTATTGGTTGTTTGCAAATCATTCACGACTGGGATATTAGAGCCTTTGAGGAAATCAAGAATTTGATGACTAGTTGATCGAGCATTTGATTGGGGCTTGTCTGGTAGACTATGTGACAATTCAGTTTCGGGCTTCCCTAGCCCTCACAAATTCTTTCATGCCCTTAAACCATTTTTCTTGAAACTTCGATTCTGCTAGATCAAAGCATATTGCTTCGAGTATGAAGCTTTGATACCATTTTGAAAACGTGCACAAGGAAGAAATGAAGAGAAAGCATTAATGCACACATTATCATTGGGCTGCCTCTCATTTTACTGCTCTGTGACAATCCTTGTTACAAGAAATGGTGCAAGTAGTTTCAACATGTTAATATTTAACTAACATTACAACTATCACTCATAATTGTGCAGTTGGAGATACTATTGGAACAAGCTGCCTTATCCAATCCCCTCATAACTACCAACTACCCAATGCCATTTATTGCACACAACCATGCGTTGTTGGAATACTCGCATTTGGCAAATACTTCGGCAGACCCAAAAAAAAACTCGGCAAAAACTCGGCAATATCCGGCCAATACTCGGGAATACTCGGCAACTTAAAAAATACTCAAATTTCTTTAAAAAACATAAATTTTAAGCAACACATAGCTACAAAATGTATCAAATGAGCCCATAAAATGTTGGAGAAGTGTTTTCTATTAGATTTGAATACAAATACAATACAAAATCGCATCATCATGCGAATACAACACCGACTGATAAGTAATATGAATTTATGATGATTGACATTGAAAAATATCATCATAAATTTCATATCTATGCAAGTTACAATATACAATAAATTACATTTTCCTCTTCCCCAATCTAGAGAAATATTGGGGAGAGGGTCTAGTGCCTCTACTAGTCCCCACACTCGGCTGCGTCTCCTCGCTCCTCCTAGAAGGCTGCGACTCTGGCTCGATCCTGGAAGTAGATGGTGGTGCTGGTGGCTCCTCTGTTGCATGTTGGAGATCACCTCCAAAGATGTCATCCAATCCAATATCTCCTCGGAGTCCTGCTAGTGCTTCTCCCTCCATAGCTTCCCTCTCAAAAGAAGCAATCTCGTCTCTGTGAACACAAGGGTTTTCCTCTTCTTGCCCAGTCCACTCGCTGTATGGATCTATCTCATCCAAATCAATGAGCTCCTCTGATGTGGCCTCCACTTTTCTTGTGCGAAGCCGGAGATTGTATTGCACAAAAACCAAGTCGTTGAGCCGTTTTTGACTCAACTTGTTGCGCTTCTTCATGTGAATGGTCTCAAACAAACTCCAGTTGCGTTCACATCCAGAAGCGCTACAAGGTTGAGATAGAATTCTGAGGGCTAGCTTTTGAAGATGCGGGGTATTCCCTCCCCAATCCTCCCACCAAGAACATACAAACAAGATAATCAGAAATTTATCAGTAATTAATAAAATCAAATCTATAACTAATAAGTAACTTGGTAAACATTCTAATTTTTATTACCTGGTGACTGCGTGGTTCTCCCTCGAATAGCTAGCACCGAAGAAAAGAGTCTCCCCCTAGCATGTTTGTAACTCTGCAGCTCTAAAATGACGAGGTCCCTCGTCTCAACATCTGGTATCATCCTCTCAATACATGTTGAAAGGCCCTCCATAACCTCTCCGTTCACATCTGTGAAGCTGTCGGAGTAGAAATACTTGGGGTTGAGGTAGTACCCCGCTGCATGAATAGGTTGGTGGAGTTGATTGTTCCACCTCCGATCAATAATCTCCCAAAAGGGACCATATCTGACGATATCCCCCCTGTAATAGTTTTGGATAGACTCTTTGGCCCTATCCATGGCCTCATATATAAACCCCATGGGGTTTTGCTCCCCATCAACCAAACGCAAAACCCTCACCAACGGCTCTGACACCTACACACAAATTAAAATGTAAGATTGCAAACTTACAAACATATTACAAATAAAGTAAAAAAGTGAAAAGTAAAACAATATATTTATAATTTAACAAATTAAAATAAAGGAATGAAATATAAATCGAAGTTTGAAATTACCTTGATGATCTCTATAGCTCTCTTTGCAAAGATATCATCAAAAACTATCTTTGCAACCCTCTCTCCGTCAGCTTTCTTTGAATATTGTGAGTCTAGCCATGCTTGACTCACAAACATTTGTTTCAAAGGTGTCAACAAACTAGAAATACTTTGCAACGTCAAAAAGTTGGTTGCAAACCTTGTGACACCGGTTCGCACAAGCCCTTTCCCCTTTGTGTGTTCTCTCATCAAGCTCAGAACCCAAGGGTGATTATATATGTACTTCGTTATGTTTCTTGCATCTTCTACAACCGGCCTCACCCAATCAATTTTGCCTATGTCCTCCAAAAGAAGGTCAAGGCAATGAGCTGCACAAGGAGTCCAAAAGAGTGATGGATGTCTCTCCTGCAGTAGTCTCCCAGCCGCCACATATGCTGTTGCATTGTCTGTGACAACTTGCACAACATTCTGTACACCAACCTCTAATACAACCGTCTCTAACATAACACTCAAATTCTCTGCATTTTTTACTATGTTAGAGGCATCAATAGACTTCAAAAACACCATCTCACCGTTTGAAGCTCGCTAAAAAATTAATGAGGGTGCGGTTCCTTCCATCCGTCCACCCATCTGAAAGAATGGTGCATCCGAATTTTTGCCATTGTTTCTTTTGCTCTTCTAGAATGGTAGTGGCATCTGCAATTGCACCCTCAAGCAATTTCCCACTCAAATCTTTTGGAGAGGGTGCCTTGTACCCTTTCCCTGCAACTGTCAACGTTGTCACCAAGTACTCCCAGTATGGGCTCTTTGCCACATTGAATGGCAGGTTGTTGTAGTACCAGAAATTTGCACAAGCTTTATCCGCTTCCTCGTGCATATCTTTGTTCCAGGTTGTACCTTCCAATGAAGGTTGTGCTCCAGGTGTGTTCCTTGCCACAAAAAAACTTTGTATGCCTTTGCTCGAACTCGATGAAGATGCGCCTCTTCCGGCTCTTCCACTTCGTATGCGTGGACCACGAGTAGAGCCCACAATTGTTGCCGCATCATCCTCTAAATCCTCTGTCATTGCAGCCCCAGGTCTAATAGCTTGTGCTATGGCTGCCTGCACCCTTGCCTTCTCTAGTTTCTTCTCCTCTAGCTCTGCCAGCTCTGCTCTCATCTCTCGCTTTGCCTCTTCCGACACGTTGGGGCAAACCGCAACATCTCGGCAAACAATACATGAAAGGTGATATTTCAAACGATTGATGCCTCCATTCATTTTTCTGCCACAGAAATTGCAAATAACTTCATTGTCACTAGCTCCACGTACACCATACTTCCATGCTTTGGAACGGGCATTTGGAGGAACGGTCCCTGCTAGTGATGCTGACCCAGATGCCGAACCTGATGCCGTTAAGCCTGATGCACATTGTGTAAGCTTAAAAAAAAAATGCCTGAATAACATTTAAAAATTAGAAAAATAATTAAGCTTAATTTACATTAATTTAGAATTACAAAACGAATGCAATATCATACTTAAAATTTTTGCCAACCAAACAATGAATTTGCGTAAAAAAAAAATACATACCTCTGGCTGCAAATGAGTATAAAAAAGCATTCAATTTTACATTACATGTATTTAGAATTACAAAATGAATCGATTACAATACACATACATAAAATTTAACTAGTTTACAATGAATTTGCGTAAAAAAAAAATACATACCTCTGGCTGCAAATGAGTATAAAAAAATTACAAGCATTCGATTTTACATTACATGTATTTAGAATTACAAAACGAATCGATTACAATACACATACATAAAATTTAACTAGTTTAAATGAATTTGCGTAAAAAAAAATACATACCTCTGGCTGCAAATGAGTATAAAAAAATTACAAGCATTCGATTTTACATTACATGTATTTAGAATCACAATATGAATCTATAAAACCTAAATAATATACACAAAATTTGAAAAAACTTCAAAGAATTAAAAAAAAAAAACCTACCTCCAAATGCAATTCTCCAAATTCTCTCTTCGAATTCGCTCCAAAATCCACTCAACACAAGCAATGCAAGCTCAAATGGTTGTGTGAGTGAAAATGAGGGAGTGGAGGGCCTTAAAAAGAGCCAAAACCGTGTAAAAACAACGTTTTTTGAGTGTGAAAACCATGTATGTGTAAAAGCAAAGTGTTTTTTAAAAGCAGCGAGTGGGCGAGTACTTAGCACGAACTCGCCACATTTTGGCGAGTTATTTTGGCGAGTTTTTTGGCGGTTTATTCGTTTTGCAAAGTTTGGCGATTACTCGAGGACTTCCCTCAATCTACAGACAATTATGCTTTTCCAAAACAACTACATACATTGTGATAGTTTTCTTCATAGGTACTATGTTCGAAAAGTTCGGGTTGTTTGGATGGGAGAAAAGTTCGGAAATTCAGAATTTTACAAAATGTTTTTTTTGGTTCGGAAAATTAAAAATTTAATAAGACATATAAAGATATAAAAATTATCTATATTTATTAAAAAACCAAATTATACATAAAAATAAATACACATAAAAAATATACCTATAAAATACACGCATAACAAAATAAAAGTACAATAGTGTGTCAAGCATCATATATATAAAATATGGTGATGAAAATCTATTGTGAAAGATAAATTTTTAATAAAAAATTATAATAGAATTGTAGAATAGACTAAAAATTTAAATAATAAAAAATTATACACAATAAATTATTTATACTTTATAAATAACAAGAGTCGTAATGCAACCAATCCCTACTGCAGCTTAGTAACTGTGATGAGTAGTTGAACAAGAAATTGAAAATAGTCAAAATTAAGGGAATGGTAATCCGATACGGGTTTTGTTTAGTGGAGATGGCCGTTATAATGCCTTGCAGATTCACAATGACTCAATAAAGTCAAATTAAACAAACGCGGAGGTCTATAGTTCCTACATACGGCCAGCTTAAGCCTTTTCAAGTGAATGGATAAGCCTTTTCAACTTATGCACCTATTAATTGATTATAAAGTGTGAGAAACTTCATTGATATGGCCTCTCCTTATGTGGAGGCAAAACCATTTTTGTATTTGCTAGATGTCTGCCAAGATAAGCTGTGAGAGAGAAATCATTCAAATTAGATGTAATTAGAAATAATTTCAAGGAGAACAGTGCTCTGTGAATCAAGGACCACAACCTGAAAAACTAGATAAATGTTGTTGGATGCTTATACACAAAAGTTTGATGCCATTTCAGCACTAAAAATAGTCAGAGACTCAGAAGACTCAAAATTAGCTAGATCTTCAATTCAACAATAGGTGGTATTCACAAGTAAAGCAAAGTCTTGTTTTTGAGCTAAAATGCATTGTTTCCTGCTCCCTGATTCATGGTCATATAACAATACTCGTAAATTCAATCACATCATTTTAATTAGTTTTTGTTACTTTTTCTCGCACGGTTTTCTTCTTAACATCTCCACTATAGTTTAGAAACTTAACAAAGATAAAGGAGCAAAACCAAATCAAGGGAGTCGACTATATTGGAGTGGACAAAGAAGGCAAGAGCACACAGTTTATTGAAGAGACTTAAAAGCACTGATCCAAAAGTATGTGGTTTTTGTTTTTTGCAGGACTGTTGTCAATGCAGGAATTGGCATGTTATGATAGTAGCACGTATGACAACTAGATGTGAGCTCGCAGCTAGCATATAGATGTTTTCCGTTATCAAAATGATGCACAGTTTGTCAGATTTGGAATACTTTCAATTTCTAATTACCAGGAAAGCCGGGTACAAGGTTGGGTTTGAGCAGCAGGGTCCAGTAATTGTATCTCTCAGTTAAGTGCACCGATATTCACCTATGACTATGTTGTATCGCACTTCTTCTGGTAACTGGGTTTATCATTGCTTCCAACTATCAGAAGAGGAAACTGCCATTCCATAATTTTGTCCAATTCCGAATGAAAATGCGAAGGCAATAATTCATGGATTTGTTATTTGTTAAATGCAGCAGATATGTATTCTTCTTGTTATGTAACTATGTTATCATGTATAAGTAATCTAAATTGTGTGACGCTATGAACAATTGCAAGGGCTCCCAAACCTGGAGCAATAGAGTGCGAATGTCAGAAAGTTGTTACTGGGGCCAACTGTTGGCTGTGAGGTTGGAGGCCAGGGCGATGGATGTGGGTACAACAGACAGAATCAGCATTGTCATCATCAGCAGCAGGAACATGAGCAGGGTGCCACGATGAGGGGTTTGTCCTGCATACCTATCTATTTACACTTTAATAATGAAGAAGATAATAAGCCCTGCTGGAAGGTTACATATGCAGTTGGAAGAAGCGATGATGACTCCTCAGTTGGTATTTGCTTCTACAAACTGTAACGATCCAGGCTGCAGTTTAGGGGCATAATTTAAACTGGGTACTGGGGATGCTAACTACTGGGGGGTAATTGGAGGTACCTTCCAGCGTTCACCCAAGGTCTTGGTTTTTGACTGTTCGTGTAGTATAGGAAAATGAAGAAGACAATGAGAGTAGAAGCATTATCTGTGGATTGCGCAATGTTGAAATTATCAGTAAAATATTTGTAATATCATAAACCAGAAATGAATCAAGTAAGGACATATGTAATAGAAAGTTTAATATTAACTGGTGTGTTAAATGTTTGTAATCCTCATGAAATTTATGTACATTGCTTAATCTAATAGAGACTAGAAGTGAAGTTCACAAGCGAACTTAGAATTTACAAACAGCAAAAAGAGCACAGAACTTGTTGCTGCAGAGGTTTCTACCCATGTATCACTATTGGTCGGAAAGAGGTGACTGTAGATGGCATGTTCAAAGAAGTGGGATCAGCAAAAAAGATTTTGCAGTAGAGGATTATAGATGTATGTGTCAATGTACCTGCACATACAAGAGAGGAAAAGTTAATGTTAATTATACACGAGTTTTCTAGAGTGTAAATTTCAGACGAGTATGAATCGTTATATAAATGTGTACATACCCTACTGGTGGAGGCCGGTTTTGATGTTGAGAATGACATTGCTTTGATTGAGTGTGAAGACACACCTTGCAGCGTGAATTGTTGAAGAAAATATACGATTGCGCTTTTGTTTTGTAGGTATTCCTCGTGTGTTTTTTGCGTGAGTAATGGCAAGTATTTGGCCAATGGAGGACAAAGGATGCATTTGATATTTAAATTATTTGTTGTTATATTACACACAAGATGATGTGCGTAATGAAGCACAGATTCTTGATTGCAGTTTGCGCAATTGATTGTCATTTGCTTTGGTGCAAGAGGAGTTTCAATCTTGGAATTTCATTTGCTGCATAGAAGCTTAAATGGCTTGGAATATACATTTTGAATCAACAATTTCTCTTGTACCTAATGGGGCAAAATATGAAGAGTAAGTGCATTTTAAGAGTTAGAGAATGGGAAGTGAATGAAAGTTATAATTTAAATATGGAAAGCTATATCGGAGTTGATATTTTTCTTACCTTAGTCGTTTCATTGAGTAGTGCTTGCAGCTCTTGGAGTGTTTGTTCTATTTTTAGAGTTGTTATAAAGGTAGACTAACGTGTTCTCAATGCTTTATCATGACCAGTTCGCTTCACCACATTCTTGAACAAGTAGATGGGGAATTCATTTTTGTGGAGTTGTTGTTCAACTTGCGCAAACAGAGTTGCAAATGTCTCAAACAAGTAGATCTGTGGATGTAAACAATGTGGTAATGCTCAACTTATATTTGCGGAAAGAAGGAAAAAAAGAATAGAAATGTTAGAGAGTGTAGGGGTAGTACAGGTACTCATTACCTATGTTCCACCAAGTTTCCGAGATGGATTTTTTTTAGGCCTTTTTTTAGGGGACGGCAGGGGACGACTATTAAAAAATAAGGGAAAATTTAAAAAATATAGGAAATTTCAAATATTCATATGATAACATTGCTAAAGCATTCATCACACACATTATAGAACCTTAATAAATAAAATTAGAGTTGAATTGAGATTTCACATAAGATTTAACCTTAAAAATATAGGAAATTTCAAATATTCATATGAATAATGATAAGTATAACACATTGATAAACTTAATAAAGCATTCATCACACACATCATAAAAATTTAATACATAAAACCGGAGCTGAATTGAAATTGCACGTAAGATTCAAGTTTTAATTGCAATGAAATGCCCAAGGGCAAAAAAATGTCTGAAACATAGAAAATCAAAATGAAAATATATGCCCCTAATCAAACTCCGCTAAAGTGGCATCAAAATTAGACTCTGAGTCTGAGTCACTGGAACTATGAGGGGCTTCCTCATCCAATGGAACCCCAACCAATCCCACCTGTGCCTCCTCATCAATCTGTGAAGCATCTTCAGGATCAACATCCCAATGTGTGGCTAGAGTCTGACGATACTCAAGAGTCTGTCGATCCTGAAGTCTCAAGGCACTATGCACGGCTACTAACTTCTTTGCTCGTCGAGAGGTAAGGTGGTTCCTCTTAACTGTGTGGATGAGGCCATATGTAGACCAATTCCTCTTTGCAGCAGAGGAACTAGCAACTTGTGAAAGGAGGCGAGTGGCCAGAGTCCTCAAGTCTGGTGCATCCTTGCCATGCCATGTCCACCATCCAATAGGGTCTACTTGAGCTAATGTAGCTCTATCTGTCCTCGCTCCTGGCTTGCTAAATGTTGGTCCACGGAGATTGACAAAGGATAGCCATTGGGTCCGCAATAAAGTGGACTCCTCATTAGTATACATCTTTCGAAAGGCCTTCATGAGCTCTTCTTTCACCATCTTCATCATCAGATGGAGGCACTCTCCCAGGTCGTGCTGCATACCATTTGGGATTTAGAGCATAGGTTGCCATATGAAGCGAGGTGTTCATTGTGTTCCACCACCGTGTCACTATAGGCCTAATATGCTCCTTATAAATGAAAGATCCCTAGATGGATCCTTCTTACACTATATTGATTTTTTATCAAACAAAAACAACAAATACAGATTTCTGTGTATTTTATGTCAAGTTCCTAGTGCAGATCTGGAAAGTGCGACTAGGGTTAACGAGAAACATCAATGTAAAACACGCCCAATAAAATTACTTCTGATTTCTAATGACTGCCCAGATTTTTGAGGGCTGAATTACACAGAAACCTAGACTTATTACTAACTGAAATAGCCCAGAAAATCAGATCTGAGGTCTGTTATAATTCAGATTGAAAAACCTTAAAAATACATCTCAGAAATGATAAAAAAGTACAGCGATCAGTTTACAGTCTGATGAAAAACATTTGACAAATGTTTTGGATAAAAAATACCTCTGAATTCGCTGCCAAAACTGCTTACAATGGACCGACCCAACTGCTGGTTGCAAATCAGTGGAAAACACCTTCAAATCTCTTTACACACACGGCTGAACTGAACCTGGAAATCTGATGAATATCACTAGGAATCTCTGAGTGAAATCCCCTCTCAATCTCCTGGGGTTTTCGTCTGCAAGAGATAAATTCACAAGGGTTTTCGTCCTTGGAATTTCTGATAAAAGCTCAGAGCTCTTAGCAATGCAAAATATGATAGTAAAAATCTGGATGCCCTCTCTACAAGTCGACCTGTTTATTTAAAGGGAGATCAGCCAACCACCACCCTCAAATCAACCAATCAAATTGTTTCATTCTCCTATGCTGGTTGCATTTTCCCTTTTGGGCTAATTGGCACATTTTCCAAAAAATGACTCCCTAAGGTAAGTCGCACTTTCTCTTTTCTAATACAATTTTTTAATCGTATTTTTTGACATTTTAATTCATGATTAAACTTTATTATTTATTATATGTGCTTTTTCATGATATTATTATTTTTTAAAATAATAGCACAATATAATAAAATAATAAAGATAAGTCACCCTAAAAACTTCCCTTTGGCCGTTGGGGTAGACATAAGGGGCCAAAGGTCTTCGCCCAAAGCTTCTTGCGGGCAGAGGGGACATTACAGTCCTCCCTCCCCGGAGTTGCTTGCCCACAAGCAACTGTAGCAACGCGGGGTGCTGAAGAATAGACTCACCCTCCCAAGTGGCATCTTCCAAGGGTAAATCTTTCCAACGAACCAGGTACTCCCATATCACCTTGTTCCGCAATCTTCTCTCCCTCCAATCCAGAAGTCCCTCAGGTACCAAATCCAGTCTTACCTCATCATCCAAGGGGGGTAACTCTACTGAAGAGGTCACATGCTGTCCCAATGCCTTCTTTAAGCAAGATACATGAAAAACATTGTGTATCTTACTTTCAGAAGGTAACTCCAACTCATAAGCTACCTGTCCAACTCTCCTCACTACCTTGTATGGACCATAGAAGCGAGGCTTAAGCTTCTCCGCTCCACTCTTCTTAAGAGTACTTTGTTTGTAAGGCTGGAGTCGTAGAAAGACCATATCCCCCACCTCAAATGATTGCTCAATCTTGTGCCTGTCTGCATACGCCTTCTGCTAATTTTGGGCATGCTGCATATTGTCCTTAAGGGTTTTAAGGATATCTTGGCTGTCCTGTAAACACTCTCGAGCCTTAGGAGCTCTACTATCTCCAAACGCCATATCCACGAAGGACCTTGCGTCATAACCGTACAAAGCTCGAAAAGGGGTCATCCCAATGGACATGTGGTATGTAGTATTGTAACAATACTCGCACAAAGAAAGTTGCTTAACCCATGCTCTCTGCTGCCCTTAAACATAGTTGTGCAAGTACCCCTCAATCCACTTATTCACAATCTCCGTGTGCCCATCTGTCTGCGGATGATAGCTAGTGCTTGGAGTCAACTCAGTGCCTGCCAACCTAAATAGCTCCTGCCAGAATGTGCTCATAAACCTGCTGTCCCTATCGCTGACAATATTCTTTGGAAGCCCATGTAACTTGAATACCTCCCCAAAGAACAAATCAGCCACCTGTGGTGCCTTAAAACTCGTGGGGATGGCGAAGAAGTGCCCATACTTAGTCAACCTGTCAACTATCGCATAAATGCGATCATAGCCCTGCACAACTGGTAGTCCTGTCATGAAATCCATAGATATACTCTCCCACCTCTGCTCTAGAATAGGTAAGGGCTGTAATAAGTCTGCAGGGAAAGTATGCTCTGACTTGTTTTGCTGACAAGTCATACACTCTCGAATATACTATAGAACATCCTCTTTGAGACCCTTCCAAGAGAATCTCTCTCTGACCTGCTTGTATGTCTTGAAATAACCTGGATGTCCTACTAATGGAGCATCATGGAGTGCATGTAAAATCTTCCCCTTAAGCTTAGATGCAGGTACCAAATAAATCCTACCCTTATAATAAATCAAATCAGAAATTACCTGGTAGCGCCCATCTTGAATTTTGCCATCCATGATCTCACATGCTAAGGTGTTCTTTGAATACTCGATCAACAATTGAGACTTCCAATCTGCAGAAATCTCACTCATAGAATATAGGACAGCAACATGGGGTCTCCTCGATAGCGCATCGGCCACAACATTTTTCTTCCCTTTGACATACTCAATGTCAAAATCATAGGCCTGGATCCTGCTGACCCATTTCTGCTGCCTCTCATTTAGTTCCTTCTGCTCCAAGAAGTACCTCAAGCTGTTATGGCCGGTCCTCACTACGAACTTCCCTCCCACCAAATATTGTCTGAACTTTGCCAATGCATGCATGATGAGGAGCATCTCCTTGTCATAGGTGGAATACAACCTCTCGTTCTCCCTCAACTTCCTACTCTCATAGGCAATGGGATGACGGTCCTACATCAAAACTGCACCAATGCCTGAGCCCGAGGCATCACATTCTACGATGAATGGCTTAGAGAAGTCCGGAAGAGCAAGGACTGGACATGTGCTCATTACCATCTTGAGCTCATCAAATACTATCTGTGCCTCATCCATCTAAATGCGCCCTTCCTTGTAAGATCTGTCAAAGGTGCAGCAATATCTGAATAACCCCTCACAAATCTCCGATAATATCCACATGGCCCTAGGAATCCGCGCGACTTTGATATGTTCCTAGGTGGAGGCCAATCCTGCATAGCCTGTATCTTCTCTTGATGGACCTTGACCCCATTGGCCCCAATGACATGTCCCAGATACAGTATCTCAGTAAGTCCAAACTCGCATTTTGACATCTTAGCAAATAGAGACTGAATCTCCATAATGCCAAGTACCTCATCTAAATGCCTCAAATGATCCTCCCATGTCCTGCTGTAGATCAAGATATCATCAAAGAAAACTAGCACGAACTTCCTCAACTGTTTGTTGAAGAGATGGTTCATGCATGACTGGAAGGTGGCAGGTGCATTAGTGAGACCAAATGGCATCACCAAGAACTCATAATGCCCATAATGACATTTGAATGCTGTCTTGAGGATGTCCTCCTCTCGAACCCGAATCTGATGGTATCCAGATCGAAGATCAATCTTCGAAAAATAAATGGCCCCATGCAATTCATCCAAAAGCTCATCAATACTAGGGGTGGGATACCTGTTTTTGATGGTCTTCTTGTTAAGGGCCCTATAGTCGATACACATTCTCATCGTTCCGTCCTTCTTCTTTACCAACACCACCGAAGAAGCAAATGGGCTATAACTAGGACGGATATGCCCCATATCAAGAAGCTCCCTGATGGTCCTCTCTATCTCATCCTTAAATTTCTTAAGATGACGGTAGGGTGTAGTGATCACAGGCTTGGCACCCTCCTCCAACTCTATGACATGCTCAAACCCTCTGTCTGGTGGTCTCCCTGGAGGAATGTCACCAAAAACCTGCGCGTGCCTATCTATTATGGTCTGAATATCTGTTTGCAACTGCTGTCCACCATCTGGAGAAGATTTGGATGAAATGAAACATTGGGCTGCCCATGCAACCTCTCCATGACTGATAATAGATTCCATCCTATGTGTTGAAACAACTCTGGGTCCACCATCCGAAAGAGCTCGTAGCACAATCTTCTTCCCCTTTGACATAAACTCTATCTCCATTCGCCTGAAATCCTGCACATACCTCTCCAAAGACTGAAGCCACTGAATTCCCAAAACTGCATCTATCTCTCCAAGTCCAACTATGTAAAATTCATCTGTCAATGTGTAGTCTCCTAGCTGGATACTAAGCTGTGGAATTCGTCTAGTGCAGCTTAGTGCAAAGCCATCTGCCACTCGTACACTGAACCCCTCAAATTCTTCAACCTGTAATCCCCGCTTCATCACAAATCCCTCATCAAGGAAATTGTGCGTAGCACCACTATCAATCAAGCAAACAACTTGTTGGCCCTTAAGTACTCCTTTCACACGAAAGGGATGATACCTAGGGACTCCAGAAAGTGAAGCAATAGTACCTGAGCCTGATGCATCTCCATCTCCTATCTCTACCTGTGGCTGCTCCTCATGTGCACCATGACCATCGTCCTCTGCATCTGTATCTGCTGAAGAATCTGCCTCTGCATCCGAGATAACTTCAATAAGATGCACCTTGCCTTTCCCAAGGCAGTTGTGCCCAGGCTCCCAGTGATCTTTGCAATGGAAACAAAGTTTCTTTCTTCTCAATTCATTCCGAGTCTCTTGATCCATCCTAGGAGGGGGAACACTCTTTTGCTGAGTAGTGGAACGCTGAATCGGCTTGGAGCTTGTGAAGGGATTCTTAGTAGGCTGGTAAGAAGTGGGAGTGGTCTCCAAATCTAATGCTGTCTGGATAGCATCATGTAATGTAGTAGGCCTAAGGGCCTTGACGAACCCTCTTAACCTCATGTCATGCAGGCCCTCAATAAAAAGCATTACCACACGTCTCTCAGGCATCTCGGGAACCATTACTGCAATTCGCTGAAATTCGTTGATGTAAGAATCAACGTGCCCACTCTGTCATAGCTGTGCCAAATCCCTGTAATATAGCTCCACATCTTTGCGGTCAAATCTGGAAATCAACTTCTCATTAAACTCCCTATATGACCGCAGTAAGTCATGTCTCTGTGTGATAAGCCCATGGTGCCACCAATCATATGCCACTCCCTCCAAGTGAAGAGTAGCAAACTGAATAGCCTCCTGTTCCTGCATAGGTTTGAGAGTGAGGTATGTATCAAGCTTGTGAATCCACGCCCTGGCACTAATCTTTCCACTGCCATCGAAGGTGGAAAGGGTCACCTTATTGGTAACCTGCTTCAATTCTCTGTTTTGCTGGGTCCTAGGCCACTGTGCTTGCCTAGCTTTTAAGCTCTCCCTTTTCTGCATACAATATTGGTGGAGGGGAAAGGCGTTCCGTACCTCTTCTGGTAATGCTCTCACTCATCATGAGCTACCATTACATTATCTTGAAAAGCTATGTCTTAAAGTGGGTCCTCAACTAATGGCGGCTCCTCCCTTGGTAGGAATCTAGGTTGCATAGGTCGATCCGCAGTCCTCGTGGGTCTCCTTTCCTCTGTATATCTCCTATCTCGTGGAGGGGAGCCTCTTACGCTGCCTACTTCTGTAGGAACCCGGCTGTGCCTTCTGTGGCTGCTAGCTAAGGATGCAGATCTTTCCCTTCTATCATGCCGATTTCTTGCCCTATCCATAGTCAAATTCTCCATCAGCTGTCTCATGGTCTGAATCATTTCCTGATGGGAATCGATCATTCTGCTGAAAAGGGCATCCGGATCAGGCTGCTCACGTCGTGGAGGAGTGTGTGCTCCTCCTCTATCCATGATACCTTCAATATTCAGACGTGCCTGACTCCTTGTATAGTATCGGTGTGGCCCAACTTCTGTAGGCTGCATAAAACAAACCCAAACAGACCCTCCAGGTGGGAGGATTGATGCTCTCATACCACTGAAAGATCCCTAGATAGATCCTTCTTACACTATATTGATTTTTTATCAAACAAAAACAGCAAATACAGATTTCTGTGTCTTTTATGTCAAGTTCCTAGTGCAGATCTGGAAAGTGTGACTAGGGTTAAAGAGAAACATCAATGTAAAACACGCCCAATAAAATTACTTCTGATTTCTAATGATTGCCCAGATTTTTGAGGGCTGAATTACACAGAAAACTGAACTTATTACTAACTGAAATAGCCCAGAAAATCAGATCTGAGGTCTGTTATAATTCAGATTGAAAAACCTTCAAAATACACCTCAGAAATGATAAAAAAGTACAGCGATCAGTTTACAGTCTAATGACAAACATTTGACAAATGTCTTGGATAAAAAATACCTCTGAATTCGCTGCCAAAACTGCTTACAATGGCCGACCCAACTGCTGGTTGCAAATCAGTGGAAAACACCTTCAAATCTCTTTACACACACGGCTGAACTGAACCTGGAAATCTGATGAATATCACTAGGAATTTCTGAGTGAAATCCCCTCTCAATCTCTTGGGGTTTTCGTCCGCGAGAGATGAATTCACAAGGGTTTTCGTCCTTGGAATTTCTGATAAAAGCTCAGAGCTCTTAGCAATGCAAAATATGATAGTAAAAATCTGGATGCCCTCTCTACAAGTCGACCTGTTTATTTAAAGGGAGATCAGCCAACCACCACCCTTAAATCAACCAATCAAACTGTTTCATTCTCCTATGCTGGTTGCATTTTCCCTTTTGGGCTAATTGGCACATTTTCCAAAAAATGACTCCCTAAGGTAAGTTGCACTTTCTCTTTTCTAATACAATTTTTTAATTGTATTTTTTGACATTTTAATTCATGATTAAACTTTATTATTTATTATATGTGCTTTTTCATGATATTATTTTTTTTTAAAATAATAGCACAATATAATAAAATAATAAAGATAAGTCACCCTAAAACTTCCCTTTGGCCGTCGGGTAGACATAAGGGGCCAAAGGTCTTCGCCCAGGCTTATGCGGGCAGAGGGGACATTACAATAAAATCCCAAAGTAGGATCCCTGCTATGAATGGCTTGCTTCATCTCTCCAAGCATGCTGTCAAATGTCTCATAAATCTCTCTAAGACTAGGAGAGTCTGTATCAACATATCTTATGACCCCCACTACAGGTGAGATGAAGGAGCAAACATATCTGCAAACAATTTACAAAAAAATTAGAAAACATTAAGATTCAAGAATGAAAGACTAAACTAATTTACAAGTTATAAACATGGATAAAAATATTTAAAAATTAAAAACTAAACTTACATATATAAAATCAACAATAGCTTACCTTGACTGTGGTCCACCAATCATCATCGAGGATCTTTTGTTTCACACCTTTTCCTTTAGAAGTGTTTGCCTCTGGCCATCTACCCCACTCTTGATTAACTATCAATAATTGCAAAGCCTCCCGCACCTGAAGCATCCTCTCTAACAAAATGAAATAGCTGGCATATCTAGTGTCCACGGGCTTGAGGAATTCTTTCCTCGAAAAAGACCTGAATAGAGCAAGTGAGGTGTGATGGTTGCAAATGAACATCTGTATGTGTCTAGCCTCTGCCACCACTGCCTTCACCCAATCTATCTTTCCAATGTCTTTCAATGCGTTGTTCAAAGCATGAACACAACATGGAGTCTAGAAAATGTGCTTGTAAGCACCCTCAACCATCATGCCAGCTAACTTACATACGCGGCTGAATAGTCACTACTTGTACAACATTAGAGGGCCCAATCTCCTCTATGACATCCTTCAAAATTTGAAATTGGAAGGTTGCATCCTTCCTCTTCCCTGTACAATCAATAGCTCTAAGAAAATAAGGGCCAACAGGACATGTGACAATGATATTGATGAGTGGCCGATGTTTAATATCGGTCCACCCATCCATGATGATAGAGCAACCCACCCGTATCCAAGTTTGCCTCATCTCCTCCATCACCACACTCACCTTAGAATATTCTTTATCAAGGAGGCTGGTTCGTAGTTTGTGTTCTCCAAGAGGGACATATGAGGAACCAACAACAATTAACATCTTTGAACATTTGTTTGAAGAAAGGGGAACGTGACACATGAAATGGTATAGCATTGGCAAAGAAGAAATTTGGCAATAGAGGAGTTAGCTACTTCCTTTGATTGCACATTAAACATACTCGTAACAGTAGAAGTTTTTCTCTTTCCCTTGGCATAATCCCCTTCTCTTTGACTTTCAACATCCACACATTGGGTAGGCACTTGTGTAGTCTCTATTGACATTCCCTTATTTCATTGTCTCACCCTCCATGTACAGCCTAGTCACCTCGGTCTTCTCCCCTAATGATATTCTTTCACAACCTTTTACCCCTTGTCCAGTTATGCCCAAAAGATGTGAATAAACCCTTGTGTAGCTGCCCCTAAATTCTTTGTTGCAAATATGGCATAACCACACTCTACTCCCCCCTGAATTTTTTTTTTTCTTTGTCAATGGCTGTTACAAATTGTGAAAGAGGTTTTTTAGCATTGAATGGCCCCTTTGCATAGATTTTGAGGAGTTGTGAAGGGCAATCAAACGGATTATTTGAACCCATTGTTGGTGCAACACTCTCACTCTTATGAAGAAACCCTATTTCTGGTTCTACTTCTATGTTGCATTGCCAATTGAATCTCTTCACCCTCACTACCCTCACTGCTGCTCATTGTTTTGTATTGGAAATGCAACAACCCTGCAACTAACAAGTGCAAAACATAAAAAAAAAAAATAACCTTCCTAAGTTTGTGAAGCTTGAAACTCTGATTAAAAAAAATAAAAAAATGAAACAATGAAGAAATAGTTTGTGCAAATTTGTAAAATGAACAAAGGATGATAACATACCTCTAATGGAGTAGAATATTGCTCTCTTGCCTTCTTCTCACTGCTGCTCTCTATTCTTCTCTATGCTCTTTTCTTTTTTTGTCTTCTCACAAAATGAGAAATGAATCAAATGAGCTTCTTTTTTTGTTTTAGTTGTTTGTTTTAGGTTTAGGGCACTTAGAAATGCAAGTGGGGGTCCTTGTGGGCCCCCACATTCCTTTTATTTTTACTAACTTAAAAGTGTTTTTTTAAAAAAAATGCCTTTTTTAAAGGTTGTACGTAGGGGACGGCAGGGGACATTGGACGTCCCCGGTACAGGTCGAGGGACTTCTAGAAGTCCCCTAAACGTACCGGGTCTAAACGTTCCAGCCGTCCCCTGTCTTTTTTGACGTCCCAAGGACGTCCCCGATTTTTTGCAGAGTTTGGGGACGGGAAGGGGACGTTTCCTAGCCGTTCCTGCGAGGTTCCTTGAAACGTCCCGGTATTGGGGACGGGCTGAAAAACACAGGGGACGCGTCCCCGTGGAACACAACTCATTACCAATAGATGTCTTCCTGGACTGTGCCCATCTTTAATTTCAAACATAAACTGTGTCCCTATTCTTTTGGTTGCAATTACAGTCTGGTATGAATTTGTACTCTATGCAGATTTGGGGTATGTTCTCTATGTTGGTGTTATTATTCACTAGCAGTATGTAGTCACAGTCTCCACGATTGTAGCTATTTTTTAGTTCCGTGCTAAACTTTTTGATGCGCACTCCCATTGATGGTATAAGTTTGTGTTGATGGTCTTCAATATATTAGCTGGTCACATTTAACGTCACTATCATTTCGCCTTCCTTGTCTGTCAAGTCTGCACGCATGAGTTGTCTGTTGAGCTCTTTGTGAAGTGTTGTTTTGTATGTGACAATCACATCACCTTCGAACACATCTCCAATTTTGTAGCTATTCAAATCATCAATTGATGTCAAGGTGCAAGGTGATGTGTGTCTCAGGGAAAATATCAGTTGAGATGATATTAAAATGTGGAGCTTGTTGTGTTAAGTATGATAATTAAATCCATTTAATTTGAGTACCTTTTAGCTTGATTATGTTTCTCCTCATGTGCTTTGTCTATCTCAAGTGACCTTTTCATTTTGAGTAAGCTGCAAGAATTTGATGTTTTGGTGTTAAAAACATAAGCTATATACTTTGTATGCTATATGTGGCTTTTGGGATGGTATTTATGTCGATATTTCAAGAATGTATGAAGAAGTTAATGTTGGATGCTTGAGGATAACATGAGTGCATTTGTTTTTATTGTGTTGATGGAGAGTTGATAATGTGTTGGTTTGGGTATGTCGTAGTTGTTTGTATGTTTTGCTTAAATGTGATTGGTTGTTGGTGAAATGTGTTAGTTTCTTTGGATGTGATCAAGGTAATAATATCATGATCAGTCCAATATGCATCAGTTCTGAAAATTTGGTATTGATTGGTTGATCTATTGGACCATATGTGATCAATAGTGGTTGCTTGTAGTGAATTATGCTTTTGCATTATGAAGTAGATGTTTTTGTTATTCATATGATTTTCAAGTGCTTGTGCTTTTGAACTATGTTTTTCCATGTTTATGTTGAAGTCACCGACTATGTATATGTCCTCAACTACAATTGCATCTGCAAGAGCTACATCAATGATGGCTATGATGTCTTCGATTTTTGTGTTTGGCGTGACATATATATTTATAAGCGTTGCTTTTCGTTTGGTGATTTTAAGAATGGTTAGAATTACCTCTACATTGTTTTCTTTATAATGTTTTGTGGTAGATACATGGATTCTTTTGTTTATGGAAGTCAATAGTCAGTGTATGTGGTACATGGAAAAACAAATTTTGTCTTTAAACAGATTTTGTTCCCTGAAATCTGGCATGTGTGTTTCTTGAAAGCACAATATGTCTGAAGACATTAAGTCATGGTCATTGAGTACATCTTGCAAGTGTGCTTTTAGGCTCCTTGTGTTCAATGTAGAAATTATGATATGGTTGCTTGTAATAGCCACGTCGAGATCAAAATATAATGTCCACATTGCCATTGTTTTGAGTCATGCCATCTCAATGGAAACCTTTTTTTAATCGTAATTTTTTGCATTGTTATAAGGGAAAACAAGAACAATGAGTCCATGTTTTTTACCCGTGTTGTATATGCGAGTCCATGTTTTTGTACTCCAGATGGAGAAAACACAAGTCCGTCCATTGTTAGTCCTTGTGACCTGTGTATTGTTCTTGCACATGCAAGTTTAACAGGAAATTGTTTTCTTATTGTTAGGGTGCTTTCTTTTGGTAGTTTGTATCAGCTTTACAACTCACAGAATAGGAACCCAATCTTGCAGAATGTCATTGTCAAAGAAGTTGGAATGTTTTCTTCTTGGGAACATCTGATTCTTGGATCATTGAATTTGATCCATAATATGTTTGTTCCATGTTTATTGGTGTATGCTTTGAATGTTCCATCTGATCCATTTACTATGCCATCTTGTATGTCATAATTTCCAGCATAGATTTCTACTAACATCTCTAGTTTCAAGTAGATTCATTGAGGGAGTGTTGCTAATCGAGTATATATTTGTGTTTTTGCGTATGTGTTGTCCTCTTCATCAATTGCATTTAGGGTAATGATGTTTCTGGGAACATTCAACAACATTATTTGATTGTGTGCTTCAACGTCTTTGTTCTTGAAAAATAGGTATGGAAATGTTGCATCGTTAGGGGGTGGTCGTATGCAGTTCTTGTTAATATAATTTAAGTCTAGTTCTGTTTTTTATCATGTTCTCATTCTATTGAGGATTGCTACAAATATCTTGTCTTCTTGCCGCATAGTTGTTTGCAATTCGTATACTTTAATGTTCTCTTTTCAGAAATCGTATGGTATTGTCTCGTCGTCAATTGTTGGGTGTTTGAATAATATACAATCATGGACTGACTGTGCTTGGTACAAGTCTCTTTAAAATATCATGTCCACATTCCTAAAGTGTTTTTTGGGGGGTATGAATTATATTTCTCATTCGAATATCAATGCAGTACAACATGCATCCTCCCACTAATGATATCTCGTCTATTAGGACTACTTGCAGTTGATCATATTGCTTTGAAAAATTTTCTAGAGTGTCAACACTCAATGGAGTGGGGTATGATTTGTTGAAGGGTAGGAGAAATGTTGAATGTAACGTTACTCCACCTGCATTGTATGTAACTTTTCATGTGAATGCTAGTATTAGACCCTTTGTTTTGAGCAGTTCACTTTCAATGAAGTCATTGTAGATTCGAATTAGAGACTCATATATGGCTCTCGCAGTCAGTGTCTTCCTTGTTCCTGCACCACCTATTAAGAATATATGTATTAGCGTTATAGGATTGTTTCATTTCTTCATTATTATGTCCTTTACGATGGCTTGTTGCTCTTTGTTTAACATTCTCCTTGTTCTGTAGTATTCATTATTATCAACCATGAACAAATGTTTTCCTATTTCAAATGACTTGCAATGAGATTTCTTTTCATGAGGATGTTGCAACAAAGGCAAATCTGATTTGAGGTCATAGTTTTCAAACAAATCTTCAACAATTTTTGGATTTTTGGATGGTTTATCTGTGAGGTCATTCAAATGTTCAACTTTTAGTTGTATTTGATCTTGGTCTCCCCATAATGCATTGATGTTGTAGTTGTATTTGGGCATATTCATATTAACTATTTTTTCATGGATTGCATATGCATGTCTCCATGTGGAGCAACCTTGTTTGAGGGTCTCCTCACTTGTTGTGAAGGGCACATACAACAACAATGCTTCTCTGCAATAGTTTTCTAAATCTATATGTTTATTGTATTTGACAAATCTAATAATACGTGGTTTTTTTGTTTTCAAAAATTTTGTGCCCTTTCTACTATATTCAGAAGCAAATTCAGCAAGGAAAATGTCTTCGAGTGTGATATCTCTTGCAATATAGTGATCTATTAGTGAATGACACATTATTTTTTCTGATTCGTCGGGTTCACGGGTCAACAGACTTGGAGGTTTTAGAATGAAAATTCTTTGGTCTGGTGGAGATGTATTTATGAATATGCATTTTCTAGAGCTTCCATTCAAAGGTATAGACAAAATTATGTAAATAGATTGTTGCGCTGACATTTGTTGTGAATTGAGTAATGAGTTTCCAAGTCTACGAAGCATTTGAATGACATCAATGTTTGTCTCGGCATGCTCTTTGTGTATTGTTTTGAAAGCCTTTGTCATGGACCGATCTATCTTTGTCATGTAAGACGTACAATAAGATGTTGCAGCATATGCGTTGATGATAAATTGAGCATTTGTATTTGCTTTCCACAAATGTGGAATTTTTCTTGAGAAGGTATTTGTCCATATTTGTGATGGATTTCGTTTCAAGAAAATTGTTGGTTGTTTAATTGTAGTTTCTATTGCCTCTATGTAGTCATTTTCACTTAGTTGCAGTTGTTGTAAAAACATTTGGAATGTTAATGATTTTTCATAGTTGCTTGCTTCTAGTGTTGCATATATTTGTTTTGCATTTGTGATTGCAAGCTCATTGTTGTCAGTAGATGGTTCTAGTAACAATGTTCTTTTCATAGGTGGCTTTGGGAATTTGTATCTGCATTTGATTTTTTTGTAGCTTTTGGTATGGTGGTGTTGATGCATGTTAGCTATTTGTAGAGGGAGTATGTCGGTGTCACAAGTTATGTGTTTGTCTACAAATTGTTCGATACTTGAATTTTCATCTTTTCCATATATTGGTGCATTTTTTATCCATAACATGAAGTGGGTATGTTGGTTTCCTTGATTTTGAAATTTTGTGACATGGAAGTGATCTTGTACTTTTCCAAAGAAGGATTCGTCTTGGTAAATCATTTGTATTAGGGCTTCAATTTTATGCTTGTAATAACGAGAACATGTCACAGGGTCTTTTCTTACTAAGGATTCTATGTCTGTTATGTCAAAGCGTTGAAAGGCATACAAGTTATGTGTTCTACTATGATTTTCGCGCAACACAGTCAATGCTTTTGTTAAAGGTGTCCAACAATGTTCAACAATTGTGAAAGTTACGAATAGTGTCAGAGGCCCTAATTTTCGTATCATTGCAAATGCATTTCTCTGTAATTGATGCAAGTAATCAGGAGAAATACGTATGTGTTTGAAGTCGACATAACCAATGTCAGATTTTAGTATTTTATCTAGGTTTGGCTTGTACTTGACATCTTTTTCCAGCAACTTTTTCCCTTTTAGTTGAGCTTTTCTAATTCTTATCCAGATAGTAGAAGTCACTTGGTTTATGATAATTCACATGGCTTTGAAGAAGAGGTTCGTTATGTGGTATGCAAACATGTAATTAGTATGTTGTACTTCCCATTGTGCTATTTTTTGGTAGGAGTGTGTTTTTATGATGTAGTCACTATGAGGGTCTAAAAAAAAAGTGATGGGAAGTTCATTTCCTCAACATACTTGTCTTTAAATATGCCAAGTGGTTGTTGTCCTTCTGCAGGTGCAATTTTTATCATCTTGTCTTGAAGGTCACTAATAGATGTGGATCCTTAAATGCATGTACCATAATGTTTGCTTTCAATTCATATTCATTGCTAATACTCGTGTTGCTTTCATTAATGGAATTGTCTTCGGTTGACTTGTCATTTTTCATTACTCAATCACTTGTTTCCAATTGTTTTTGATCTTGACATTATTCATTTTGTATAGTCTTCTCTTGCATAGTTACTTTAAAGCATGCATAATTATGTTTGGGTGGACCCTGCCCTCTTGATATGCATTTTTATATTGCAGCTGCCTCTTAAGCGATACAACAATAGTTGTGTTTTCATTAATGCTTCATGGGAGTGCTTTTTGTATGATGTCAATGTTTGATGACATGTTTATAATTGCTCCGGTCAGTCCAAGTTGTGGTTTCTTGTATCCCAAATGTAGAATTTGTGCAAATGCAATTCTTAGGGACACAAGATGTTATTCCAAGTTTGTAAGTTGTCTTACATAAGATAAGGGACTATTAAAGTAGATGTGGTATGGTGTAGCATATTTTGGAAGATGTCCATTTTTCAATGCATTATTGCACTTTGTACATATAGTGTTTGCAATAGTTTGTTTGGTGTCTTGTACTAAATTCATATATGTTTGTATTTCTATTTGATTGAAGGATGACATGTTGTATTTAAAATGTAATTGGCTGCAAATATTGTGTAAACTCACCTCTTAAGCCAAATACAGATACAACAATAGTTTGTGTTTGCGACGTTTAATGCTTCGTGGGAGTGCTTTTTGTATCTGAATATGCGGATTTAAGATGTAGAACAACTTGAAATATTCATTTAGAAAATGCGACTGGTTTCATGATTAAAGCCCAACAAACTCAATGGAATTTGAATCTTTTCTACCCCAAACTGGTTCTCCAGTTAGATCGACGAAATACTTGATTATAAGCAAAACTCCGTAATTTTCATCAGAATCTAAGATTATGGTTTTTTATATTTCCCAAATGCAGAAATTATTTGTGTGAAAACCAGCCAAATGCTAAATTCTGAGGGACAAAACAAGTCATTCTTTCAAGTCTGTAAGTCGTAGCCGCATAAGACAAGGGTAGAATATTAAAGTGGATTGCGGTATGGTGTAGAATATTCTCCTTTTAAAGGAAGAAGACCCAAAACAATCAAGCATTATTGCATGCATTTTCCACCCTCCATTTACATATAGTGTTTGCAATAGTTGGTTAGAAATGGTGTCTTGTACTAAATTCATATATGTTTGTACTTTTCTTGGTTATTTTAAGGTATTAACATGTTGTATTATAACAATACAATTTAATAAAAATTAACAAATCCTTTGGCCGTCGGGTTAAGGATGGAAAAGTAGGAGTGTCTTCAATCTTTGTCATATATGTTTGTATAGCTGAATTGGTTGGTTCATTCTTGGTGTGCATGACTCGTTTCAATTTTTGCATTGATAATTTGGATTTTTTTGTAAGGGCATGTTCATGGTCAGATTTGGTAGGTTGTATTGGATTTGATTTCTAGTGAAGTGGTTCTTCACGTTTAATATGTTTTGTGGTTGGTTTATTATGGTTGTGTATGATGTGTTTCATTTTTTGAATGTTTATTGTTGATTTCCTAGTGGAAGCCATGATGTTTTGTATTTGATTTGTGTGTATAGATGTATTTTTTTGGATTGACCTAGTGCCTGCATGGTGAACATGATTTGTGTTCATCTGAAAGTGCATAATGTTATATGTTGTTGATGGTTGCATGCAGTTGCAGTAGACATTAGAAATGTGAATGTTTTGTAAAGACCATATCCGTATTTCTACATTAAGTAATGTGGACAACATTCAAAGCATAAATTGTTCCCCTCAATATTGCCTACTCGATAAGGCAGGGCCAAGTTGACTATATACGCTTGCCAATTGGCTACTTTTTCAGTATTTTTTATTGAATCATAATCTAAATATGTATGTAGCCATGCAAGCACCTTTGTGTTTCTTGACAAAATCGCATTTCAAAGAGACTATGCTAAATATCGCCTTATACATTGCACATCAAACTCCTTTTGCGTCAATTCACAGACCAAAGCAAATAGGCTCTCGGCACAATCAAATGTACATGTATCTATTCTATATAGTCCATATGCTGTGTATTGCAAGAAGGATGCGTTTCCAATGTAGCTTCAAGGTTGTTACAAGTTGTGGATAAGATACGACTTGAAAGTGGAGTATCAGAGTGGTGGTGTTTTTTGCAAAATAAAGGTTCGTAATGCCCGAATATTGGATTGTTGTTGTTGAATAAAATGGAACACGGAACAACATTAGGTTGATGATTGAATTGCAGATACTTAGTTCTTCTTGTCAATGACCAAACATGTATTTCTATGTTTAGCCATTGTGATAGCCAATTTATATAGAAATTATCACCCCAAAGTCCATGCTCTTGCTCAATTGATTCTGGCAGTGCTGAGAGTCGCATTTTTTGGAAATATGTGTCAATGTCATTTACACCATGCAATTTGAACAACTCTTTTGTATCTAGTTCAAGTTGGTATGATTGAAGGGCATTTAGGTCACCCTTTTCTAAGCAAATTAAGAAATGGTCAATAATTCTATTTCTTAATTCTAAAGATGTGTATTGAAAATGCAGTAGCACTTGAAATGTGTCAAATAGGCAATCCCCCGTTCTATAGTAGTATGATTGAGGTCGAAGAAGATCATGTTTTGCTAGAGCATCATCAATTGTATTATAGTACGGTCTATATGTTTTCTGGTATTGTTCTACGATTATAGGGTTGTGGACATCATTCATTGCGTTTTTCTTTTGCGTATTCTCCATTCTCAAATTTACATTTTTTTATTCGCAGAAATAAAATATAAAGTCATAAAATATTCCTCTTTGTATGCACCTTTTGTTTCGTGTTATAATAATTGAATTTGTTTTGTGTTCCTTTACTAGAGTCACCTGCAAAATGCAAAAGACAATGTCAATTTCACAGTACTATTCTTGAAAACTGTATTTTTAATGCATTACATATGTACATTGTTACAATGCCTAATAACATTGTCCAATTGTATAATCTCAGCCGTGCACATAGTGACAACCCAGAGTTTTAGAAAAAATGTTGATCAAATCGATGCTTACTGGAGAAATAAAGTGCAGTTGCAGGTTCAGAATTCTGCAGATTTGCCGTGTACCGGAAACTATGAAATAAATAAAATATATATCTGTAATAATTACAGAATTTTAAAGTATTGCACCAATAATTTAATTAATTATAGGCTTTCCATAATCAAAATAAAGTATAATTGTTATTTAACACAAAGCATATATGTTGTTTTAAGCTGTAATTAAAAGAATAAAGTAATTATTTAAATTTTTGATCGTATGATCTATGTAATGCTATTGTTGCTTAATCTTTAAGAAAATTTGTTAAATGAGCTTAGTCTGCAAATCGTATATGCTATTTTCTTGCCGATGATGTTTCGAAAAATGTTATCTGAAATGTTGATTTGAAACATCTTAAAGATTTATATTCAGATTTATCTGAAATTGTATGCACTTTTGAAACCTCTCAATTAGATGCTTTCAGGATTGACAAATGATGAAGTATATCCAAAATTTAAGAGTGAGGTTTATCCGTTACAATGTGGTGAATACAATGCCAAGCATGAAACACCACACTGTGGGTTCAAAAGAAATAAAACCAGAGTCAAAATTACTGCAGCAGCCAGAGGTATGGGTGAACCAAAACTGCCCAGAATGAAAGGAGAAGCACTGCATAGGTAGTACTAAGTCCTAGGCTAGAAGGACAATATTCTATGAAAGGTGCTAAGAGAAAACCGGAAAGACAGAGTTAGTGCTTCTTTCATGTATTCTATAAACAGTGGAGTGGCAGCATCTCAGGTTCATAATAATGGTAATGGTTTCTCTACTGGGCACAACACTTCTCATACACCTAGAAATGGACCTGCACTCTGCACGGCAAGGTAATGGTTATTGTAGTTTGTATGAGTATCTTAAGGGGCAGATGCATAATAAAGAGAGTGGTCTCCAGAAGAGGGGAAGGATTAGAAATCTTGATGGCTCTGTGGACATTAGATTGGTTTCGAGAGTGCTGAAAACGTCAAGATATTTACAATATAAACATTTGGTTGATATTACAAACAACATTAAAGCTTTGTTGAGCGTTTGAATTATGTGATAGAAATGAAATTAAAATCTGTAAAGCGTGAAGCATAATGCATTTAAATCTACAGCAAAGGGAAGCTTCTCTTTTGAGAGGAAGTAGCAGAAAACATAAGGAATGCGTCCTAAATCTGATTGAGATGACCATCTAAAAGAAGGCGCAGCCCACAACAAATCAGTCTTCTTCAAAGTGCAGCCTGTCCTCTCATCATGAAAGTTGAAGGTTTCGAGCAAAAATTAGCAGAGGCCATTATAAGAAGGGGCGTTGCAATAGGCACAAGCTGAAAGGGATAATACTCCTCTATAACTATAAAATAGACTGCATTTAGAAATCCATTGTCCAAACAAAGAAAACAGTGAAAATAGGCACACAACTTGCCTGGCATATACAAGATGCTTTAAGTCTTTGTGAGCACACAACAATGAAGTATCACTGCCACTTGGAGATCAGAAAATCCACAAGCATCTCGACAAGATTACTGAGGCTTCATATTATGTAGGTTATAGTGCTCGATAGCACCTCCATAACATTACACAGAGTTCAGTTCACTGCACTTGCATTAAATATAACAGAACAGAAGCTCAATTCGGAGAAAGAAGACTTCGACGAGGCTATACAATTGTCCCGGTCGATGAAGGATGGCAGTTAGAACGTGGGTAGAGAGTCCAGCTTCCAACACTCACATTTTCCGTAATAATCGCCATAGATGCCGGCTTTTACATTTTAAACTCCAGCCAGCCCGCATGAACATAACCATATATATGGGCAAATCCAAAATGTAGCTTATGGTTTTACAGGGACTTACCGGGAACGTGAATTGCTCGATAAAATAGAAATTTCTGCGCCTAATCTCATAATTTCGATGTAATGTCCCCAAATGGACACATTTGACCCAAGTTGGATTTTGGGCAAATCCAAACACCAGAAGCAATATAATAAATTACTCATCAAATCAAACATTGTAGATCTGAATTTTTGAAGGAAAATGTGACTAGGGTTATGTATTAAACCCAACAAAATCAACCCCTGAAAAATTATGTTTTTATGCTAAACCAATCTTTGTATTTTTAGCAAGCTCAAGTATATAAAAAATTTGATTGAAAAACCCTGTTTGCAACATAACTTCAAAAATTCATATATTTTTGCTAGAGTAGTCCAAATGCGCTGAAACTTTGTATCTTGGGCCACAAAAATATAAAGAATAATATTCCAAAATTAGTTTTCGCACAACAAACTCGAAACCCTAATTTTGTCCTAAAGAGTAGGTCACCCAGTACATTTAGGGCATCAAATTAACCTCAAAAATTATGAAATTAATTTATTTCGATTCCCAAAATTTAGTACAATAAGCAACTATAGATTTCAGACCTGGAATAGCTCCAAAACACTGAGAACCAACCAAAAGATGGGTCGCTCCACTAGAAGAAAATAAGATGACCTTGCTACAATTTTTATTCTTCAATACACTGCTGGAAACTAGTAAAAATTTGTGTAGCTGCAGTAGAAAATCCTGTGTGGAAATTTCTTCAAAGCTCTAAGTGGGTTTTCGTCCTCTAGAGTCAATCTGAAGGGTTTTCGTCCTTGGATTAATTTGCAAAAAGCTCAAGGCTTCAAATGCAAGAAGAGAAAATATCACATCAATCTGTAACGCCTTTACAAGTCGACTTTTTCCCCGTTTAAAGAGAAGTGACCCAATGGAAACCTAAAAAGCCACCAATCAATCACCTTGTGGTGCTTTTTTTTTTCCTAATTTTTATCCTCCTTGATCAAGTCGCATTTTTCCCCTAGAAAATACAAATTTAAAAAGTGCTTTATTTTTAAAGCGCTTTTCTAGGTTCTAATTTTATGTTAAGCCTATTAATTCATTATATGTGCTTTTATAATGTTTTTTTTTTATTATTTTGTTGCACAATATAATAGAAATAATAAAACTTAAGTCCCTTTTATTTTTTTCCTTTGGCTGTCGGATTGACAAAATAGGCCAAAGGTCTTCAATTGGGAAGGGAATATTATAGTTGAGCCCATTTAACGTAATTTGTGGCTAGTTTTACAAATAATCGTTTTGAAATTGTGTTGGCTGAGTTTATTTAGTGTTACATGAAATTAGGGAGCACATCCATGAAAATATGAAATTGTTCCATCAAAATAGAAATAATTATGACATCAATTTTTTGTACGGGAATAAGAAGCATAAGTAGAAAAATATATCAACCAATCACATACGAGCAAATTGATAAAAAAAACTATTGCACTGAAAAAAATACTTGATTTTGATTGGTTGAAACAAAGCTCGAGTAATAGGAAAACAATTCCTATAGCTCCATATGGAAGGGACTAATAAATTTATAATAAAAACTTATAATGGAACAAGCTAAAATACTAAAAAATTTAAACTAACTTTTAAAAACTAAATATAATAAAATCTTATAAAATTTAACCAAATAATATGTAATGAAGTATAAATTAATCTGTATTTAAGTTATTAACGGCATTATAAAATCCTACCCTGAAAAACAAACTTACGGGAATAAATTGATTAAGTCTTACCCTAGCTCTAAGCTTTAACTTTCAAACGCAGCTGCGGATTAGAGATAGACTGGTCAGGATGCCCTAGTGAAACTACAAAAATGTGATGTGAAACTCAAAACGGCCCAAAAAACACAAATATTAGCCGGTCAAGATGATAACAGCTGATGGCTTTGCAGTGTGCAGTGAAGACAGAGGACTGAGGATGCGTTGCTGTTTCTGCTTGACAGATTTCCAGCAGTTAAATACATTTTCGCAGCACATCTTGAAGGCTTTTGAATGCACAGCGCGACAGCAGTTTGCTGTAATCACATTTTAGGTTTTCGTCTTAAGTTTTAAGCATTTTTAATATATTTTTAATTAAAAAACAAAAAACTCTTTGGAAATGATTCGAACTTGAGCACACAAATTCGTTTTCCCTGAGAAGTTCGGTCCGAACCATTTTTTTGACTATATTCGTATGAATATGGTAACTATTTTCTTAGATGATTACTTCTCAACTGAGGGAATGCACCATTTTTTTAAAGCAGATTTTTAAATCCAATGTAGTCATCAATGGAAATACAAATAGGATTACCTCTGAAATGTTGCTGGAGCATTACAAAGGCTGAATGGCATTTGATCATAAGCTAAGATTTTGATGACGACGACGATAATGACTTCTAACATCCTTTAGGACCAAATTGGTCTGTAGGACCTGTTTAAGTGTATAATTCTGATTTACATTCTATTTTGTTTTTAGCATCTGTGCAATCTATTATTATAACTTTACCATTGATTTTATTGCCATCCTTTATGGCAACCATGCTCTTTAACTCTTCAAGTGCGTCCTCTTAAAATCCACCATCCTTTGTTACAATTGGAGAACTTTAAACTCCAGCATAGATGTTGTTTAGAGGTTCAGCTATACCGATTCGATTGCCTTCAGAAGCCATCTAGAAATGGGTACAATTCACTTCTTGAAACCTCTTTCAAAATTGTCTATGAGTGGGGTTGAAAGGACCCTTCTTTGAAGCAACACTGAAACTGCGATAATTGAAACAAACACTTAAGTTTCTCGGCATTGTTCATCTGTGCAATAACTACAAGGGATTTGCAGTCACTTGTGACACTGTAAATACTATCCCTGCTTTTCACATTCTTTGTATTTCATCATAGACAGCAGCAATGTTTCTACGATTCATCCAGAAAAGCCTTTTGACTGATACTGCCCTTGGAATCGGATCTATCTTGCGGATACATGATACAAAGGTACTTTTACAGCGCTCGTTTCTCCAATTATGAAGCATGGCTGGGTGAGCCTACTTGCTTCAAATCTTTGTTGGTCAACATAAATACTTCTTATGTTGAGTAAATATCGCTGTTGTACACTGCACTAGAGCCAACATAGGCACTTTGCATGATTCTCATATATGACAATTCATTTATAGAAAATGCAAGAATTTATATGCGTAAGAGGCAACTTCATATGGTTTTCTACACAATTGTAGAACTTGAAACATTCTCAACATATTAGAGCATCTAGTACACTAGCCATGAGATATTTGATATGAACGTACACATGAGGTACATGACATATGCTCTCCCTTAGCATCAATATGACATGCAATACAAAAATCAACATGGCATGCCATGCCACTTGTACAAAAGTACAAAAATACAATGCTTAAGCCTACCTAGTAAGGTCACAGGGAGTTCTCATTAATATTGCACAACATATATGTGAGGGACATAATACAATGCTTAAGCCTACCCAGTAAGGTCATAGGGAGTTCTCATTAATATTGCACATCATATATGTGAGGGACATAATAATGCTTAAGCCTAACTAGTAAGGTGGTAAGGATGGTTAAGATAGAATTCAAAATAATGCTCACTCCGGTTATCCTGGAAATAAATCACTTATTAATGCCTTCATTTGGTGCAGGGAATTACAGCTATAATGGAATAATGGGGTAACATTCAAATTATTTCCAACATTTTCCTTGGTTTAAAGTCTTTGATCGTTAATATATAAAATGGAAATCAGGGGGCCCTGGAAGCAACATCATGATCACTGCTATTCTTTTGTCAATACGTTGATTGCTGGGTTGATTTGAGTTGCACTGCTTTGTGTGGTCTAGTGATCATTACAATTATTTTGCTCATACATCTTTTGATCCACAGTCAAAAAATTATGCAAATCTTTGATTGTACATCAAAATATTGGTGGACACAATAATTGTATTAATTGGGGAAGAGAAAAGCAGTGCAACTTTAATCAATCACACGAGTTACAACCTTGTTTGCTGTCCAGTGAAAACTTGAATAGCTCAATCTTGTCAGAAAAACTTACACATTTTCATATATATTTTAAATCTTCATAAGATCCTTATGTTAATAAGAGATAAGTATTGCATGATAATGTAGAAATGGTTTTCATATTTTTGATAACGGGGTATTTCTTTATGCAACTGAAGTTATTTTTGATAAAACTGTATTTCTTTTTCCAATTTGAAGGTATTTGTAAAATCTCTACGAACTAATTTTAATTTAGTACTAGCCTGTTAAATCTAAATAATGGACAAAGATGTGAAAGATCATAAACAAAATACTTAAAAAGTATTTCTTGCCCTTTATTAATGTTTGATTTAGCTCTGTTTTGTTTGTGGTGGCAGGCTTCAGCCTAGGAGAGGATGAGTATTCTTCCAAAGGAGACGATAGAGGTGATAGCTCAAAGCATTGGTATAAATAATTTGTCTCCAGATGTTGCCCAAGCTCTTGCTCCTGATGTTGAATATAGATTGCGTGAAATTATGCAGGTATCTAAATTTTATTTTGTACCATGTGTTAGTTCTCTTGTATAGTCATGATATTTATTTTCAAACTGCACTTGCTTCTAGGTAAGTAGTTTATATATATATATATATAGATATATATATATAGATTTTCGGTCATTTTATAAAGCTCCTTATGTATTAGTTATAGCATCCAGATTGTGTCTTCTAGATTGCAAAGCAACTTATATATATATATATATATATATATATAGATATATATATATATATCTATATATATATATATATATATATATATATAAGTTGCTTTGCAATCTAGAAGACACAATCTGGATGCTATAACTAATACATAAGGAGCTTTATAAAATGACCGAAAATCTTATACCTGGTCGTGGTTTGTTTTTCCATACTGTCACATTTCCTGTAAAATCCTCACAATATAACCTAAATTTGTGTTATAGTTTTATGATATTTTTATGGATTCTATAATTGGGGTAGCATGGGTTTTTGGGGTACAATCAAATCAGTATTTCAGAAGAGTATAATTTAAAAACCACTTCTGTTTTTGGATAACAATATCTTTTCTTATGAGCACTTGTCATTTGGGCTATGTAATGCTCTGACTTCTTTGATTTTGTAGAAATGTCTTGCAAAGGGCTGAAAACACTTCTGGATTGTTGTGCACCACATGTCAGAAAATCATTTAAGATCATTAAAAAAATTCATGAAGATATCTATATTCAATAAAATCATTATTAAGTCATAAATATTTTTTCCTATGGAAAATTATTTGGATATTTAGTTGCAACAGGTTGTACTAATTGATTTATCATCATCGTAGTTTTAGCATTCCTATGATGGTTGTCGTATCATAAGCTGTAACAACAGGGTAAATTTGTAGCATGCATTTTTAAATTTGTGTGTGAACATGGAATAAAGATGCAGCAGGTTTTTCTTAAATTATTTTGGTATGCCAACAGTTGTGAAAGCACATTGATTGGCATCAAAAAGCATGCTCATGAGCCCAAGAGTTCTTCCATGGTGGGAGGAATGGCACGACCTTAGGTCACTGATACAAAGGTGGGAAGTGAACTCAAGGCGAGTAGCACTCCACAATAAGATTGCTAATTTGATGTATGTTTGATTTGGCATCAATGCTACCATTATTGAAGACATTGTATTTAACGGATGTTGCATTTATTGTTGATGCAAACTTGATATGTAAGACCCAAGCTAGGGACAATGTTTTAAAAGTGGCACTTTGTTTTAAGACACATGCATGATGATAAATGTTTTTTCACTTGTTGGAAGAAAGGGAACATCATGGAAGATTTTGTAGAAACCATCTTCCAAGAGAGGGCTTCACCGTAGCCTACAAACAAGCATTTGTATTGCAGCAAATGGGCTAAGAGGAATAACCAAGAGCAGAAGAAAGGCACCAAGAGTGCAAATAACAAATCAAGAGGAAGACCAAGACCCCCATGAGTGCAAGAAGATATATTGGCAGAGATTTGAAGGAGTCATGGACTCTAAAACCAATATGGTTTGTCAAAATGTAGGTTGGAACAACACACTTTAAGAGAGAGAAACGTCGCCACTCCAAGAGAGATGATGAAGAACACATATTCCATTTGACAAAATACAAGGTAAAATCCTTATCTTTTCATTATAGAGCCTCTGTGGGACCATAAGCCTTCAAATCAGTGATGTGTGATCTGAAATTGGATCATTGGTTGAATTAACTGACTTTAAATGAGACTAAAGAAATGTTTGCAACGTGTTATGACCTCATACATGTGGTTTGGTGCATATACAAAAACAACATATGGGAAATATCTAATGTGGATCATATACACAACATCAAAACCAGCTGGTTGAGTTAGTCTATTAGTAATGAGACTAAATAAATGTGTGCAGCATGTTATGACCTCATATATGCAGGTTTGGTGAAGAGACAACAACAACATACAAGAAACATATAAAGTGGAATTTTATTGCATATCTGGATTGCTATTGGAAAGTTATAAACATAATAAACAGTACCCGATTTCGAGTTTGTATGCAAAAGTTATGGCCTCCTCAAATTTGAAGATGTTCTATGAATGGTGGAGCATCAATTGCACAAATGGCATGGGTTGTTATGTAATCACCGGTTTATTTAAGGACGGTTACACAACCGCTGGTTTATTTAAGGATGGTTACACAACTGCTGGTACTCTGAGGAGCAGTTTTGCCCTATTTTAAGCATTTTTTTCGCTCGAATGGAATGCACGGGAAGAGTAAATGGAAGGGAGACAATTTCTCTTCATATTCATGATGTTTAGGCTTTTTGTTCGAGCTTAAGGTATGTTGTAACTACATAAATGAACACATAAATGTTCATGGAAATGTTTAGAAATATGGTGAAGACTGAGTTGTGAGATTGAATAAGACTACATAGCTGCAGTGGCTGAGGATGGTAATCAAGTTTTTTGAGGAAGCAAGTGATCTACACTAGATTTTAGATAGCATTTGGAAGTGTTAGGATGTTGTACAATGATATGGTAGTCCTTGAAGGCCTCAAGAAGGTAATAAGCTTGTAAAATTGCAAAAATGATAGCGAGATGAGGATGTGTGGCTTCATGCTTTTGGATTTTTCCCACATTGTGTTTCTCTACGGCAACTTATTGTCTCAATCTCTTTTTCGTTGGTGTGTTTGATTCATTGTTTGCATGCTTCTATTTCCTCAACTAATTCACTCTCTCAAACACCTTTGAGAGCATAAGAAATCAGTTGAATGTATTAGCACAAACATTACACTTGTTCATGACAGCAAAGAGGGAATCAAATTAAGTCTCACATAAAGTTAAAAAATAACACATCCTTGTTTACTATGGTTTTGTGGAATTTGTAAGAAGATTCACATGATTGGTAGTATCGTGGTTGGGTTTGAAACCCAATATGCAATGTATGTAGCATGTACGAGAAAATGTGTAGAATTACATAATGAAATGTATGACGTAGTTGGCGGCGAAAATGGCTATAAAAAGCATCGAATTTTAGCATTTATGTGTTGTTTCAATAGCATAAAACTTAGGAACAACATACAAACAATGTAAATCCATGCTGTTGAATCATGCAATGGAAATATCCATGTGGATTACATATCAGATTGCCCCCCATGCCCACATAACATAAAATTTTGTAGTTAGCCAAAGGGCTTTTCCACTGTGCTTGTCTTGAGTATCAAGAGTGCTTCCATTGAATTGATCAGCTTCCTTCCATTTTGGAGAAGGATGCCTTGGTTGCAGACGTCGAGGAAGGATTGTATTAGCTTGAGATTGAACTCCAATTGCAACACTGCCACTTGCTTGTCTTTTGGGAGCAATTGTTAATTATTTGCCGTCTCTTGAGAAAAGCCTTTTTCACGGTTTTGTTTCTGAACAATGTCTAATTGAGTTTTGGTGTTTTCTGCCTTTTGAAAGATATTTCCAAACATGGTTCTGCTCTATTTCTTCAATTTGGTTTTGAGATGTTTGAGTTTTCCCATAAATCTATACATCTCAAAACTGGCCCACCAACTAGCAATATTGTCATACATTTGAGGATGGATGAGCCACATTTAGCAAAGTTGAAGTGTATTTTTGCTAATTTTCTCTCATACAGGGATATTCAAGTTGTAATGGGCCAATGATCTGAAAGTGAAGCATCACTTACTCTTGTAGACAATTGAAAAATAGGCAGAAACCATTGATTGGAAACCATTATTGTGTTCAATTCTCTGCAATGTAATGGAGCTCTTTTCGTCATATATACCTTATGCATAAAATCCGCAAACCATATGGTTAAGGTACCGATACAAATAGCCATGTTGGGGGAGCAAGCACTCTCAAAGAGTTTGAGCTGATGAAAGTGTGAAAGAATGGATGCTAGTCCCATCATACATTTGTGACCATGCTTAGGGCATAGGAATCGTATGTGCCATCATCTATTGTTGTGAAAGGACCAATGTAGGATCTGCTAATGCTTATTGGGGAGTGTTTAGGGCCGAGGCGGCCAATTGGATAATCCTAGGAGGAAGTAAAGTTGTCCCCCTAGAATCCCTCCTAACATCCAAGGTCGAAGAAACTCATGTGACAGCAAAGAAACTTGTAATGTGTGCATGTCCTTATAACTCGACAAACAATCCTAAAGGAGCAAATCCATGACGTTGAGGACTGGATCCACAATGCTAAGGAGCATATCCATATTGCCAAGAGAGAGTGTACTACACCACCTTGGTAGTAGTGGTGTGCAAAGATGAGTGTGCCTCATTGACCTACCCCGCTTAGTGCTTGAAGCAACAATTTCCAAACAATGCTTAATGTCGCCAATCTCTGTGATGGTTTGAATGAAAGAGGTAATCAATGTAATGTCCCCTCTTTCCGAATGAGCTTGGATGAAGACCTTTGGCCCCTTTTGTCTACCCGACGACCAAGGGAGGTTTCTAGGGTGACTAAGTTTTTATTATTTTATTATATTGTGCTTATGTTTTTAAAATAACATTATAAGTTGCATATATAATAAATAATAAAGCTTATTAATAAATTAAAAATGTCAATATCAAAATACAATTAAAATTAATTGTATTAGAGGAAAAGTGCGACTTGCCTATGGGAGTCATAAATAGGGAAATGTGTCATTAAGCCCATAGGGAAAATTGCGACCAGCATAGGGAAAAGAAAGAATGTGATTGGCTGGTTTAGAGGTGGTGGTTGGGCTGTTTTTCCTTTATATGGGCAAGTTGACTTGCTTAGAAATATCCATATTTTTATTATCAGATTTTGCATTGTTAAGAGCTCTTGCAAAAGAAATTTATCAGAAATTCCAAGGACGAAAACCCTTGTGAATTGCAGACAAACCTCTCGTGGACGAAAACCCCAAGGGATTGAGAGGGGATTTCACTCAGAAATTTCCAGCAAACTTATTCAGATTTTCCTCAGTTAATTTCAGTGAAGTATTGTGAAGGTATTTTTCAGTGGTTAATGACAGCAGATTGGGTCGACTTATTGTGGATGGTTTTGGCAACATTTCAAGAGGTATTTCCTTCCAAAATATTTGTCAAATATTCTCCATATTCATTGTAAATAAAGATCGTTGTAATTTTACATTTATCTGAAGTGTTATTTTAAAGGGTTTCAGGCAGATTAATAATCAGATTTCAGATCTAATTTCTGGGTTGTTTTGGCTGCAATAAATTCTGATTTTTGCATGATTTGCGCTGTATAAAAATACCAGTAATCATTTGGGACTGACAGTATAATTTTTGAGTGTTATTTGCATTGAGATTCATCAAACCCTAGTCGCATTTTTCTTAATTAAATTTGATCTACATCAGGGTAATTGCCATAACATCCATAAATCTGTAGTTGCTGAACTTTATATTTGGTTTAAAATTCATCGGAGTGAAAGGGATATTTGCAAAGGCATGAGAGAGAGATATGCTTCATAATAAAAGGCAATTTGGAAAATTGGATCCCTAAGTAAGTGAAAGGGCGATCCTGATTCTTCAAAAGTTCAACATTTGTATTGTAAGAACTGGAACCTAGAAAGAGAATGTTTGTATGTGTTGAAAATCATGACCTGATATTTTTGCTAAGGTTGACCACTAGTTGATTTCATAGAAACGAGCAAGGGCAAAAAGTTGTTTTCCAAACTATTCCCATAAATCATGAGAGAGGAAAACTGTGTTTCATCGGCAAAAAGAAGTATTCTATCAAACCGCATCATTAAATTGGAGCACCCATCATATTGCATGGCTATGCATGTTGAACAATATGCCCTAGCTCATCAATGTATTCGCTCCCCGATTGAACAATCAATGATGGGCTCAAGCGGGACCCTGAAGTGCGATGCAACGGCGTTGCACTCAAATTATTTGGAAAACAAGAACATGCTTCAAACATTAGGTGTTGGGATGCTTAGTTGATATATCTGGGCCTACTAGTCAAAGTACGATTGTCCAAGGATTGTTTAGTGATTATGCATACATGCATTGCTGTGTGGGAAAGAGGAAACAATTGATCATTTCTTTATGGAAATGCCCAACAAACATGAGAGGTGATTTTGGGAATGGCTGCAAACTGATTTCAATTTCATTTTTTTACCACTTCTGGAAAACGCATTTCTTGTAAAGGGCCTCTGCCATAAGAGATTCTTGGATGGTTAAGTAAAGCTTGTAAGGGTTTACGAAATACAACTAGGTTGGCAGCAATCAGCTTCTTTGGAAGACAAGATGCCATATACCATCTAGTGAGGAACTTCATACCTCCCACCTTAGTTTGGGGATCCTGAAACTCTTTGACGAGTTGGTTTTGATCTTTATACAAGCCCACTGAGTGGTTTTTCAATCGGATCTTCAAGACTTTGCCCCCTGGAGCGCAGGTTTTGGAGCTTTCTTTCCTTGTCTATGTAGGAAGTGACTCATTCTTGTTAGCATTAGTGGAAGTGCTTACCTGATGTAACTTTTTGTTCCTTGGAGTAATATAAGATGCATTTTTTCACGTGCCCTAAATGCTGAAGCAGTGGATTCAATCTACAGAGGGCATCCTTGCATGACCGCAATATTAGTCTTTACAAAGCCAATCTGGACCTTGATGACTGTATTCTATTACTTTGTTAGCATTGTGTTAAAATCTGGTCCAAAAGTTTCTTACATGTCAGTTTCTTTACCAGTATTGAAGTACCCAAACAATAACATTTGAACCTTGAAAACTAATTACATTGAGTTAACTGTTCTACATTCGTATTTAACCATTACTCCTCTATCAGATATAAATACCTCGGACAATAGCCTCCATTTAACCTTTCCTAGCATGTTCCTTGAATGTCTACAACAGTTAAAGCTTTGATGACTCCAATTGGACTTCACTGTATGGATCACTGATGTCAATTTATAGTTGTTCGCTGCCCCAAATTCAAGTTAGTTAAATAATATAAGTTTTTATCCAAAGTTCTTAATTCACCAAGTCAAGGAGGCACTTCAATTCATTGTGAATTCAATCTACACCTACTTCAATCGACGATTGACATGCGTTAAGATAGTATTAAGAAAATTTGCATTGGAGAGCACTCATTGCATGAAGACAAAACTAGTATGAAAAATATCGAGCCATCATGGACGATATACTTTAATTCTTTTGCACATAGAGAAACCATGCACAGGTTTGAATGTTCCATGCAAAAATTCGACCTTTTTTACATTTACGTGAAATGAACCAGCTAGGTTAGGCAGCATTTAGACATCTTGTAAATGTAACATGAATGGCATAAATCATGTTGACCTCCAAGAAAAGTAAATTTTATAGAGTAAGCTTGAAATGATAACAAAGACTAGAAAAATATTTTTGGAATTTTCTGAATAATATGAATTGCCAGAAATTTTCATAATGCCCTAAATTGCTGGAAACTTCAAAAATTCATAATGGGACAAATACAAGTGATTAAAAGGATGTTTCTGGAAATAACATCTACTAAAGATAAAGAATGATGATCCAACCTTGAAAATCTGTAAAATATCCATTTGGGTAGAAAAACCCTGAAAAACATGCTGATTAAAATCTGAATTTCTGGAAATCTCGGTGAACTGGCCAGTAGAAATGAAAACCCTAAAAATTGTGGGGGGTTCCAAATCTAAAAAAGTAAAACCCTATGATGAAGTGCTCTGTCCTAGACAACTCTGAGTAACCCTTGTTGATTGCTCTAAGCAAACCCTAAATCTATCCAAAATCTTGAATTAGAATGAAAGCTCCAAAACACAAACTAGGAGGATCTTTCACCATTAAAGAGTGCTCTACTAGCTAGGTGTGGATCTAAATAAACCACCGAAGCTAGGAGTTCCTGTGGGATCTTACTCCACAAGCAAAGAAATTGCAAACATTGCTCCAATATCAAAATAGGTGAGTGTATGAATGAATGCCTATTCTCCCCCAAGCTTTTTTCCTTTTATAACTTCTCATTGCAACAAAAGGCCCAAAAGAACCCTAATCACCCCCTTGGAATTTTTTCTTTAATTTAATTAAAATAACTTAAGTCACTTTATTCCCCACATGCCAAAAAGTGCACTTAAGTCACCCCAACGAAGAATTAGAACATAAAGTACCATATATTCACCACAACTTAAGTCATCTGACTAAATATAACATAAAGTACCTTAGGGGAGCATCTCACAACCTTATTTCACTTAAGTCACCTCAAAGTACGTGTCCAACTCCAAAACATAACCTATAAGTGAAATGAAGGTGCAAACCATACCCAATAACCATCAACGTCACTAGCCCCTTGGGCATGACCAAGGCTAAGACGGATGAAAGGCCTCCTAGGCCACCTGCTCGGAAATGGGGACATTACAATTATTTAAATAAACAAACTTGCTTTATTGGTTCAATGAAATTAATGCAATTATTCCTTCAGTTACCTTGTACAAAGTATTTACTAATCACATGACTTAGACCTTAGTCACCGTTATTCGGTATTATCTTTTATTGTTGCCAAAATCGAAAATCCTGAATTTCAACTGTTGCAAATGAAGTATATGAAAATTCGCGAATTAAACTGCATCCACCATTTCTTAGTATTGGTTCAAAGAATTGGGTTTTGATAATCGTGTGATATTTTCTTCACTGCAATAAAATTGGCCGTCATTCTAAAGGGTCGAATCTTCAAACCTCAATGTGCGTTTCGTGACGTTTATCAAGGAGACAAGCGTGATTTGCACTTTAAAAGGTTTGGTTTTGCATTACATGGCGTTGGCGAGACATTTTTTCACTTCTTTGTTGGAGGCAGTCATGAGATAAATCTCCCTCATTTACCTGGTGAAGCTGGAACATGTAAGATGTTTATCAACTGGTAAGTATGAATCCTAATAACTTTTGTCAATGGGGTTTTATTTTAATTACAAAGCTCATGAACCATAGCTACCAATTCTTATCCAAGTAAGCAGTACTGATTTATTGAAGTATTTTCAAAAGGGGAAATAATGGAATTTGGGAAAGAAGAAAGGAAGATATGTATTTCAACCAATAGTTTATCAGAGTTGGTACCCTATCATACATATGGATTAAATAAACAAGTAAATCTCACAATATTTAGAAGTAAAGGAAAAGAAAAGCTTTAATCTAAATCTCAGATAACACAAAGTTTATCTAAAGATCCACAAAGAAGTAAGAAGTAAATGCATTATGGACACATAATGTTCTCTATAAATTTACCTTTATTCAATTCCTCAACTTTCACAAAAATGACATCAAGGGCTGCAACACAAATTCTGGAACTTCAAGAATGTTGATTAACAAATTGTGATGATAATTTTTTTGTAGGCTCAAATTCCTCTATTTATAGTGTATAGAGGGAAATTACAAATAGGATTTTTTAGCAATGAATTTTATCACATGTGGAAGCTATGAAAAGGGGAAGCAACTGACAAGACTCCCCTAGACTTTATCTTTCAATGACATGCATTATTTACAACTGAAAATAGAACTTTAATTGATTATGTTGTGCCACCTATTTCCAAGTAATTGACTTCTTCCAGTAACTTGAAGTAACGTAGTTTTTAAACCAATTGACTAAGTTTTACATTTTAATTGATTACTCAATTACTTTGTCGGAGAAAATAAGAGAAAGAAAAAGATGAGAAGTTAGATTCCAGCTGTAACACTCTCTCCGTTTTGTCACTTCTTCATACTCTGCATGTTGAGGGCAGCAATATGCATTGCAAACACTTCATCTCATTTTACAATGAAATTTGAAGATATCTCACCTTGGACACCACAGGGCTTTTTCTCCCATATGCTGTTGAATTGAGTTTGCCTTTGATTCTCACCAAACTGGATCTAGAAGCAACTGTGTTTTGTGACCTTGTGGGTGTTCCTCTGACTTGTCTTCTCCTCTTATCCTTGAAGCTTTTGCAGTTCTTCTCAGTGCAAGAAGTGGCGTGCACTAATAAGATGCTTGTGTAAACAACCAGACAAAACTCATCACCTGAAGCATTTTTAATTGCATATAGCAATTTTAAATGACTCGGATAAGTCACTGGTGAAGGAAAATACTTAAATTGAATGAAGGCTTCAATTTGAAGATTGGGAGCACTATGCACAAGCTCTGAAAGGAATTTTCCATGCAATGACTTCCACATGAGCTGCGTTAGAAACAAGAGAATGAATTTTTTAGCGGAAGCCTTTGCAATTATGAGAGGGATCTATTTCTTCCTCTGATTTACTCAAGAAGAATATATTCAATGTATCAGACATTGACTTAACTTAGCTTTGACTTCACCAATATGGGTTGATAAATGAAGTATTCCTGCAAATAATTCAGACAAGTATTAGTCCATAACATGAAATATCTAATTTCTGTCACCGATATCTCGATTATAAAGATGCTGCCCTCTATTTTTAGAACTTTGCTTGCATGCCAAGCAAGCTAAAAATATTATTTTAAAAACTCTCCTGCACTCACATCAACATGCAGATAGCTAAAATAATAAAAAAGAAGCCTTTCCAACCCTAGGCATGCCAAAACTGGATGCTTCCTGGCAATTAAAAGAAGAGACTTTTAGGCATTTAGTAATGCAAGGATGGTCACACTTTTTGGCTATACCAGCCAATGGTCAAAAGATCATGGCAAGGCTAAGCTAGAGCACGGTATCATTTTCAAATGTAGGGAAATAATTCTCTTGGCTTTTCAACAAAGAGTATTTCACTAAAGGAAAAGCATGAGGAACATGAAGTGTTCTTTAAAATTTTACCCTGCCATTCTAAGGTCAAGTACCCTTTTCACTTAAGTTGTTTGATGGGAAAAACATAATATTTAGCAGGTAAAATTTCATAAATGAAACCTTGAAGGGTCATAATTTTATGCTTTTCACTTAAGTTGCTTTTGTTAAACTAAAAGCACCTCAACAGCGTAGGAAAAAAGTGCGACTTGCTTTGGATTTGACTTCCCATATTTGGCGTGGACATTCAAGCTAAAAGGGCAGCTTTCCTGTTTGCGACTGCATGAAACAGCATTTTATTTCCATTTTTGGATTTTTGGTGAAGAAAACACAAGCATAGAATAAAATTTGCCATTTTTGGAAAGGGTCCGGGAAGATGTAGCAGCAAAAACTTGCAAGTGCCATAACTTTCACTCTGTGGCTCCGTTTTAGGTGTCGTTTTCTCTAAAAGTGCATATTTTCTCGAGCTCTACTGATATTTTTCTTATTTTCATAAAATCCATTATTGCACCTTTTTGGACCAAGCAACCTCTTACAATCTCCAGAAGGAATCTTGAGCTCTCACCATAGATAGCAATTAGGCAAAAAACACTGGATAGTTTTTCAAAACCCTAGGCCGGGAAAAGGTTTGGTAGGAAGAATGAATAGGCTACGGGATTTCGGACAATTTTAAAAGGAGAAAAACCAAAACACAGAAGAAATAAAAATGAAAAACCCCAATAGAAGTTACAGACAATTGCTTCGAAAATAACTATGCCAATTAGCTGGTGTTGTCAAAAAATCTTCCTTGTGTGAACACTCACATTAATAGACTAACCATCCCAAAGCAATAACTGGCGTAAAAATCCAAAGTAGGGTTTAACCTGCAACACAAATTTATTTTTAAGCAAAAATTTATTTATTTAATAAATAAATTTATAAAATGTTCTCAGACAAAACCTGGCGAAGGGATAGAGTGAGTTTTTCATTCATGTGGGTATTTGTCGATATTTAGGCCTTTTATGACTCACCTAGGGATACTTTATGGTCAATGCAAAGAGAACCACCCAAGGCAAAACAAACACAAAACTAAACCCGTTACTTTGAAAAGAACAATATTTTTTTACCAAAGGGGTAGTATAGATTTCATAGGTGAAATCTTGTTAGGATGTGTATTTGTGTTATGTGATGCATATATTTTGTTGTCCCAATATCTTAACTGTTTTCTCTTATCATTATGAACACAGCCAGGCATCAAACTTCATGAACTAGTAGCATGCTTGTACACAAAATGCACATATTCTATTGTCGCAATACTCGATATCTTTTTCTTTGAAAATAATAAAAGTTGGTTTAAAGAAGATTTCGTATCAAGGAAAAAAAGTAGCTTCAGAATAGGTATTTTCCATAATTAAGAAAACTGAAATTTATTAGTCCCCATCCATTGCAAGCCTTCGTGCATGAACCACCTAGTCAATATTAGGGCCCTCTGTTGGTTCTTTCCCTTTACGATTGTCCCTTTAAGGTCAGCATGATCCAAGGAGATTTATACGCCGAGACATGTACCGTTCCAGGAGATCATTATAGAGAGAAGCCATCCAGGGACTCATCTCAAAGGGCCTAAAGCCCACTTCGTGATCGCTTGCGAAAAAATAACTTCCAGCACTGAATAATTACCAATTCATAATGTATTGTTAGGATGTGTATTTGTGTCATGTGATGCCTACATTTTGGTGTTTCAATATGTTAATATGAATTACCTGTTCTCTCATCATTATGAACACTGCCAAGCATCAAATCTCACAAACTAGTAGCATGCTTGTACACAAAATGTATATATTCTATTGCCATGATACTAGAGATCTTTTTCTTCAAAGATAATTTAAGTAGCTTTAAAGTAGATTTCTTACAAGGTTAAAACAGTAGCTTCAGAAGAGGTATTTTCTATAATTAGGAAAACTGAAATTTATCCTCACAAGAAATAGCTTTTAAAAAATATAATCCCTTCTGTATTAAAAAGGGGATGATATTTATTATTTTACCATGGGGATCCTGTAGAGGGCAATGTAGAACAACACATTTTAGTTAATTAATACACATTTAAAGAAGGAAGGAAATAAATAAATTATATTAATGTCCACGAATGACCAAAAGTTGGTCAATCGGACTTGAGAATACATGCACTTACAATAGAGGGTGCCAGGGTAAAAGGACCCTAGAATCAAAGATTAACTAAAGCACTGAAAATAAACAAGGGAAAAAGCCAAAGCAATAAAGCCCCAGCCCATGTGGTTAAGGCACCAATATCAATAGCCACATGGGAGTAGCAAGAACGCCCAATGAGTATGCACTGATAAAAGTCCGAAAGACTAGATGCTACTCCAATCAAACATCTTTGACCATGCCCGGGACAAAAGAATTATTTGTCATTATCTATCATAGTGAAAGGGCCAATGTCCCAATACAGAATCTGATGATGCCCATTGGGGAGTGTCTAGGGCTGAGGGAGCCAGGCTGGGTAATCCTAGGGAAAGCACTCCCCCTAGAACCCCTCCTAACATGTGATGCCGAATAGACTCGAGTGGCAGCGAATAAAACTCGCAATCACTTTAGCAATAGAATAATATATATGAAATGATGGTGTAACCAGTGTTACCTAAGACTCGGGGATGGGGTTTCCGGGATGTTAAAAAAATTCTAAATTTTGGGGACGGTGAGGGGACAGCTGATTAAAAATATATATAAATATTTAAAATATAAAAATATAGTGACTAAACTATATAAATAAGCTGAAATAAAACCATTTGAGACTTAAATAAAATGAAATAAAACCATTTGAGATTTAAATAAGTTGAAATCATAAATATCAAATACATTTAAATTATTAGTTGATAAATATAGTTATAAACTTGTAAGTAATACTTGCTTTAGTAATAATTGAAACGCATCCATAATGCACGCATTGTGTTTTAGCACTTGCTTTAGCAATAATTATAACTCAACACATGCATTATAGAATTTCTCTTTTGTTCCAATTCAAGGGAGAGACATATTCTCAAGGTAACTGTGCATCTCTTGAAGCTTTGATTAACTGTGTGTCATCTGTACAGGGAGACTCGGGACAGAATTGTAACTTCTGGTTGTCTCAAAAAACAATGGTGTGCATGACCTCCAACATCAACAATTTACAACCTCCTGCAAATTGTGCTTTGCTCAAATTTCTTTCCTACAAATTATTCACAATCTTTGTCATTTGGCCCCCCATTCCTCTTGTGTCAAGCCATTTGTAACATGCATCAACAAGGCCTAGTATGAAAGTGTCTGATCTGCCTGCGTGTCACTTTAGTTTGCAACATCTTACTCTGAATCTGCATGCTCGTTTTTTACTGCATTCATTATCTCATCTCCTCGTCCAAAGGGTTCAATATTACACAGTTTTGATTTTTTTTGTAATAGTCAATCTGTAATGTTCTCTTTAAAGAAAGTATGACTATGTCATGCCTGATCTACAACCATTACTTTTTTCACGTCCTCCACTGTTTCTCACATTCTTACATCTTTAGTCCTTATTATTGCCAGTTGCCTGTTTCCCAATCAACTGCATTTTTTGCAAGATCAACACCACCCTGGTTTCTGTTTCCTTTTGAAGTCCATCACCCAGCTATAGCTCATTGCCCTTACAGCATGGGAATACATCAAAGCAACAGTGTTATTGAAGTATGACTTTTATGTTCCAATGATTGCCAGTTTGCTTTTCTTGCGAAATTATTGGTTAGTACATCATAGTATTAATTGTATAGAAGACTTAGGATATAGGTTTATCTATATACCTATTTTTGTGTGTGTGTGTACACTGTACGAGGAGTTATAAGACTTGTAACAACTCAATTAGTGACTAGGATAGAAGAGTATTTGTAGGAGACAGATTTGAGTTGACTCCTCTTTAGTAGGAAATTGAACTTATATAAAAACCTCTCCGTTAAATGAATAATTATTGAATCTATTGAGTGAATTTAATTTGGCATCAGAGCAATCTCTGATCTTACCCGTGATGGAAATCTAATGGATTTGTTAGGGGAAGCTATTTCATTCTTTGTTGCCCTTGTGGATGGTAGCTTTGTGAGTGCACAAGAGTTAGTAGCTTAAAAACTAGTGTTCTTAGCCCTGTGTTGTGGGAATTTGCTTATTTGAGGAAAACTAAGTTATCAAGGTTATATAGCTATTTCATTCTTTATTACGCTTGTGTATTGTAGATTTGTGATTGCACAAGAGTTAGTAGCTTAAAAACTAGTGTTTTTAGCTTTGTGTTGTGGGAATTTCCTTACTTCGGGAAAATTAAGGTATCAAGGTTTTATAGCAATTAGTAGTATTAGATTGCTGCTTTGTAAGTTTAATACTTCTGTGTGCTGCAATACTGTGGATTCTCTGCCTTCCTAGTGTTCAAGATTCTTTATCTGTCTGATCCTGCCTGCGCCCATGTCTTCTTGTTTCATTCTCTGTGCGTGCAAGTTGCAACACTCTTTGTTGCATTCTGCACCTCCAATTCATGCCATGTAGTTGCTCAGTCTGATCTCCACATTTGTGCACACCTGTTCCCTGTGTGCCTGCCATCTACAACATCATGATCTCAATCTTCTAAATCCACTGTGCAAATCAGTTCCGTTCAGTTTTGTTTGATGGTCTTTGTGCAAACTTCTGCATCCATGACTCCTTGTTATCAATGAGATTTGGTGCATTCTGAACATGCAGTGAATTGTCTGTCTCAATTTTCTCCATGTGCAATGACTCTTTGCCATATTTCTACGAGAACAGGCGTTGCAGTCTTGTCCTCAGACCCATGCGCCTGATCTCAGGCTGCCACTTATTAATCAGTTCCTCGTGTGTGGTCTGCAGTCTCATCTGATTTGCAGTCGCATGCCTACATTGTTAAATGTCTAAGAAAGCTATAAAACTTTTAAGATTTTAGTGTTTCGTTATTTATAAGTTTATATTAGATTGTTTTGTGTTTGTAATATTAGGTGTCAGGTTTTGTTTATAGTGATTTGATTTATGTGTTTTTTAATTTATCAAGTATCTAGTATATAGTCAATGTATGCTTAATTTTCTTTTGTTCAAGTATATCGGTTATACGTTCTGGTGGGTCCATAGTAATGTGGTTTATCTAACAATAGGTCTAGTGTCTAGGTTTTTTCAAATAAGTTGTCAATAACACATTTTTAGTTACATTTGAATTTAGTGTTATTTTGTTGTTAATCCTAGTTCTGAATTAGTAATTTTTTTGTGTTGGCCGTCATTATAAAAAATCTGCCCTATTGTAAGGACGCATTATCTGGAGAAACTGACATCTGCTAGAATGTGTTTGTCCATTACAGTGAGGGAGGGGGGGGGGGGGGGGGGGGGCCCGGGGGGAGGAGAGATTTTCTCATAAATGCACAATTTTAAATATGTAGTTCAACCCAGCTGGTTGAGCTAAGTCACATAGGAGGCTGGAGGAAACAGAGGAAGGAGGCTGCCAACCAATCTTGAGTTCACCGCTAACTCAAAGGTTGGAGTTTGTTGTAGTGGCAAACCAAATTGTCCAAAAGCCAAAAAAATTGAAGAATTGTTAGTTATCACTGGAAGCGATGATGTACTCCAGTTACAGATGATTAAAAAAACCTAGTGCCAAATTGACTAAAGCCAAATATGTTGACTAGTGGCAGTGGCAATCATTTTGATGTTTGTGATCAAGTGGTAGTGGTGATCATTTTTAATGTTTGTGATCAAGTGGTAGCGGTGACCATTTTGATGTTCGTGATCAAGTGGCATTGATCTGTTTTAGGGGTTACTTGCATTGGTCAGTGAGGTGGACAACACTCACTGAAGACATAGTGAGGGCACAATCCCACTATTTTGATTGGTACCTGTTCGATGAGGTCCATTCAACTACAAGTGCAGAGTAGAATAGAAGTGGAGGCCCATATCACACATGCAGCTAGTTAGAGTGTGAACATGGAAGAAGAGAAGAGAAGTGGAGGCCCATGCCACTCTTGCAATGAGTTTGAGTTTGAACAGAGTATATCCGTAAGCAGTTATGGAAACTTGATAGAGTGTGTGTCCTTATCCACATTTGTTTGTATAATCTTGGATCATTATCCTTGATCAGAGTTGTAATGAGGCCATTCCCACTACCCCTTTTGGATTGGCTATATGTTCTTGCCCATTGACATTCATTCCGAACTAGAGTATGTCCCGGTTCTCATGCAGTTGCTTTCCTTTCCCTTTAAACTATGTCTGTACTAAGGGGGGAATGCTGGGAAATTATTGGTTAGTACATCAAAGTATTATTGTAAAAAAAGACTTAGGATATAGGTTTTTCTATAAATCTAATTGTGCACGTGTGTGTGAGTATAAGTTGTTGTAAAAACTAAAGTAGTGATTAGGATAGAAGAGTGTAGGGGAGAGATGTGAATTGACTCCTCCTTAGTAGAAGATTGAACTTGTATAAAAATCTCTTTTTTAAATGAAATAATAATTAATCATATAAAAAACCTCTTTTTAAAATGAATAATAGTTAATCTATTGACTGAATTTAATTCTTTAACCATGCACTGTGACCTTTCTTTACTTCACACCTCACCAACCGAAGAACTTGATTGTCTTGGAAGACTTGATGATTTGAGTGCAAGTCTTCTTCTGCAAGAAACAACTGTAAATTCGTCTTTAGTCAGGGTTCAATGGCATGTCTATATCAGTGTCGAAAGCATCCACAAATACCTTAAAAAGCAGGAGAAAGTGAGACAGTGCAGGGGTCCTTTCTGCTCTTGCAGGCCAGGATCCCAATGACAGAGAAGGGCTTGGTTGTTGATCAGACATGAACAGCCTTGTATAGAATGCCAAGCCGAGGCAGTTATCGGAAACAAGAAGTGATCTTCAAATCCATAGTAATGAATTTTGTGTTCAGATTTGCAGAAATAGATTGTCCTAACAGCTATTATGATGTCTTTCTTTCATTAGTTAGGTGTTTGGAACTGTTATCCTTTCAGTAATGTTTTTGATCTGATTTATCTGCTGTAGTCTTTAACTTCTACTTGTTTGTATGTATCACAACTGATCTGGCAACAACTATCTTTTAGTTGTTGTTGTAAGTCAAAATCATTAATAAACTATGTTTTTGTTATTATCAAAAAACAATGCTTACTATTGTAAGTTCTGCTTATGGATAGCCTATATTTTTGTGTATATGTCACAACATTGAGCCAATTACATCATTAAAGTGGATTGTTCAGCATACAGTGTTATTCTATAATATTGATGTCCCAAGTTGGCCCAATGACTTTTCTGTAAATTACGGCTTCAAGGACGATGTATGTTTAATATGAGCTAGCTAGAGATATTCGAGTTATAGGCCAGTTTTATACAGCAGCTTGTCCTCCTTCCATAGTTCATCTTTAAAACAGCTTGTTTCTCCCTTTCTTATAGCAAACTGTGATGTGGTTGTTCACATCATAAGCTAATCTGTTTGAAATCCTTTGGCCAAAGAATCCTTATTATTAATCTTTATTTTCAGTTTGTATTCATGCACTATCGTATGAGATGGTTGTGTATCATGACTGTTGCTGGAAATGTATAATTTTTATGATAACATGCTCATGAATTTTAATATGCAAACATTCTTACTATGAAATACTTATCATTCATCTACATTTGGCTCTTCTAAGTCAGTGATCAACCAAATGCACTGTTGGAATGGTGTGGATGGGTGTGGGTGTATCAGTATGTGAAATGAAGTCCATTTGACTAAAGGCATTGTATGGAGGTTTTGCTTCAAAATGGTCATGAGCCCTCTCTTTTTGGAAGTTGTTCGTGTCCTACGGACTATGTGGATGGTATACATATAACACATCAAAACTGTTTTATTGTGTTTGATGGGTGTTTGAATTATAATTTGGCATGCCCTCTTTTTTTCTATCCCCTTTTCTCTCTATATTGAAAAAATCATTCATTTTTTAAATGTTGGATGTTCTGAATTACAAATACGTGATGCAAAAATGGTGTCCAAAGATTCCATGAAGTCACAGACCTTTGTTTTATATTTTACAATGAATTTTTCCCTTCTATCTCTATTTTAATGGAATGTGCACATTTCCTTTGTTAATAAAATATTATTTTATGATTGATTATCTATCTTAGATATGTCTTTTTTTCCATTCTTTCATCTCCATCAATTTTTGTTATGGTGTGCATGTATTTACCTCATTTCTCTCCTCCTCTCTCTACCCCACACCGTACCCCAGTACTCACCCTTGTTAGGCATCACCCTGACCCGTCACAATATTTCACCCTTTTATCTACCTTCCCACTCTCCTCTTCACACAATCTCCCCTCACCATACCTCTCCGTCCTGCCCCCTTTCTATGTGGGTCACCAATAAAACCCTTTATCATCATCCTCTCCCACTTTTTTCCTCCCCTATGTCTCCCCCCACCTTTTTTTAATACGAAACTCACCAAGCTACCTTTTTGTGTCACAACCATGACTCTAGGCTTAACACACTCTGATTCTCATAAATCCTTAGCCCACCTATAAACCTGAATCCCTAACTCCCCTAAGCAAGTTTCTATAATGACACGATGAGTTGTGCTATACCTCACTACTCAAAGTGCCTTATCTACTAAGTTGAGTTACTCCTGGAGCATGACACACCTTACTCACTCCCATCGTGGACCTATCCCTAGTGAGTCACCACACCCACTCCCACCTAGTACTCCCTACCTACTGATCCGTAAAATTCTACTTTGGAACTCTACGAAATCACATAACTATATTGTTCTTCTTGCTACTTTGGAAAATGATAGTTTCGATGAAGATTCGAGCTTTAGTGACTGATTAACTAGTGCTTAGGATAGAATTGTAGGGAAATGGTAAAATAATTCTACACATAATAGAAGAATTTTTATCTTGGAAACCCACAATGAGTAAAAACAAGTCGCGAACGGCGACTACTCTTTCTTCACACTTGTATTGGCCAATTAATCAAATTTTATAGATTACAATAAGTTTGAAAAGAAGAAACAATGTAAACCTTCTCTGCAATTACTTGTTTACTTTGTTTTCTTACACCTTGCTCCTACAATTCCACTCTAGCACTTGAGAATATTTGCTCACTTGCTTCTCATAGTAAAAATTTTCTTATCAATCTCTCTAGATCTTTGAATGCTGAAATATATTATTCCTCGTTGTATTTGGTATAATTTTCCCATGTCCTTCTGTGCACTAGAGAATGGGAAAGATTAAGGAAGGAAGAGAAAAATTCAGGCACTTCAATTTTTCATCCATTCATGCTCCATTATTCTTTTCTATTTAGAAGTTTTCAGGACCTCCACCCTGAGAAGACCGGCAGTTTTAGGACCACTACCCTGGCTCGGAGGTGATTGCAGGACTCGGCACCCCTGTAGGTCAGTGGTTCTTTAAGTGATGCTCTACACAAAGGAACAGTTTTGTCCAGAACCTCCATTTACCTCATTTCTTCAATTCTCCTTCTTTTATCTGATTGAATTGATGATGTGGTGTGTTTTACTAGATCCCTATAGATCATACCTCCCCTACTTAGGAGGATTTTTGTCCCAAAAAATATTAGTGGGGTAGTGGTAGAGGAACCAACTCCCTCTCTTACTCCATTGAGTACCACCGGATCTGCCTTGGTGTCTTCTCTCGTCTAACCTGCCAAGACCCCTATGGATTTTTGGTTTTCTACTCCAGTGCTACATCCTCCTCTGAGTTTCCTCAAGTACAATCCTCTTTGGAAGGTAAATTATGTATGTTTCCTAATCTTTTTCTTGCATAGATGGCGTTAGTAGGTGCGAGCTCTTACAACTTGCTATCACGTGCATCTGCATGAAGTATGGCCTAAAGGTTTCTTTTCCAACCTTGCTCAAGTATGGCGAAGGTCCCATACTGTATTGGTTTAGTCCTTGCATGTCTTTGTTTCTTGATATGGATTGGCTGAATCCTCTCCATGTACACTGCTGCTATAGTCACCACTGTTCCTTTTATCTCCTCTTCTTCTTGTTGCCCCACGGTCAGGTCCAGTGAATCAATAGGTAGATAAGGTGACTGCATAGCGGAAGTTTGTTTTGCTCCTTGAATGAGCAATTCCTGTGGTGGCTTCTTCTGCAAAAACTGACAAGTGCTATCCAAAATATCCGTGCTCTCAAGTCCATTTTGCTTTTCTTCCAATGAAAGTAAACAAAACTGATGATTTTCTTGAATAAGTCTTTGTGCTTGGTTGGCACTTACCATAGCCTTCTTTGATTTGCTCTGGTGTGCTTGGATGTTGAAATTGACTCCTGTCCTTGACCCATCTGTACCAGTTCTCCCTCCTTGTGAACACAACATCCCTGACATACAAGTAAGGACTTCTAAAGACAACGTCAAATGCATCAAGTGGAATGATATCAACCTCTAATACATCAATATATTGGGTATTTATCCCAAACTGAAACTTACACTTTCTTGTAACTTGTATTTCTACACCCTTCTTCAACCATCCCAATGGGTATGGATGTGGATGCGTGTAAGTCTCTAGACCAAGTTGTTCTACAACCGCATCAGAAATCAAATTTGACTGAGAACCATAATCTACTAAAGCATTTACCTTAGTCTTCTTGATTTGGATTCTGATTTGAAATAGCTTACTCATCTCTTCTTCTTTTGCTGCCCCGTACATGTTAGTGGCCATGCATCCTAGCCTTTCATCTACATCCGAATCATCCTCAATCTCCACCTCTCCTTTTGTCTTCACAACAGCCATGGATTTCTTGGAATCCTTGGTTCGGTGCTTTGGGTGTAATTCCGGATGCAACTTCCAACATGTGGCGTCAATATGTCCATTTATATCACAATTCTTACAGAAATTCTTAGGATCTTTACAAGTATGCAAAGCAATAGCGGCATGTTTACCTTTCCATTTACCTCTGCTACTTGTCTTCCCTTGTTCTTTTTCCTGCTGATCTGTTGACTGGTCTCCCTTTGGCTGTCTCTCCTTGCTTCTTCTCGTCATCAATGTAGTATGCTTGTATACAAGCTTCATTGAGATCCTTGGGCTTCGTGGAGATTACCTTCCTCCGAAGGTGAGTGTGAAGTCCTCCCAAATACTTGGTCAGAATGTCCTCATCCTCCAAGTCCATATTTAGCAACATGGCTTGTCTCTGAAATTCCGTAGTGTAGTCTTGCACGCTTTGACTGATGCCCTGCCTAAAGTACTGCCACTTAATCATCATGTCAGTCTTATGGCCAATAGGATAGAATTTATCTCTAATCAATTCTTTAAAACCTTTCCAAGTACTGACAATAGGACATTTCTTCTTTTCACAAGTGGCTAGATGGGTTTCCCACCAAACCAGAGCATGACCTTCCATTTTGAGACGTGCAAAGGTGATCCTTTGTGCCTCAGTGACATTATGCACACTAAAATAGACTTCCAACTATTTTAGCCATTTATCTAGCAATTATGCATCTACTTGTCCTTCAAAATTCTTTATTTCAACTTTCGTTTTAACTTTAAAAGGTGTATGAGCAGATTTTACCTTCTCGCTTACAATTGGCGTCTCTTCTTCACGCTCTTCCCATTCTTCCTCTTCGTGGCTCTTTCCGATACCAAAGTTTTTGGCCAGTGCTCGAACCACTGAGTCCATGGAATCTTGCTTAACTGAAGCCATCTTTTGCAGATCTGAAATCTCTTCTTGTTTTCTATGCAACCTATCCATCATGGTCTCTAGCATCTCGACTCTACGGACCAAGTTCTCTTCCTCCATTTGAGCTCGAATTCTCTGTTTCCACTTCTTCGTAGAAATATTTGGCTCGCAAGGTAAAACTTCTTCACCTTTGGACCTTGTCACTGTCATACAAATCACAAGAAAGAATCGAATTCCATAGTCCTGGATATATAATCAGCTCTGATACCAAAATGATCCGTAAACTTCTACTTTGGAACTCTACGAAATCACACAATTATGTTGTTCTACTTTCAACTTTGGAAAATGATAGATTGATTGAAGATTAGAGCTTTAGTGACTGATTATCTAGTGCTTAGGACAGAATTGTAGAGAAATGCTAAAAGAATTCTACACACAACACAAGAATTTTTATCCTAGAAACCCCCAATGAGGGAAAACCAGTCGGGAAGGGCAACTACTCTTTCTTCCCACTTGTATTGGCCAATTAATCAAATTGTACAGATTACAATAAGTATGAAAAGAAGAAACAATGTAAACCTCCTCTCCAATTGCTTGCTTGTCTCTATTTTCTTACACCTTACTCCTACAATTCCACTCCAGCACTGAAGAATCTTTGCTCACTTGCTCTCATATTAATACTCTGCTTCTCGATCTCTCTGGATCTTCGAATGATCAATTCTCTTGCCCCTCCTTGTATTTATAGCCTTTTCCCATGTCCTCCCATACACTGGAGAATGGGAAAGGTCAGGAAGGGAAGAGACATAGTCGGGTGCTTCAAATTCGGGTCCATTCGTGCTTCATTCTTCTTTTCTGTTCAGAAGTGTCAGGACTTGCCGCCTTGAGTAGACCGGCGGTTTCAGGACCACCACCTTGGCTGGGCGGCGAGTTGCAGGACCGACGCCCCTGCAGGGCGGCGGTTTTGCAACCGCTACTCTGCACAGAGCGAAGGTTATGTCCAGAACCTCCGTTTACCTCATTTCCTTCATTTTCTTCAATTCTCCTTCTTGGTGCTGATGGAATTGATGAAGTGGTGTGTCACAGCTCGTGGTTGGCTCTGTTTCTACACAGAGAATAATACTTATAAAGATGTTTTACTCTATTCCATCCCTAAATTCACATCCATATAATACTGTATGCCAGCATTTCCTGACACTTTAAACATTCATTGTCAATGTCTATTACAAGCCACCATATGTCTCTTTAACTACTACTCAAGTCTCTACACTCTTTTCTTATTGTACCTCTTACGATACATATTTCCACAGCATATATAATGCCTCAATAAAATACAACACAATACCAAGGGACATGTCTCTTGGACATGTTCTTCATTCAAGTATATGTATCATGCTGCGAAAGCCCATATGATGCCACATGGATTTTAGAGTGCCACTGCTCTGCTTGGTCTATCTATCACCATTACTGATCCTGCAGTATGTTTGGCTCCTCTGTGGTATACGCAGATACTTGTATGAAGCTGATGAAGGATCCTGCTAACATAAGCTCCCATTTTACCATTTGGTTTTGGTTGTAGATGGGTTTGACATTGTACTTATATCTCCTTTCATATATATAAAATTTGGCTCCGTTATTTTAAGGGAAGAAAATGTAGCGTGGAAACATGTAGAGGAGACCCAGGAGGATCAAGACAACATGACATACATGGCAAACTATAGGGTGCTTGAAGGACATTCCAAGGGGCATAAAACATAGAATAAAGAAACATGACTTGGAGGTTGCAGACCTTGAAAAGGGAGGGGCATCATCAAGTGAAAACACATAATATATAACAACTCTTTAGAATTATTTTGGTGACGTGAAAAGTGCCTACTTATAAAGTAATACCACAGCTGGAAGAAATGCCGAATGGTGGCTTTTCCCGGAAGTGGTAAAAGACATTTGCGAATCTTGACAGTCGATTGTTTGGTAGAGAATCTATATTTTTGCTTATTTCCTACTGGCAGAGGATTCACAATCAAGACATCTTTTGTTTTGATAATCCTCCATGGAAAATAATCCTCATATTCTGTCAAAATAACAAAGATGTGACTACTTTCTCATGACATTGTTTTGTACAGTTAGATGATTGCTATCATCCAATAGTTTATAACAAGATTTTCTGATATATTTATTTAGGTTTATAACGAATGTCATAAAAAGTAATACACATATTGACAAAACAGACATGTAACTAGCTTAACACATGCCTATCAAAAGCAGTTCTAAGCAGATGTATCTGCCGCAGAGTTTCCAGCATTTCATGGTTACATTACAGTGCTGTGGAAAAATATGTTAACTATTCTCTTTGTTTCCATGACGCTAACGGTAATCTAACTTTTCCTTTTTGTGTTTTTCTTTGATGTAGCTTCTAGGCCAGAAACATTCAACAGCAGGGCGAATCTGAAAGACACATAGTTTTACTGAGTAGTGGTCACAATCCTAAAGAACTTCTCCCAATATTTTGCAGGTTCTAATATCTTGTTTCGCCTGGAACCTTAAATTCCTGACATAACAACCTACAGCTCCAACATTTCATCACAACATCTTGTTGCTTGAAGCTGGTTCCATAAACTAAAAGAAATGGCCATTAAATTTGTTTGTCTATCCTTGTGCTTACCATCATTTTATATTTACAAAACTTTAACAAGATTCTGTTCACTATTGAATTTCAAGCTCCCACTAATACGAGGCCCAGTACTCTTCAAAAAAAGACTAATCCCTTGCTTTGATACCAAATGAAAAGAAACTGTTGTATCACATATTTGGCATATTCATATATGGTCAGAAGCATATGCTAACAGACCTGGATAGCTATACTAGAAAAGGAAAAAATAGCACGTAGACATACATCATACACAACATTTGCATGTACTGAGAATATGTCGCTTTCATAGATGGGATCGTATCGAGATACAACCTTAGTTCCTTAACGTGCATTACACCCCCACACATATATCTGCACCATATAGTATTATGTAGCCTCCCAGAATGTTTGTTTCCTGTACTCATATCTGTGTTGTTATAATTTAGAGGTTCTTAGACAAGTTGTTTTTTGATTCTACTTTTCCATCTGCAATATTAATTAACTGTTTTCCTTTTATTGCTGTTTTGATTTGAATGTTCCTTCATAGGCTTCTTAGATCGCTTTTTGAATTTTTTAAGCAAGTTTCTTGTTTATCTCTTTGTATCCAAGATGTAAGTGTCTTTTTCCTTTCCATTTGTTTTCCTCCTAGTTAATTATGAACATGAAGTTGCCCATATGTTATAACGCCACGAGAATATTTGCTAAAAAGTGCAGAAATAACGTTACACCCCTCAACAAAACCTGGTGTTGTGCAATATTGGCTGTATTATCTTTTCCATATTCTGTGTAATCTATCTTTTCTAGTGCTGAAAAGAAAAACTAACCTCCTCCAGCTTAGCCAGGATTGCCTTTGGATGCACCATAGAAAGAGAAGCTTACTTATTTTGTAAGGCAGGGTCTTGTGGATTCTCTGAGATAGTCGATGAGATTCCTTCCAGTCTTCATTGGCACATGCTTTAGGGGCTCTTGTTCGTCGTTCAATCCTATTTGTATTGATTTCATTACCATTGTGTTAGTGGCATGCTACTTTATTTGTGTGTTATATTTTTTGGTATTTTGCTTTTAGGATTCTCTCTTCCTAGAACTTTCTATTGTTAACTGTTGTATCCTCGAGTCCTATTGACCTACTTTTGGTCATTTGTGGACATTAATACCATTTATGTTTTTTGATTTTTTCTTTCATTATGCACAAAAGAATATAAGAAGAAAATACATGAATAGAAAAGAAAATTAATGAAGATAGCAACCAAAACTTATTGCTTTTCACTTTTCATTTGTGTCAATTGAATAGATGTACAAGGATGAGGATCTGTGTGGGTTGGATATGGCCAAGCACACGCATAGATAAAAAAGCTAGTTACCAAGATAAAAATATTTATTGAAGAGAGTGATTCACATCAATTTAGCCATCTGGGATGTTTAACTTTTATTCGTTCTGCTATTATTGCTCCACTACTGGAAATGGATGGGATGTTTGTTCTCATGGTTCATTTGTCAAATCTTTATGGGTTCTTTATCATGGTTGTGATCATGTACACATGGCATCTCTACTTCTTAGGAGAGCATCCATCCTAGTACTGCATGATTATTATGCGCTTGCCTATGGAGTTTTATTTTTAAGTCTCTTGAATGCATCCCAAACTTTGCATCTGTGCTGTATTTGGATCAAAACTGTGACTTACTTGTAGATACAATGGGGTATGCTACATTTCTGCACAAGTCAGTCTTTATGTGCTTCATGATCTTCTCCTATCACTAATATTGTCTTGGTGTGATATTGTGTGGAGGCAAGTGATACTCAACAGTAGAATTTGCGGCCTTTATCTGGAATATTTTCATGGTTGGTGACGATTGTTTTCATTAATTTATGCTCTGCAGGATCCAGAGTAGATCTAGATTTTTATGAAAACTGTTGGATCCAGTTTCTCTAGGTTATCCGAAGATCATACCAAACTAACTTTCAGGCCTTCCTTGACTCCCTTTGCCTCTTGGGTAACCTTTAAATTTGTTTGTTCAAGAGAATGTCCTTTCTGAGCGGAAAATTGAAACTTGAAACTGTTGCCACAAGTCATATCTTTGCTTGATTCTTGGAAAATACCTTATCGTGAAATATAGATTTTGATGGAACAGCTTTTGGTTATCAGTGTGGCAAGAGTCAATATATTATCGAGATAGAAATTTTTTCAGTATGTATTTTACTGAGGTGTGTGATGTATGCTCATGCCATGACTGGGGGACAGGGAAGATCTGCTTTCTTTCATTTCTCTCTGCTTTAAGTTCAGCATTATGGTTATTTTTGCATGCTAATTGTGTTTCTTGTGTTTTAGCCTATTTATGGATTTGCTTCAGAAGATCCTTTGAAATTTAAGAAGGCGGTGGGGCATGCAGATTTATTTTATGTTGATGATAAGGATTTGGAATTTAAAGATGTAAGTTTCTCCCCGCTTCACATGGAATCTTCATCAACTGTGTTACTCATTCTATGCCAAGCATTTCCTCTGTGTCTATCTAATATGTAAAAATGGGAGTTTCAGGTTATTGAAGCACCTCTACCAAAAACGCCTCTGGAAACTGCAGTGGTAGTTCACTGGTTGGCCATTGAGGGAGTGCAACCGGCTATTCCTGAAAATCCTACAGTTGGAGGTTTTATATTTATCTATTTCTCAATATTTTTTTCTAGGTCATATATGTCACTTGTTTTAAAGCTTTTTTGCAAAGCAGATTTTGGAACCCTGTAGACTTTTAGACAGCCTTATGAGATTTTAGCTGGTGTGCAGATTGAGAACACTTGACTCTATCCAACCTTGGACCTTCATATTTGGCAGTTGGTTTTTATTAAGTTTTAAAATCTTTGCTATCGTGCTTTCTGAAATTACATTGGCCCTGAATAATACTTCTGTCACTGTCTTCAGCACTTGTAGTTCCCGCAGAAAAACAAGAAGACTGAGCATGACAAGGATCATGGCCTTCCTATTGATGTGAAACTTCCTGTCAAACATGTATTATCAAGAGAACTTCAGGTGTAATCAAAGTTTCCTCTATGCACTTTTTAGTTTGAAACATGAGTTCAATTCTGTCAACTAGATAATCAAGTCAGTGGAGAGCACGGTGAATTAATGCTATCCAGTACTGGTGCATAAATCCAAAATTTCTTTTGCATGTGCTGAAAAAAGATCATTTCTTGGTGCAGCTATACTTCGAAAAAATCACTGAACTGATTGTTACCCAAGCTGATTCTACCCTATTCAAGGAAGCGTTAGTCAGTCTGTCTACAGATTCCGGACTTCATCCTTTGGTCCCATATTTCACTCAGTTCATCGCAGACGAGGTGAATAATATTCTTCTAGCATAATGTACAATATAATGCCATAGTTGAAGAGGCGTGACAGCAATACTTACATGTTTCATGTCAGGTAACCAGGAGTTTGGGTGATTTTACTCTTCTTTTTGCATTGATGCGTGTGGTGCGGAGCCTTCTAAACAATTCGCACATACACATTGAGCCTTATGTAAGCTAGTAAATTTCTCTTTTTGTTGTGTTTCTCATTTCTTGACATGCACAATTTTAAAGCAAAGTTTTGATGTATATATCCACACATGTCAAACTGGTAAAAAAATGCACAAAGAGATTTTTTTATAGCCAGACAGATACAAGGCAAAAGTGGAGACATACTATTTTACAGTTTATTGGTCAATTTTCTTTTACAATTGGCATAAGAGTAAATAAAGCCATCAGTAAAGAAGTGTTTATTTGTAATGTCCCTTTCCGGGCTGAGACTAAAAAAGAAAGGAAATGGCACAAACCCAAATCAATGCAAACTGAAATTTATAACAGCTAACTGAATTTCTAGACAGCAAGATATAGTAGTCTGTAATCTTATGACTGCAAGAAGAAAATTGCAATGATTCACTGCCAATACTACTTTTACACCATCCAAAGCATGTAGGAGACTTTTATAAATGTTTTCGAACAAGTACAAGCCAAGAAATGAGTTTTTAGACCCCCAACTGAAGTATATTTAATTAAATTTGCAAGAACAATGTAATGTCCCCAATGTGATACATTATAACCCGAAAGGGAACACCTGAAATTTCTGATTTATAACAGCAATCTGGATGATGAAAATCTAGGATAATAATGCAATTTATCCACAAAATACAGATCTGAAATACCCTAGATATGGCAAGCTACTATAGAGACCAAAAACCCTTAAATCTGATCTTAAATTACTCAAATCTCGTGCCAAAATATTTATGATAATTTAGAAATGCAAGAATACCAAAATATATAATTTTTAGGACCCAAAACAAGAGCTGAAATTTTATTATAGATCTAGAGAAATACAATTCACAAAAGTGGCCGGAAAGAAGTGATCCCAAAAGCCCAAGTCCATTGAAACAAAGCTGAATATGGCCTCCAAAATTATGGCAAAGTTGTTGGTGATGAGATCCGAGACAGCCGTGCCCTAGAATGTGTCAAACTCCATCCACAAGGGTGTAGATAACACTAGATATGGCTGAAAATAAAGATAGAAATCTGCTCAAACACTCTTGTCTTAAAACCCTAACTGAAATGCCTCAAATTTGCAATATTGGGTCGTCAACCACTGCTGAAAATTTGATATACTCCTTGAAAGCTCAATAGAAACTCCTAAAATGAAGGATCTTCACACAAAGGATGAAGAGTTTTCGTCTTCAACCTTAGCAAGAGAGGGTTTTCGTCCTCTAATGCAAGTACACCAAGGCGTTTCATCCTTCAGTGTAGAAATGGAAGAGCAATCAGCCCAAACCAGAAAAATAGATATCAAAATGACCAAAAGATACCAAATGAACCCCGTTTCATCTCCTTTTATGCTTTTTTGTCTCTATTTTTCAAGTTGGGTGTTCCATGTGGGATTTGTAAAGTAACTTAATTTTCTCATTTTAATATTACTTTACTTTTTCACCAACCTTTAATAATTAATTAAATTACTAGTAATAAGAATTACTGTAGTACTAAAATTAGATTATTAATTCTTCTTTTATTCTCCCTTTAGCCTACTGAATACAATGGAAAATAGGCTAAAAGGGGTCTTCTACCTGTCAGAGTTTAAAAATACATTTTATTCTTATAATAATATTAATAAGTTGTCCTAGATAATGAATTGATTGGGCCCAACTTAGAAATTTTATTAATGTCCATTAATAAAAGGGGACATTACAAAATAAGGGTTTGGCCACAGCCTCAAATGAATCAAATCTGAAAATACATCATCAACCAAGAAGCATCAATTTGAAAATCCTTTTGAATAATTAATTCAACCACAACAACATTTGTCAATCCAAATTACATATAAAGAATGGAGAAAATAAGTAATTACACCCAATTACATATAATAGACAATAGACATCTGAAAACAATCCCCTAGTTTACATCCTTGAACCCACAGGGAGAGAAAATGGGTTAACGCTCTTCAATTCTTTGTCTTAGTAAATGTCCTAGAAAAGGGGACATTACAAAATAAGGGTTTGGCCACAGCCTCAAATGAATCAAATCTGAAAATACATCATCAACTAAGAAGCATCAATTTGAAAATCCTTCTGAATAATTAGATTCAACCACGACAACATTTCCATCAATCCAAATTACATATAAAGAATGGAGAAAATATGTAATTACACCCAATTGCAATTAATTTTATGACAACAACATTCGACAGCCATAAACAAGGGCTGAATATAGCTCATCTATCCTTCCAAAAAGGACCAATCTGTTGATCTAATGATTAAACCCTTATCAAAAATCACCAAAATGAAGATCTCAGCCTTATAAAATATGAAGAACAATATTATGAACTCAAATTGTCCAAAAGTGCCCTAGACGATATCAAACCCTTCATTCAAACAAGTTGCCTAGGGTTAGAAGGGGAGAAACAAATATGAAATCCTCCTTAAAGCTCATTTGTGACCTCTGTATAAAGCCACCAATGCACAAATGAGGGTTTCCGTCTGCAAGTGTGATCCTATTGAAGGGTTTCGTCCTCAATAGGTGACTAAGGACGGGTTTTCATCCTTCAATGGCAAGAAGAGAAGCTAAACTAGATCCAAATCCAAGTAAATGTCAAAATAGATGAAAGATGGTGATCCTTCTCTCTATTCGAACTTCCTTAAGTACCCCTCCTTTGGCACTAATGATGTATTAGAAGCCCCACCTTCATGGCCGACCTCCTATTGCACTTTTTAATCTTCACTTAAGAAGACTGACCTCAAGATGAAGAAACAAAAATTCTCTCTCGTTTGACAAGTATTGCTTTTGTCTTCGAACCATTCCTTCCTAAGCACCATGGCAATTATCTCATATCTTGGAACCAATCTTAGTCGAAATTCCAGTGTCATGAAGTAATTATGAAGGTACATCACTTACAACCATGGCAAGCTCCCCTCCTTTGTTCCTTCCTTGATGCCCATAGGATGGAGGAATGGGCATACGGTCTTCCAAAGTGACTAGCTTGGAAAAGGGGACATTACAAGGAGGCCTTAAAAGAAGTTAAAGATGCATCCTCGTGTTGTTGAGGTAGCAAAATGATCCTTCCTTATAAAGTGTTGAAAACCATTAAGTAATGCATACCATTTGGGGATTTATAATGTCCACTTTTTCAAACTAGTTCGTTTTGGAGACGTCTAGCCTATTCCGCTTCCCATAGGCAAGAAGGAAGTGAACAAGGGAATTGCTATGTTTTTCAGTCTTTTTTGTGAGCATTTGCATTCTTCTTTCATAGTTTCTCTTATAAGTCAGGTCGATTGGGTTGAAGAGGTGAAAAGCCAAAGATCTAAAGAGCAAACATCCTGGTTATCATGGTAAATGGACTCCTGAGATTGGTATTGTGGCCACTCAAAATGGGATGAAGATGGACTCAAGCTGGGAATTATTATTGATACATGAAAAATATAAATCATGATTTTGTATATAATCAATTCCTTTCCACTAAAGGGCGAAAATCCTTTGGTTCATGGGGGAAGACTCCTGAATTGGTTTTAGATTGCACCAAAATGGTATAAAAGGGGTCATCATATGGACACATATTGGGCATCATATGATGCTCATAAAAATATACATGCTTGCTTTGTATATGTAATGGGTGAATTCCTTTCCACTAACAGGGCGAAAATCCTTTGGTGTGGCATTCAAGGAGGACGAAACCCTTGTTGAAATTGAAGAACGAAAACTCTTCAATTAGTGGTTCCTAAGGTTAAGGAAATGATGTTGTTGGTTTTCAGCTAGGGTTTGATAAAGGAAGAGCTACTTAGGTTTTTAAATCAATTTTGGACCCTCTCATAGGGTAGTGACTTGGAGGAGTTGAGTGCCTTCTAGGGCACATCTTAGCAATTTTTTGATATTCATCTTCCTCATAATTTAAAAGGCTGAAACAAGTTTTATAATTAATTTAAAGTGCATGGAATCTCAATTTCCAGCTATTATAAGCATTGTTTAATTAATTTATGTAGTGGTATAAAATTTGCACAAAAAATGAAATCCAAATCCGTTTAGGAGGGAAAAAAAATCCGAAAATCTGGAATTCTTGAAAAAGTTCAGAAAAATCCAAATATTGTATAAAAAGTTACTTTATTTTTATTTTCCCCTAGAGGAAAAATCTGAAAATGTGGAGATCAAATAAAGCAAGGGGAAAACATTAAATGAGGTAAAGTGAGTTGATTGGTTGTTTTGGGTGGCTAAAAGGCCAAACAATTTATAAAAGCAAGTCGCCATGCAATGGAGAGGACATCTTTTTGACATCTTATAATTTCTCGATATTGGTCTAAGCTTGCATGCTTTCCATTTTTACTCCAAAGGACGAAAACCCTTTGTAGTTTTCCCTTTAGAGGACTCAAACTGAATTTAGCTTAGGAAGAAGCTGAAAAACTCTTCTCCCTTTTTGAGAGGAAGCTCTATTCAGGAGGTTTCCATTGATTTTCAAGGTTTATTTGGATTCCAGCAGTGTTTGAAGCCCTAAAAGTTGCAATTTGCTACTAGGGTTTCCATATTTTGAGGGTTTGAAGGTCAGATTAGTCTTTTGGGTTTGATTTTTACCTTCTTTTTTCAGTTTGTTTCTACTAGAAAGGGACCAGATTTATGTAGTTAAGTTTTGAACCTCTAGGGCACATTGGGATGTCAGATTTGATTTGTTGACTCCATTATCATATTTTTAGAACATGTGTCAGCTATTTGGCATAATTTTTAGTAGGAAATGCATTTTATTCTGAGCATCTAACAAATTTTAAAATTTCATACCTTTATTCCTGATCCAAATCTTTATAATTTCTTTAAAGTGTTGCTATTGCTTTAAATAAAAAAGTTGATTTATTTGGGCAAAGTTTTCATAGTTGATTTTACTTCAATATGATTCCGCAAATCGCATTTTCCTATAAATAAGGACTGATCTGCATTGGGAATAACAAGTACATATTCTATAATTTGTTAAAAAGCATCAGATTTAATGTTGTTCCGTTTAGGGGCATAATTTGTCCATTTGGGGACATTACAGTGGTATCAGAGCAATGATTCTCCCAGCCTGTGAAGGAGGAAATCAGATCTAAATGCAATCAGGAAAATCACCTATAGTTTATCAAAGAAGGAATACTCCAAAGAAAGGAACAATGGATGAGCATGATCAGAGAGCTCCTCCTACAGATGAGCTAAGCTACATGCATGAGGTGATTACAAGGAGTCAAAGAGAATTGCAGGCTATGAGAGAATCTCAAAGGGAAAGCCAAAGAGAAATGCAACATGTGTTGAGGGAATCTCAAAGGGAAATGTGTGATGCATTGACAGGCTCAATCATGGACTTGGCAAAGGCTCTACATGGGCATAATATATCAGGTAACCAAGGTGCCACCAACAATGGTGAAGGAAGCTCATCTGGACCGACAAAGACATCCATCAGGCCTCCACCTCAAATATTCAAAGCCAAGTTTCTTCAAAGAGAGGAACAACCGATTGAGGTAGATACTCCTAGCGATGTTGAAGACATAGAGGCATGGGGTGAAGAATATGCAACCCTCAATTTCAAAGTGAAGAGAGATGTTGTCCTTCAGAGATTTTTGCGAGTTGAAGAATAGTAAGGGCACCAGAAAGAATAGAAGAGAAGATCTCAACAGGAGAAACTCACAAGCATTTGACCAGCCAAGAAGCTCCCATCACCGAAGGCATTTTTGCCAAAGTAATCCCTTGACTTGAATTTTCCAAAAAGGAACACCTTATGGACAACAAAGGGTTTGGAGAAATCTTTGGGGCATGAGAAAGAAATTAAGGAGCATGCAACCCAAGGTAAAAATATTTAATTCTTGTTGATGAATTGTTGATTAGTAGAGAAAAATCAAATATGAGGAACGATACTCCTCAAGTTGTGACAACCAAAGTAAAGGGTCTTTCAAAAGAGGAGATTGTGAGATGCATGATTATGTGGTAAGCATACATCTTCTTTTTTATTGCAGCAGTTCTATCATGATGATATTCAGCCCATTCTGGACAAGGATGCTAAGAATTTGGTACATCAAAGTCAAGATGTCATGAGGAAAAAGGAAATGAAGATCTCAAGGATACACCAAGGTATGAAAGGAATGATAATATGTCATATTTATTGCTGCATATTCAGATTTATTTTCCTCATGAGAAGCATGATAAGTTAGAGGATCAAGTTTGCAATATGGAGTATGTGGAATCCTTGATCCAAATTCATGTTTATGAGCATCATGAGAGCTATATTTTTTGGCAAGAGCTCTCTCATTTGACAGGTACAGGATCTAGACTCTTGGAGCACTACAGTATGTTTTATCTCTTGCACATGGCACTTGGGCATATGAGTTACAATTGCTTGAGGGCAAGCAATTTGGGGAAGGGAGGATTGTAATATCCCCTTCTCGAAAGCAGCAGGTCGAAGACCCTTAGCCCATTCATTGTTTCCCGACGGCTAAGGAAATGAGAAAAAGGGAAACTAAGTCCTAATTAATTAATTTTAAAGTGCATAATAAAATTTTATTATAAGCACTTAAATTAATTTATTAGTGACAAAATAAAAAAAGAAAAGAAAAAGTTACTTTATATTTTATTTTCCCCTAGAGGAAAAATGCAACCCATGTGGAGATGAAATAAAGCAAGGGAAAATATTAAATGAGGTAAAGTGAGCTGATTGGTTGTTTTGGGTGGCTAATAGGCCAAGACAAGTTATAAAAGCAAGTCGCCATGCATGGAGAGAGACATCTTTTGACATCTTATAATTTCTAAAATTTGGTCTAAGCTTGCATGCTTTCCATTTTTACTCCAAAGGACGAAAACCCTTTGTAGTTTTGCTTGAGAGGACGAAATCCCTCTTTAAGCTCATGAAGAAAAACGAAAACTCTTCTCCCTTTTTGAGAGGAAGCTCTACTCAGGGGTTTCCATTGATTTTCAAGGTTCTACTTCAGAATTCCAACAGTATTTGAAGGGCAAATTGCAGATCTACTTTGTTTCCAGTGAGGGTTTGAAGGTGAAAGAGTGTTGCTGATTTTTACCTTACATTTCCAGCTTGTTTCTATTGGAGCGACCCACTTCTAGGTGTGTTCTGAACACTCTAGGGCATATTGGGGTCAGATCTGATTTGTGGCTTAATTATCAGATTTTTAAAGACCAAATTCAGCTGGTTGGCGTAATTTTTGGGCTTGGGAAACTCCATTTTCTGTCATGTTTGAGAGCTGTTCATCTGCAGATTTATAATAAATTCCAGCCCTTTAATTGATCCAAATTTGGTATTTTTATGATGTTCTTGCTTAAATAAAATTGTTTATCTGTTTTGGTAAAGAATTCAGTGATTTTACTTCAGTTTTGTGGAATTCCAACTCCTTGGGCAAGTCGCATTTTCCATTAACAATTCAGATCTGCAATAATTCCATCCAGTATATATTCTATAATTTGTTATTAGATAATACATACACATCCTTAAAGTTCCATCCTTATTCACAAGAACCACCGAAGAAGAAAAAGGGCTAGAGCTAGGCCTAATGAATCTCATTTCCACTTACTCTTTGATTGTCCTTTAGATTTCTTGCTTGAAAGCTCTTGGGTTGTGATAAGGAGTTGTTATTACCAGTTAGTGCTTGATTCTAACTCAATAACATGTTGGAAACCTCTATTCGATGGTAGCCCATGAGGTATATCATCAAAAACCTTAGAATTTCTATCAATGATGGGCTGAATATTTGCTTGATAGGACTGTTGAATTGAAAAAGAAGATGTAAATTTTACCAAGTAATGTAATGCCCATGCGATCTGCCCTTTCTTCAAAGATCTTTCCATGGTCTTTGTCGTCACAACTTGAAGAGCTCCATTCTTCATGTCTTGTAGCACCACTTTCTTGTTATCCACCTTGGATTTAAGCTCCATTACAATGTAAACGGAGCTAGCGGGGAGAACCGAAAGGGTCATCCGAACATCAAGAATAGAAAGAAGAGAAAGAAGAAGGAGGAGAAGAAGAAGAAAGGGCCACCATGGCCGAAAGAGAATGCCGAAGGATGGAGCTGAAGAAGAAGAGGGGGGAGGAGAAGCCCACCAACTCCAATGCAATCACCTAACAGTTCGAGGTCGACTGGAAGTAGCTGGCGATAGGCCTGTGTCCTGTAGTCTGAAGCTGTGAGAGGGTCTGTGAATGTTGGTGTCTGGGGGAAGGACGAGCAACATGAGCCCTCTGTATCCTCCTGGTTGACCGCGGTCTATGGGAGAGGGCCCCTAACCGAGTGCGATCATGAGAACCTGGTGGGCTGGGAGATAGCATCCCAGGTCCTGACGAATCTAGTCTAGGCATCCAGACTGGTGTCAAGGTGCCGCTTCGTGCCCCTCTCTGAGGGGGAGCACCACAAAGAAAGATGTGATCTGTCGAATAGGCACCTGTCTGGGAGGAGACTAAAGGCTCTCATCCCGAAGCCTGAGAGCCTCTTGTAGGTAGAGAGCAAGACACCGTTGATTGCAATACCTGAAGGAAGCTGCCAAAGACGGATGCTCCCAAATAGGCAATGGAATCTCCCTTTGACCTCATAGGAGGATGGGGCACCTGAAAATGAAGTGTTCTTCCTCTTTCGACCCCTTGGAGAGAACAAAGCTGACAAATCCTCTCCAAGCGGTCCAGCTGGTGATCCTCCACACGAAGTCTATGAGAGCCCACTCTGAACTGGCCTAGGGATATGCAGAGTGCCTGCAACCAATGTCGGGAGATATATGTAGGCCGGCAAATGAGCCCATCATGGATCTCAATGGAAATGTGCAGCATAGAAAGTCATCTTAGGACGTAACCCATCCGAAGGGCTGATCCAAGTGTGTTGAATGAACTGCCTATAAATGTCGTCTCTGATACTTTTGTGCAGATCCTGCTTACTCGAAAGGAAATGGGCAGGAGCGTCTAGGGAGTATCTGTATGGTGGGAGGCGGTCCAACTGAATCCCGAAAGAACCAAGAAGACGTGAGACTCCGGCGTACCAACAGCAAGAACGGCCACCGTGGTCGAAAAGAGCAATAGCCTCAGAGGAGCGGTAGGCAAGGTAGAGATACATGTCCTGCCTGCAAAAGAATCTGAAAGTCCCCAGATGCGATGTAAAAGCAAAACGAGGCCAAAAATAGTCTCCAGTCGCTAAAGTGTGAGCCCCAAACTAAGCAAGATGATCATTATGTGGAACTGTCTTTTTGCACACTGATAATGCGTGTTGAGCATGAGGATCTGGACTCACTCAATATTAGCCCAATAGGGGCCGAATCAAACAATGGATGGCCCCCAAATCTTAGAGTCAGAGACAAACCGTGGGCCTCACAAGAGAATCAAAGAGAGACATTTCCTATTAGGCTGTGCTGGAGAGTGGCTGACGGGAACAGGTATGTCTTCAAGTGTTGTTTTCTCCATATGAGCCTTACCCCTTTGTTGAGTGCGGGGTTGGAGAGCAGTCCGAAGTCCTTGATGAACTAGGTCTCGTGTTGAATAAAACCCACAGGTAGAGCCTAGGAGCTAGTGATGCTTGAATCTCCTCCCATGTATAAAAGTGGTTGAAGTCAAGACTGGTTCTTCAGTCCATTGAAATACATGACCTTGGTTTTTAGCAAGTTTCAGAGTTGTTATGCATGTCTGGGGTCTTGTAACTTGATTTGAAGGATGCTATGTATCTGCATGAAGTTAACTGACTTCGCAGAAAAGCTTTCTATTGATGTGCTACCATCATCCGTCTTGATGTGGTCATTTGATACGTAGATCAAGCACCTATTTTGAAGAGGCAACCCATCCCCCTTTTGGATATGGTCCCTGAGGAAATCCTCCAAGTCAGGTCAATATGCTTGCCAAACTTGAGTGAGTCGTGATGAAGTTGAAGCTTGCAGAGTTGCCTGAGCATGTAGATGGAGTCCAAAGGCTGTAGCTGACTTGTGTGGAGCTTGTGAAGTCTTGATGATGCTTCTTATGCATTTGAAATTCAAAAATATGACCGTTGGAGCTATATCTTGCTTTTAGGCCTATGCTGACCTATATGGGTCTTGAAATGGAATGTGTAAAGTCATATAATGTATTTTTATGTTGTATATGACTGACCTGGGTGCATGGTCATACCGAGAAGCATCTAGATGCTCAAATACTACAGTGGGTTGTGATATTACAACTAGGCAGAGATGGATTTTGCAAATATCAATATTCTTGGGGATAGTCAATCGATTTGCAATCAAGATTATGAGAGAGTGTTCAAGTTGGATGTATGGAGATAAGATAAGATAAGATAAATATATTAATGTCCAATGAATGACCACAAAAGTAGATCAATGGGACTGTAGTCCAAACAATACACAAAGTGCAAGAGGGGAAGACTCAAAACGAGTTCTCGAGAACAGAAGAAAGAATAAGAGAAGAACAAGCAAAAACCCCAAAAAACAAAACCCCCCATAGACGGGGGCAATGAAACAGATGGGGGAAGGAAAGCAGAGAAGAGAATGAAGGAGGGGACTGATAAGGAGTTGTCTACTCATAAATGGTAGTCACATCCCTCCTAACATTCAAAGTTGACAAGAAGTAGCTACTGATGGAATGGCTCCTCGAAGAGGGGGGTGAGGGCCCCCTCCCCTGTAGAGATCTCAGACTAGAACGACAGCCAGGGAGGCAAGTAGATTTGGATTGCCCTTTGAGACATGTATGCTGTCGAGCCAGCTGGTGGCCGCTGGGGAGCTATGAAGGACTAGTCGGGAACGAACTGATCTATGCCCTGTAACAGGATCAGAGTGGCTCTGCCGTTTGGTACCACCCACTGCAGGTAGAATCGGAAATAGATATGTAATCTGTCTCGTGGAAATGACTCTCGGAGGTGGGTGAAGAATCTGGTCCAGGAGCTCCAGAGACTCACGAATATAGATGGCAAAGCACCGCTGGTCAATATATCTGAAGAAAACCAGGAGGGTCTAAACCCCTCTGAAGAGGCAATGAAATCGTCCCCTGATCTTATAGTATATGGGGCAACAGAAGATGAAATGGTCCTCAGTCTCAACCTCCTGGAGGCTACAGAGCCTGCAAAGTCTGTCATCGTGGTCAATATGATGATCCGTCTCACAACGCAATCTATGGGAGCCCACCCAAAACTGACCAAGGGGTATGCGGAGGGCATGCATCCAATGGCGAAAGGTGTACTAGGGTCGGGTGATGAGTTTGTCACTGATCTCCAGAAAATGCTTTGAATAAAAGGCTATCTTAGGACGCAAGCCGCCATGGGGGTTCACCCAAGTAGTCTAAATAAAGCACTTGTAAATATCCTCTCTGATGGACCTATTCAGCACCTGCTTGGTGGATAGAAGGTGACTGGTAGCATTGAGGGAATGATGAAAGGGGGGAAGATAATCAATTTGAATACCAACAGAATCCAAAAAAGCCGAAGAATCGGAGAACCAACAATGGCTTGTATCTTGAGCAATACTCATAGAGGAACAATAAGCAAGATACGGGTACCTATTCCGCTCATCGGAGAAATCCCCAAACCTCCTGACTCGGTGGATGAAGGCCGAAATGTCAAAAACTTCATATTCCAAGAAAGGGAAAGTTGACACCATCTAGCAAGGAAGGGATGCACCACCACTGAAATAGGACAAGAAGTAAGCATGGAAAGAAAAGACATGAAAAGATAGGGATGTTGTGTGAAAAGCACAAGAGCAAGTGCAATGAGACAAAGAACCGTCGAGTTGTCAACAAAGCTTTGCTAACAGAGTCGTGAGAGGCAAATGCAAGAGAAGCCTCCGCAAAGAACCAAGGTACACATGAAGAAGAGCCAATTTTGGATGCAGGTCCCAATACCACTGTTACCACCACACAAATATTATCCCCACCAAAAGAGGATGCATGACCCTATTCCACTCATAGATGTGGACAAATGGTGTGACTCATAGCTTTATTCTAGATAGTAGTAGTGAAAAGGATATGATATATGTAGAAATAACAAAGAGGCTAAATTTGGTAACTCCTCGCCCGCAACCCTACTCAATTGGTTGGGTGAATCAAGGAAGAGACATCTATGTGAATCGATAGTGCCGCCTTCTGTATTCAATCAAACCGTTCAAATATGTGGTGGTCTATGATGTTGCACCACTGGATGTTTGTGATGTACTTCTTGGACAACCATACATGTGGGATCGTCATGGTGTCTATGAGGCGAGGCTGCAGAGTGCCATCATTACTCTAGGTCGTAAGCGCACCGCATCCTAGAGGCAGCCCATGCTAAATCAATGGCCCTTATTAGTGCAAAGTAGTGTCAGAGATTGATTGCTCAAATTAGGACCTTTTTCCTACTCATGATCTGACCCGAGGACAAGCAAAAGGGTGTAGCGGCCACAAGAGTGGTCCCACCAAGCCAAACTGTGCAACGGAAGTACATGGATCATATGGTATTTGAATGCGCAGATGTATTCATATCACCAATAGGTGTGCCTCTGCATTGTCAGTGAAACATACAATTCATTTGGTCCTTGGAACACCACTCTAGAATGGGCCCCTGTACAGGCGTTTAGTACTTGAGAATGAAGAGATCAAGCGTTAGATTCAGTAGCTAATTTAGGAGGGGCACATTCGATCAAGTGCATTACCTTGTGAAATGTCCCTCTTTATAAAATAACATTGCTGAACACCCTTGGCCTATTTTATCCACCCGACGGCGAAGGGGGAACATAAGGGTGACTTAAGTCATTTAAAATTATTATAAAGTGCCATTAAAAGAAAGAAAGAAATATAAAGCACTTATATTAATTTTAATGACTTAATATCAAAGCAAAAATAGAAGGGTGAAAAAGCACATTGCATTTTTTATTCTCTCTAGGGGAAAATTGCGACTTGCCATGGGGAAGAAAATGGGTGAAGAAGGGATTAAAAAATTAAAGAAAGCTCATTGGTTATAATGGGTGATCTTTGGGTCACTTCTTTCCTTTAAGGGGCAAGTCGACTTGTTTTGGGGATTATTCTATGACCATCTAATATTCTGAAAATTGCTTGTGAACTGAGTGTTTGCAGCTGCAATCTCTGAGGACGAAAAACCCTCATGAGAAGTTGGAGGAGGAACGAAAACTCTTCCTTTTTGATTCATCTTTTGTGTGTTGAATGTTCAAGAGAAATCTGATCACTGAAGCATCATTTATATTCCAGTTGGAGCTACCCAGTCTAGGGTCTATTTTGGCATAAAGAAAGGAAATAAAATTCAGATCTGATTGCTGTGTGGTGAAGCTGGATTTCAGTCACCTAAACTACTATTTTTGGAGCTTTTTCTTGGTCGAAACCCACATTACTCAGCTGTAGTTTCAGACCAGGTCTGCAAACTTTATTTAAATAAAAATAAGATATTTGGAGCTCAAATTTGGTACTTTTCTCTTGCATTACAGCTAGGGTTTATCTACACATTTCCAGATTTGCGAGCCTATTTTGGGTGTCTTCTTGCCATTGAAAAATTCTGATTTTGGGTTCATTGGAGAGCTTATTTTTCAAGCTTCAGCATGAGCTATCACTTGCCCAGAAATGTGGATTATTTTGCAAGTTATTGGATTTACAAGTTCTGCTACGTTTTTGCCCTAATAAATTTCAGAATTAATATTTTTTCGAATCTGATTGGAGATCCTATTCTGATTATTTATTATCTACTTGAAAACAAATTTTCATAATTTTTGGAGTTATTTTGAGGTGGAAAAAGCTATTTTTGCTAAATCGTTGGCCTAGGGCAGTGAACTAGGGTTTTCTGGAAAATATTCAGTTTGTGACCTAATTTCATTCTGAATTTCAGGTGGGATTTGCCACAAATCCACTTCGGGTTGAAATATGTCCATTTGGGGACATTACATGAATTCATCCCGAAATAATCAACTTTAAACAAATGCAATGCAAGAATAAGAAACCACACACTGCACAAGGGTTGATAACGGAGTTCGACAGAATGCCTATGTCTCTGGGTTCACAAAGTAGTTGAACCAATCCATTATAAAAATCCGATCGTACAATATAAAAAAACTTTACGATACTATAATGAATTTTCAACCGAACCTGGTATGCCAATTGGTCTAGTAAACTAGATTGGTCTTGGAAGCTTAGTGCTCAATGCTCTGACACAGCGCTTAGGTTTGACACCTCTTGTTGACTTCCATTCTGTTGCATGGTCTCTACCTCTACACGATGCTATGTCGGACAGTGTTCAAGATCATCTTCCACTCTGTTGCACGACCTCTAGCCTCTACGTAGAGCTAAGATCAAATCCAATGTCTGGTGACGATGACGATCATCTTCCATTTTGTTGCACGGAAAAGTAATCTCTACGTAGAGCTAAGATCAGACCCAGTCTCGCCAACGAGCTCAACAATGGTACGACTCTCCTCCGCGGCCTCCAAGTAACTAACTTGGCGATACGCTCAACGTCAAAGAATCAAAGCTTCAATTTGAGAGTATGCTTCTCCAGTGCTGCATAATGTCCCTCGGCTTCACAGTGGCATCTAACGGCTCCCGCACGAGAATAAGGTGTCAATTCGACCTTTACAATGATTGGTGAGTTAAAATAATAACTCCCGATTTTTTTTACAATTAGCTATAATAATATGACTTTTATCTTTTCATCATCAATGCCTGTTAATACTGATAATAGGTCTTTCATTTATTTTCTCCAAATGCCTATAAAATAATATAGGATTTATATTTTCTCCATATTGCCTTATTTGCCCAAGGCATCCTCCACAATTCTTCTCCTATTCTCCTTTTGCCCCGGCTTTGAGAGTGAGGAGCTTGTTTGTAATGTCCCCCTTTTCGAGACATTATTAATATTTATTTTTCATTTGCATTTGTACCCCTTGGCATGCCTAGCGCTACAAGTGGGAGTCTCTTTAGTTAGTTTAATGTGCACATAGGTTAGTTTCTTTTATTTATTTAAGTAAAAAATAAATAAATTGCACATAGTCTTAGTATTAAATATTTTAATGAGAGTTTATGTTTTCGCTCCAAAAGGAAAAGGTCGGTCTTTATTGGATATTGCACCCCTTAGTTCTATAAAAATGAGGTCGCATTTCCTTAGAGGGTATGTTGATTGATCATTTGATGTTCACTCCATGCTTGGAGTTGGGATGCATGCCCATTAATGTTCTCTCTCTTGCGTGGGAGTTATTGTGTTGGTTTGATATTCAATTGAAGTATTTTCATGAGATTTGCAAATCTACTTGATGGTGGGATTCTCTTTCTAGCTTTGGCGCCTTTTATTGAGAGTAAATTCTGCATGTTATTGAATATTATGAAGGGTTTTATGGTGTTTTAGATCTGCTGGTTATTGCTGGTTTTATTCTAACTATGGCGACTTGATTATGGTATCTTTTAGCATGTTTGAAGGATTATTAAGTCCTGGAAATTAGTTGTGCAATTTATTCTAACCCTAGCGACTGGGTTTTGGGATTTCTAGGGTTGTTTTGAAAAGATTTCAGTTATCATAAAAATCAAATTTTAATATCTTTGGAAAGCTCTTGAATTATAGATTAATCTGCACTTTATTTCATGGCAAAAGATGAAGTATTGAGCAAGTTATGAATTTTCCAAGTTTCAGCTGTTTGTGCTAGGGTTTTATCTACACAGTTTCAGATTTCATGGGTTGATTTGCATGCCTTCTACTTATCCAAAACTTGTGATCTATAGCTTGTTGGGAAGCTAAAAATATTTAAAAATATTTGGCATGAGTTTGATAGAAAAATAATGGATGGTGAAGGAGTTATTAATTTTTGAGTTAGCATTAGTTTAGTGCATTTATAAATTAATTACTGTTGTAATTAATTTCAGATTTGAAGTGATTAATTTCCTAACTGGTTCTCCCATCTAATCCACCACCTTGGCTCACTTTAACCCTTTTAGGGTTGTATTGAAGCTAACATTGGATTATTTGAGGTCAAACTAGGAGGGTTTAGTCCTAGAGTCGATTCAGTAAAGTTATTTTGCATATTTGGATAATATGCCAAAAGGGGATATTACATTGTTTGTGTTTTCGAGTGGAGATGGGGGGAGCTTTTTATAGGCCTAGCCAGACCCGAGGAATGCGTTAAATAGATTATCCGCCAACTTTATACAGTCTTCAAAGCGTGGTGTAGTGGTTGGGCCTTATCTTTTTACCCAACTGGTCAGGGGTTCGAATCCCCTTTCCTTAGTATCTGCAGCCGCTTCCGCCTTAAATAGAAGTCTACCCTACCGCTTCTATGTTAACTGCCCAACTTTGGTGGAACAGTTGGGCGCTATTTTTAGGCAATGGGTGGTTGGGGGTTCGAACCACCCCAACCACATTCCCTTTTTAACCCCCGCGTCCGTTGAGCTCTACGTGGGCTGCTTTGACCGGTCCGCCGTCTAAACCCGCCACCTTCTTTTTTATGTGGTTTACCCACGTAGTATAACAGATTTTGACCAAAGCTCTTCTTTGTATTCTTTCATCAACTCTTCATTATTTCCATCTCTATCATATGCTTGGGTTATTGAAAATGTTTCTTCTAGTTTTGAATCATTAACAATATATGGAGAATTTAGATTGATTTGTGATGATGGCTGCTGCTATGCATTATCTGATCTGAAGGTGAGTGAAAAGATGTTGGTTGTGAAATGATTAAAGCTGAAAACATGCATAGAATGATTGTCAGTTTGAAGTGTTTAAGATGAAGCTGTTATCTTCCCAAACATGCAACCATTGATGAATAATTTGTAATGTCCCCTTTTTCGAATTAATCTGAAATAAAGGATTCCTTGGCAAGCAATGGTTGAGAAATAGAAGATCATGGATTATATTTCAGTTTCATCATTCATATTGATGTTCTAATCTTATATTTCCCATTCTTAGTGGGTCGGCTGGGTTGGTGAGCTTTTAATAAGCTCAAATTAAAGAAATAAGCTATTAAAGAGGTCGGATGGGTTTAGTGCCTTTAATGAGGCTTAATAAAAGATTATAATAACTTATTAGGGGTCGGCCTTACCTTTATGAGCTTTGGCGACATAAAGAGGTTATAAAAGAAGATAAGAGAGCTCATTTGAAGGATCTAGTTTTTGCGCATTTTCTATTTTGGGCATTGTGAGCTTGTTGCTCTATGTTCTTCCACTTGAGGACAAAAACCCTTTCGTGTGGCTTCCTAGAAGAACGAAAACCCTTCTAGTGGTTTTGTTGGAGGACAAAAACCCTTCAACATTGTATGAGCTTGAAGATTATTGCAGTTTTGAAGAGGATATTTCATAGTCAGATTTTTATTGGCATTGGGCAGCCTTCCCTAGGTGGAGCGACCTACCTTGGAGAGTGGTTTGAGGCCCTAGAAGGCATATTATTGATATTTCACTTCATAATCTGATTTATCATGTTTTATAAAGCTGGAATCTCCATTTTGGTGATTTTTGGTAAGGGTTTACTATTTTTCCTAGCCCTCGGTTTTTAGCTTGTCTGCTGATAATTTAAATAATTAATTCCAGCTGTAAAATCAAATATTCTTTCAATCTTTTGATGCATTTACGATCAGTAAATATTGCCGTGGCTAGAATAATTGTTTTTGTGGCATTATTCGTTGATTTGCTTGGTGAAAAGTGAATTTGAATTCCATAAACAGTTTGCTGTTCTAATCTGAGTTCATTTTCAGTTTGCTGGCTTTTAAAATCAGATTTAGTCATCTTGAAATTTGTGCTAATACTCTTAATTTTCAGTTTGTCCCCAAAAGGGATACTACATAATTCTTCAGGGTAGTTATGCTTTGAAAGTGGAGATTACACCAGCACTAAACCACTGGATTTAATCACTGAAGATGAAAATGAGTGTCTTTCTAGCATTTAAATGGGAAAAAAAAACAATCTTCTTGTGGGCTTCCCAATTGTAGGAGCATCCCTAGGTTGGTTGCAATCTTTGCATCAACCAAAAATATTTCTTATTTTTGGTTTTCCTTTGCATTTGTTTCTTTCGTGGAGACATTTTCTTGCAAGCATAACTGTATGTTTTCTCCTGAAATTTACAAGGCATTTGCTTTCAAAGGTAACGGTGCTTGCAGGTAATATCTATAGCCTTAGGAATTTGCCTTCGATTATTCAAGCCCGTAGGCTTTGGCTCTATGTTTTAAATGGCCTGTGATGATAATTTGAAGCCCTCAGGCATAAGCTTAATGTTTTTGATAAGACATTGCCTTTGAATATTTCTGCAGGCTTTGGTTTTCATTTATTTACCAGCCTTGGCTGTAATGAAATCAATCTAGCAGTGTATGTTTTTTGAAGCCAGCATGCTTAAATATATGGCGGCCATGGCCACAAGGATATGGTCAAGCGATTTTGGACATAATAAGTCTGCAGACTTTATTGTATTTTTAAAGTTTAGAAGCCCAAGGGCTATAAATTTCTTATATTTTAGTGATGCCTTTGCACCGTCAATTGATGCCACATCAGCAGACACTGGATGAAGATCAAAGAACCTTTAAAAAGTTAGAAAGGTGTCGGATGGAGTCTTATTTTTTGTCAGATGGTGTGAGGTGGATTTGAGGTCCGGGGGCTGTTGATATCAAAGAAAAACTTGAATAAAAGTCAGGGAAATATATATCTGAATTGAAGACCACACCTTTAATAAACATGATATAACAAGGTTGTTGGGCATTCACACCTATAAGGTCCTTAAGCCTTCCCTGTTGAACACAACAATAATGCTTGCCCATCAATGATGGGGTGAAAGGAAATGAAATATTCATGCTGGAATACAAAGAGACTCCAACTTCCAATAGCTATAGGAAGTAGAGAGAATTTGAATGGTCAACATGATCCCTGATGATGTTTATGGAGGCATCAAGCCAAGATCCAATTATAGGAAAGAAAACCAATGTTCAATAGTGAAGGCTTGCCCAACAATGATGTATGTGGGGTGAAAGAAAATGAAATATTCATGCAAGAATACAAAGAGACTCCAATATGCAATAGTTGCAGGAAGTAGAGAGAATTTGAATGGCCAACATGATCCATGAAAATGTTCTTGGAGGCATCAAAGCCAAGAGTCATTCATAGGAAAGAAAACCAATTTTTGAATTCTTTTTCGAAAGAAGAATTAGGCGTTGGAGCTTGGGGGATTCAGCTGGAAGAGAAAGAGAGATCGGCTCCATGATACACAACGGACGTAGCCTAAGTGTCATTTGTGTTGTTTGTACTGTGAGGAGGAGATGAGAAAACATTGAAGTGATTCATGAAATATATGAGGTTGTGAGGTGGTGCAAAAGCATTTGGGTTAACAAGCAATCTTGCATCACCCAGAAACACTTATAGACAGTGAATCAGAACTTGTGCAATGTCACGCTACTCTTGCATGCATTGCGCAAAACCTGTGCCTTGACCGTTTCTTGCAGAGGCCATGGAAACCTACAGTTAGCCGCGAAAGCTTATCTACGCTGCGTAGCACTAGGTTGGCCACACAAATCATTAAAGTGCCACACACACCTATTTACACCGTGCAAAACACTTATGCATTATCTCTTGCTACGTAAGACATATTTCTTGCATTTAGAAGCCTTGAAACCTTGCATAAGTTGGCTGAGCCTTAGTCAATGCCGTGAAACATTTTGAATGCAGCCGAACATTGCCTATGTTGTAAAGCCTTGTTTTCCTACGGGAGTACTACCATATGCCACCATGATTGGATCTACGTCTGACGGAATATGTTCGTCAACAACAATACAATGAGAGGAAGGTACACATGGATCTTGATCCGTTTTTCATGTCCAAGGACAATTCAATGATTCAGTATGGCTTGATTTAACGGAGGAGACTTCATGGGAAAATCAATGGCAATCTGAGGCCTTTTGAGGAATCTTTGCAAGGGATCTTTACTTGTAAAGGCATCTTTGTTCTCTCACTAGAGTCCTAATAAATTCTATAAATGAAGGGAGCTATGAGCATATAAGGCACCTATCTACCAATTCTAGAAAGGGAATCAATCTATCTATTCAGATCAAGAGAACAAGGGATTTGTCTGGTTGAGACTTTTGCCCATTTGAGCCGAGGAGGTTCTGTAAAAGCTTTCCAAAGTCTGAAGGCATAGGATTGGAATTCTTAGAGAATTCTTGTAGATTCTTGTCATAAGACTATCATTGGAGTATAATGTCATTGTGCCTAAGTTTGTAATCTTTTCTTATATCAATAGAAGAAGCTTTCATTGTTTTTTGTTTAAAGTTGTTCTTGAGGTCTTACTTCAGTGAGACCTAACTCTGAAATTGTGGGCTGCATGGTCTAAGGAATCCCTTAATTGGGACCTGTAACAGCGAGTGTAGGATAAGGCAAAATTTTTTTTCTGGAATTGTTTGTTATTTTGAATGCTAGCTAAGTTCTGTCTTAACAATCAAGAAATTGATATTCAAAGTGTGTAGGTCTGGGATGACCTCCTAATTGTCTTAGAACATCATAGAATAATGCCAATTTAGACATGGGTGTATGTTGCTTTAATTTGTTCATCTTAGTAGGCCTCGTTGTTGTTGAAGTTGTTGGTGTTAGATGATTTGATACTTGAGGTCTGGAATGCCATTAAGGCAAGTGTGTTTTGCACCAATCTAAAGAACAAGTATTAGACTTTGGAGAAATGTCGGGCTTTGTAACTGAAACATTTTTCTATTTCTAGCAAAGATGTAAGAGTGTGGGTCCCCATCGGAACACTTTCTAATGAAAGATCTCCGAGACTAGCTCGGTGCCATCAATAAAAAGGTGGATGATGACGACCTGGTTGCACTTGTTTTAAATGGTTTGGCACCTTCCTATGAGACATTCACGGAGGCCTTACATCTAATGGCAAAAAGCTAGTCCTTGACATTTAATCAGGGGAGTTCCTGATTGTTGTAGAAGGAATGACAATTGGAAAGTACATTGATTGCTTAATCAAAAGGGGGTGGAAACGTCACTTTGATGAATTTTCCAAATACTAGGCCAATTGCCATACTGTCAAAATGGTAGACATATTAAAAAGGATTGCGGAAATTGACAATATGATCTTTCCCAACAGAACAAAAATCCATAGGATGAGGCAAGTGTAGCAGCAGTTGCACATGAAAGGGATTATGAAGTAACAGTGTGCTTTTTATGCTCTTATGGCATCATGCTCGAAAGATAGTTCTACTAGTTGTTGGATGAGGATCATTGACTTAGGGGTATCTAGACATATTTCAAGTTGTAGGAATTGGTATTTAAGATTTATTGCAATTTTTGATTCAATTTTATTAGTAGATGGAGAATCACTTGTAGTAGAGGGGATATGAGATGTACAAATTGTGATGAATAATGCTAAAAACTACCGGTAAGGAAAGCTAGGCATGTTCCTAGCTTGCATAAAAAATCTCTTTTATGTTTGTTAGCTAATAGGGAATCCCAATATTGCTATAAATTTCTCTAGGAGAAGTGTTTTGTGTTAGATGTGAAATAGGGACGGGTGATTGCCCTAGGCATTGGGCATGGTGGCTAGTATAGGTTAGTTGAATCTGCTAGGGTCAACTTAAAAGCACCGGTTGGTGAGAGACTCCAACATACATGATGTGTTGGAGCATGCCATTCCTCATAAGCTTGTTCACCTTGCTCTGGTCAACTTACATTCACTAGTTGTGGATGGAATATCCACTAATGTGCAAGAGGCTCAAATACTTCATGTGCGTGTGGATGAAATGCCCAAATTACAGGATGTGCGAGATGCGTTCAGTGAGATGGCAGGAAAAGCGACTCAAAGAATTGTGGAGGTGACTCCATTGTCTAGATTGCGTAGTAGGCACTTGGTGAGATGGTAGGAAAATTCACTCAATCAAAGGAAATGGCTTGGAAGGCAGAAGAGCATGGACGATTTTCTCATCTTGTTGTGAAAGCCTTTTCCCAATGTGAGGGAACAATGAGAAACCAAAGGGAATTGATGAGGAGTTGGCTTTTACTCCCACTACGAAGATGGTCCACTTTTCAGTTGATTTTCTTTATAGCAGCTCAGTTTGGTTGGAAAGCATCTCTCAATGCTTTTTCTAAATAGAGATTTGGACAAGGAAGTCTACATGTGTTTCCTGAAGGTTTTCAAGTGCATGATCATGATCATCTTGAGTGCATATTTATCAAGTCTTTGTATAGACTCACGTAGGCTTCGTGATGCAGAGGCTAATGCCAATCACCAAACAATTCAAATGTTAGAACAATTACTTGAAAACAACATTCAAAATCCATACATTTTTTTATGTTTCTCAATGCCAAAACTTGCATTTCATCACTAAAAGCTATATACAACTGACACAAAGCCCAATAATGCCTTAGACCTATTATGTTTCACCGAACAACAACATTCACATGCTTGAAAAAGTTTCATTCCTTCAACTTTACCCAATTTCACTCCAGACCTCACTTCTTGCTACTAGCCCTTTAAAAATGCATTTTTTGATGTAAAAACCCTCATTTCTTGGAACTAAGACTCAATGGTAAGTTTTTCAGGTACCCATTAAACCCTTTAAAAAGTCTACCAAGTTTCATCTCTCAACTCTTTACCAATTTGCTTTTATCTTCTCTCTACTGTTTTGACCTAGTTCTCTCAATTAACCCTTGTTTTATCCAAATCCCTATGTTCAGAACAAACCCCCAACTTTCATGCAAAAGTTAAATATTATTTGGATACCCATTTCCACATTCTTGCTTTCAGATGAATTTCATGGGCAATCTTCAACTACAACCTTCCCAATTCCACTTTCCTTCTTTCTAGCCCTTCATTTGTTCTACACCTAGGGTTTCAAGCTAAAACCTAGGGTTTGTAGATTACCAACTTTTCCAATCACTCAACTTCTTCTTCACCTCTATTGAACTTGTACAAGGTCTTTACAATGCTTCAACCACGTTAGATCATCGTTCTTTTAATAGTTAGCAAGCTGAGGTTTCTCACAACTTGTCTTTTGCCAATTACCCACAGTCCACTTATACTCTATTCCTAACTTGCCTTATAGTTAACTTCTAGAGTCCTCTTATTCAAATCTTTGCTCACTGTTATCTTCACTCCTTTCAACTTGTTTAAGTCACTCAACTGCTCCCTCTCATGGTATACTCCTACAAGTCTGTTTTGTTGTCCTTACAAGCTCCTCAACATGACTGTACAGGACAGTCTGAATTCCTTAGGGTTTTCTTAGTCCTATAGATTGTAATCACCTTCCCAGAGCTTGCCTAAGCTCTGTATCTCCTAAAAACATTTTGATACCCCTAAATTTAATGCATGTTGGTTAAAGTCGTGGTTTCTTCATCGCTGTTACCAGTCACAGAGTCCTCTAGGACTGTACATGCTTGTTTGACCGAGTTTCCTCCAAACATTCTTGTTCAAACCCTAACTTCTTTTTCACACTCCCTCCTTGGTCTCTCCACTTTTTCTCCACAGTCTTCACAGTGCATAGGAACATCACAAGGTTAATGAGTTCAAGATTATCTTTGTATCCTTCTAGACTGTCATGAACACAGTTAAGTACAGAACATGCAAGTTTTGTATTTGTATTTTGTCTCAGTCCAACTGATTATCTTTGATTCCTTAGAATACAATAAGAGCTTTCTATGTTACAAGTTTGCAAGTTCCAATTGTCTTCCTTTTCACCCAACCACGTTTGTAGACTCAGAGTTTCCTTCAACCCCAAACAGGGTATGTCCAAACTAGTAAGGATTTCTAGTTGCTATTCTTTGTCCACACAGTTACTCTTTCAAGAATAAGTATTACACACCTGGGTATCACTAAGAATGCTTGTGAAAAGGTTTAAATACTCATCCTCAACTTTATACAGTATAGTGGAACTCAGAACTCTGTGATCAAATGTCTCAGTCTGAGACAGAGCAATGTCTTGATTTTGTTGCTTATGCAAAGTCTTTCATCCCTCTTGAAGATTCTTACCCCTCCTTTAAATCTTGACTCAACTCATACACTACCAATCTTCTTTGACAGAAGTTAAACACCACTAACTCAACATGCAAGGCTGTACAACACCAAAAATCACAGTTTTTAACACAATATTAAACCCTTAGATGCATTCACTCTTCTTCAAGTCAGGAATCCTTACCATCCAAGCCTTTTCAAGCCTTCAGTAATCTCCATGCATAATATCATCCTCCATCGTATTTTATTACACCAAGACAAAGATCATAACCATTCAATCTTGTAAAAACAATGTAATGTCCCCTTTCTAGGACAAGTTAGAAAATGGAAACATACTTGTCAAAAATCAGGCAAAGAATGGATAAACCCTTTTGTATCAGCCTAAAATATCCCAATGTCAGCTATTTCGAACCCAAATGGGGTTGGAACTAGCCAAGGTGGTGGGATAGATTGGAAGAAAACAATCGGAATTCAAACACATTCAAAAACCAAATTTTACACATCTGAAAATTAATTAATATTCAAACCCTGAACTGCTGCCGTTTTCAAAAATTCATATATTTGGCTAGAGAAGTCCATATGAGTTGAAACTTTGGATCTTGGGCCACAAAAATATGAAGAATAATATTCTAAAATCAGATTTTGCACAGCCAACACGAAACCCTAATTTTTCCTAAAAATAGGTCGCCCAACACAATTAGGGCATCGAATTAACTCCAAAAATTATGAAATTACTTTCTCCTTATTCCTCCTAATTTCTACAACCAAATCCAATATTAAACTGATCCCAAACTGCAGATCTGAAATAAATATTAATTAATAACAACCAGATAATTTGCAGACAGCTGAAATCTTCTAAAATTCATAACTCATTCAATACTTAATATTTTTGCATGAAATAAAGTGCATAATAAACTAGAAATTAAGAGCTTTCCAATGCTCTATAGATCTGAATTTTCTGAGCATTAAAACCTTATCAAAACAACCCTAGAAATTTGATTCCAAGTCGCTAGGGTTAGATAAAATTATACAAATTAATATCAGCCCTTCTCTAACCTCCAAACACCCTAAATAACTACCCCAAACTTGGATAATAATGCTAACATAGATCAGATTGCAATTCTAACTCTAAAGACATCAAAACATGATAAACCACCCTCTTATGCAAGTTGCTATGGCTCTAATAATTGCAGCAGTAACAACAGTTCACAAAGCATTATCAAACCCTTCAACAATGCACAATAACATGCAAATTTTACTCTAAATAAATGCGCCAAACCCTTTAGATAAGTCACCAATGCTTAGAAGGGATAAACCATGCATAAACACACTCAATACAAGAGAGCACAATGAAGAGAACAATGGAGTCTTTAATATCTTCAACAATAGATCCAAATGATGCTTACAATGAGAGAGCACATTGCAAGAGCTAGGGCATACATCCCATGGGCATACATCCAATGGGCATACATCCCATTACTCTAAGCACGAAGTGATATCAAATGATCAAATTAACATAACCTACTAAAGGAAATGCGACTTCCTTTTATAGAATTAAGGGGTGCAATATCGAATGACTGACCTTTCCCTTTTGGAGGGAAAACATAAACTCTCATTATAATAAAATATTTAATAAACTAAGACTATGTGCACTTTATTATTTTTAATTAAATACTAAAAACAACTATCCTATGTGCACATTAAACTAACTTAGAAAACCCTCCTTGTAGCACAAGGCATGCCAAGGGATTACAAAACAAACAACAAACATCTTAGGACCATCTTCGAGCTTACCTCAAACCCATGAGAAGAGAGAATGGGTTGAGGGTCTTGATGTCTTCAATTTCAACAATGTCCCAAGAAGGGGACATTACAAACAATCAAAAGACTGTCCACACAGAATTGCAGAGTTTAGCTTCTTTTAAGCCATTTTCAAGCATCTTAACAGTACCAACAGTCACTAATGTCTCATGAGCTTAGGATTCCTATAATCAACTCTCGCACACAAGTTTTCCAGACATCTAATACTCTCATTCACAACTTACTCGAAGACTTAACTCCATTCCCATGAGTATGGCTGTATTCTTGCTAAGATCATCCCCTAATGCTCCTTCTTGACCATTCATGACTGTGTCATTCACTTGCAGCTGTAAACACATTCAAACCATCCTGTCAAAGAGTTTAACATAGATTCATTAACTTTGGTTTGCAAAGTACCACACAAAACCTAATTGTACACAATTTTAACATATGAAAAGAACCTTGCATTAGATATTTCATGCCAATATAAAGCTCCTTAATTCGAATACATTCTTAAAATCATTGAAGATTAGAAAAGTAGTTAGGGTTTTTAGCCACTAACTCACCTAGGAAGGGTCTAATCAAATGAGTTATCCCCTAGGTGGGGTTGAGTAAGTCAAGTTAGGATGGAAAATATATCTCATGACCCCTTCTAATTAATTTATTGGACTCTTACTAACACCTAGGCTCATGAACTACTAACAAGACATTTGAAAATTTAAATTTTTGAGGTTTTGGAGGGAAACCTCTTATTACAAACAAAATGAGTCCAAATGGAATACTTGCAACACATAGACCTCCAAATGGACCCCACACACACCTAGAGAGCTAAACACATCCAAAATTGTCTATCTCCAATGATGCTCCTGCATCACTCCGCAAGCCTGGTACATTCTGTTCAATCAACATCTCCAATATTCTGATTTCAGAATTATGGAGATTGGGCTGAATTTCTCAGCCAACAATGGTTCATCACCAGTTAATGAATCACTTAACAAACACTTGGTGGACAACATGCTATAACTTATGTCCACTTGATTGGATCTTTGTTTTGTTTGCAGCTGTGTTTTTCGGTCTCTATCTACACTAAAGCTCTTACATTGGCCAATTGAAAAACATCATAGGACTGCAGCTTTCAGTGTTATATCTGGGAAGCAATTGGTAGAATTAATGACTAAACTTCTTGGTTTTATTATATTCGTTTCGGAACAGACATGTTGTCTCCGGTTTAGTCATTAAGTAGGGGTATTAAAATATATTGGGTATATTAGCTAATACTTAAACGAATTTTTCGTTATCTACTAACTAATGTTTGGTTGTAACCTCCTCAAATATATTGTAATAATTTTAGCATAGTAAAATGAAAGACACAAACTCCAAAGTGTGCATCTCGGTTTCTCTTCACTCTTTATTTGTTTACATCTTCTAACACCAATCGCTTTTCCCACAGTCATTGGGTTTCAAGCAAAAGGCCAAATTGGCAAATACTCAAAACCAGTTTGTAATTTGATTTGTTAGAATGGAAAACATTGAAAAACCCATCTAACCTGATCCACCTCTAGCCTCTTAAAGGAAATGTACGACTTCTGCATATTGACCTCCATCCTAATGGCCACATTGAATAAGTCATTAATCTCCGTTAGCCTAGAGATATCCCTCCTGGAACGCTCACAGAACAGCAGCACATAATCCACAAAGAGCAAGTGGATAAGAAAAGTGTACATACCAACCTCAATTTCTTTGATCACACCAGTTATCTTGGCTTCCAATAATGCCTAGTTTAGCCCTTCTATGATCAACAAAAATAGTAGTTGGGATAGAGGATAGCCTTGCCTCAAACCTCTAATCATTTTGAAAAAGATCAATGTCGAACCATTAATTAATATAGCAAAGGATTCAAAGGTCAAACACCCATAATTCAATTCACCATCTGCACACAAAACCCTATATGGATCGACACTAAGCACAAGTAGAAACCAATTATCTCTATCATATGCCCTTGAAAAATCTAACATAATTACCACACTCAACAATTTCTTGGTGCTAATAGAGTGAATCCCCTCCTGTGCCACCCTCGTGGCATCATGATCTATTGCCCATGCAAAAAGCCAAACTGTTTGTTGGAAATAGTCTCAGACAACATCTCTCTAATGGCAATGATTTCAGGAATGATCTTATATATGCCATTACAAAAAGAGAGAGGTCTGAAATCATCTAAACAAGCCTGATTGTCCTTGCAAATAAATGCAATGAATGTAGAGTTGAAAGCACCCAACACCTTTGCTGTTCCCCCCAAAATCCTCGACCACCCTAACCAAGTTGTCATGTTGATGCAGGGGCATCATCAAAAGAATATCAAAAATGTTAAATTCTTCTTGTTATCATGCTATGAGATCATGGGAGCAGGTTTTTGATTCATTCCACAGTGTTAGGTAGAGTTAAAAGTTTTTTTTTTTTTATTTAAACAATTTTTTTATATTAGATGAAATCCAAATTTACATATATGGGTATGCCAAGCCTGAAAACTATTGGTCCAAGCCTTAGCATTATACATCAAAAAGACATTTGCGCTCATCATAGAAAGATTTCCAAATTGAAAATGTATTTGATATCATCTTGTAGCTTGTTAGACTACCATAAAGGAGGTAAACCGTAGCACTGGATGTCGTGATTATCAAGAGCCCAATTAGCTAGAGCATCTGCAATCTTATCTCTCTCCCGAGGAATATGAATAAACCACACCTCAATAAAATTTTCTTGTAGTTTCTTGATCTTCCAAAGTTCTTTGGAAATTCGCCCATTTGGTGGAGTAGGCTTGCTACAAGATAGTATCTTGATGGCCAATTAGGAATCAAATCTAACTCGAATTTTCAGCCAACCACACTTTTCCGCCTCTCGCATACCTTTATAAATAGCTTTGAGCTCGGCTACATTGTTGGTCGCAACACCTAGATTAACAACAAAAAAGAACCGAACATCACCCTCATGGTTTCTACCAATGCCTCGTACAACAACTTTACTTGGATTACCTTTGGAAGCAACATCTTTGTTCAACTGTCCATGTCCCAAAGGAGGGGCTATGACTTGACTGTCCCTCTTTCTTGCCTTCCTAGTATGAAACCGGGGTTAAGTGGCTTCTCTTGGGTGCAATCAAAGTTGATTACAAATATAATCCCAACCCGGAGATAAAGTGTTAGGTAATAGGATCTTATGTTTGAGAGTTTCAACTATATTTATTTTTGTTTTTTCCTAGATATAGGAGCCATCTTTGCTGCTTCGCTGAAAATGTTAGTTATTTCTTTCTTTCCAAGTATTCCTAAGAAGAGAAATCCCACTCCACAGTACCGGACGCAACCTTTGCCTTGTAGGAAGCATCCTTTGCCATTCTTTGATAACCTGTTCAAGAGAATCAAAGTTCTGCCACTTCAGTTTGAAAAGAGTCGCCAGTTGTTGCCAAATATGAACCACCCAAGGGCATCGGAAAAATAGATGAGTTAAAGATTCCTCATCTTGCAAGCACATAACACATCTGAAAGGTCCATAAAATCACCTTTCTTGATAAGATGATCCCCTGTTAAAAGCTGCCTATGAATAAGAAGCCGAAAGAAAAAGCTCACTTTAGGCCACATCCCCAAATGCCAAACATTCTTAAAGAGGAACTTTAGAGGGTGAGGATTATCAATCACCAAAGACACATAACCTTAAGAAACAATATAATAGCCCGATGGATCAGTTCCCCATCCTAATTTGTCAGGAAATGGAGACGAAGAAAGAGGATGATTGCTAAAAAGACTTTGCAAAAAACACTGATGTTCGTGCTGGATTACATATGGCCGATCAGAAAGTAGAATCCATTCCTTTTCACTTTCCCAAGGATTGGGTGACCATCTTCCATATTGGGAAACTTTCCTCCATACACTATCATGCATTTACTTCATTAAAGGAACGAGCTGAGGATATTGTAAAATAAGAGGGGGGCGCCATCCCATGAGTCAGTCCAGAAATTGGCAAACTGCCTGTTGTTGACTAACTAGAACAACTGCTTTTTAACTATGTCTTGGCCTATTTTAATACTGTAAAATAGGCGAGTCCTTTGTGGGAAGGGTAGTACACACAATCTCTTTCGAGGGGTCCCCACCAGCATACTTGGCTCTAAGCGCCAAAGCCTAAAGGTCGTCGGGGTGTACACATGACAATCAAAGATGAGAATTCTGATTTTCTTTTCTATGAATTGCTAACCCATGGTTCCATGAAAAACCCAAAAGAAATATGGGAAGGGGGAAGCAATTACAGCTGTACACATGACAGTTAAAGAGGAGAATGCTGATTCTATTTTTCAATTTCATGGCCCCATGAAGAGGTATGAATTTTGTTTCGACTTCCTTGTTTTCAGTTTAGCTGAGTCACACAATGTTTGTGGGTATCAAGAGCTCCAAATTCTATGGGAATTTACCTTCAAAAGTCACAAGGAGTTGGGGTTCCACTTGAAAATTGATGAAATCAATGTTCATAGGAATGTTAAGAAGGCTGATTTTTTCAAAGTTTAAGGCCAAGATGTCTGCTGATTTCAATTGTAGGCCTGCTGTTCCTAGTTTTTCAACATATGTAAATCAAATTTCAGTCCCTACATTACTCATGGATTTGCCTTTCTTTGTGAGATTCCAGTTTGGTAGTTGTTATGCCATGGTTATAGGGTTGAGTTTGCAAAAATTAGATTTGGGGCTGCCACTAACAACCATGAACAGCAGTGTGTTTTCATTTTTGAAGAGTATTCCCTCATGGAATGATGAGGAAAGAAGATCTCAGCTGAAAAGAGGGAATACATCAGATTATGATGTGTTGTTTTAAGACTTGAACATTATGATTTTTGAAAGAAAAATGCATGATTACAGCTGATTTTGAGACAACATTACTGAAGTGTTAGGAAGCCATCATTTGGATGAGATGGTGTCAAGCAACGAAAGAGAGCTATCTATCATGTCCCTAAGGCATGATAAGGAGAGTTTAAAAGTGTTGTTAAACACTCTTGTTTTCTTTGATATGTTTGCTTCATGTGCAAGTACATCAAAGAAGAAGCAATTGAGATACATATGGGATCTGGGTAGTTACAATTGCTCGAGGACAAGCAATTTCGGGAAGGGAGGATTGTAATGTCCCTTTTTTCGAATTAATCCAAAATAAATGATTCCTTGCCTTTCCTCTTCCATGGCAAAGAAAGCAATGGATGAACAAGGGAAGATCGTGGGTTATGCATTTCCATTTTCTCAATTATGTTTATGTTTTTATCTTAGTGTAATTCCCATTATAAGGGGTCGGTTGGGTTTGGTGCATTTAAAAGGCAAATTAAAAGATTAAATATGCTTTATATGGGTCGGCCTTGCCTTTTTGGTAGCCTTGGTGCCAAGATGAGGATATAAAAGGAGATTAAGGACTTCATTTGGAGATCATCTACTTTTGGCGCATTTGATCTAAATTGGACTTTTGGGCTGTTGCTCATTGTTCTTTCCACTCTTGGGCGAAAATCCAAGTGTGTGGCTTTTCCAAGAAGGACGAAAACCCTTCTTGTGGTTGGTTGGGGACGAAATCCCTCCATCCTTGTTTAGTTTGAAGGCATATTGCAGATTGGAGGAAGAGAAGATATTTTCAGATTTTTGCATGCATTGTTGGGTCTCTCCTAAGTGGAGCGACTTACCCTAGTGTGGATTTGGTGCCTTCTAGGCACGGAAATCAGATTTGTTTTCATATTTGGCTTCCTCATAATTTATAAAGCCGGAATCTACTATTCTTTGTGAAGTTTGGTTGTTTGTAAACCCTCATTTCATAATTTTATGTGGAGTTGTATTTCGCTGATTTATAATTAATTTCTAGCTGTGTTTTCCATTAGATTTCATGTTGAAAATTACTTTGATTGATGCCTAAAATACATATTTGTACTTTGGCAAAGTTATTTTGAAGAGTTTCAAGTGTTTTCCATCCATTTTTACACTGCTGTTTGGAAAATCTGACCACTGTTTTTAATCTGGGTTTAAATTTCAGTTTGTTATTCTAAAATTCAGATTTGAATTAATTGGGATTTGTGCTAATTCCTTGTTCTTTAGTTTTTTCCTAAAAAAGAGAGATTACAATAAGAGAGAGATTCTCATGGAGGAGCTTTGAGGAGGATCTACAATGCATCAAGGAGTACATCACTCACCAATAGAATGATGTAAAGCATGTCCTTCTTGGAAACTTGTTTCAACCGTTTCTTATTCCCAATCACGATTGTAAAAGTGTGTCCATGGACTTCAGTATTCCCAAGGTACATGATAAAATTTGCATTTATGTTGAGGATATGCTAAGTGAGTATGCATACTTATTTGTTAAATTTATGTGGAATTCAAAGCACATCAAGTGGCAGAGTTAATTTTTAGAGAGGAGTTTAAGCTGGATGGTTTACGTGAAAATATTATCAGTAATAAGAGTGGCCAATTTCTCAATTGGTTATGCAGTTAAGGACCTGCCTCTAACTACCAACTATTTGTAACCAACCTCTCTTCTGGAATAAATATATCCTGCTGCGTCAAATAGGTGGACAAGTGTGCAGATTTGTTTTCTCTGATTCCGCTGATATCTCTCTTCATTTCTATCCTTCTTCGGATCAGTCTGACATGATGTCAATGATTAAACCTCATATGGTCCTTTGTTGTTTGCCACAGTTTAGAGATAAACTTGGTGTTGTTTCAAGGTTAGTCATTTCTAGACGAAAGGGGGGTCATTGAACTATGGTAAGTGAACCAAATTCGGTTATTGGTGCAGTTATTAAGGAGTTATAACTGATAACTATTCCGGTTTTAACTATGTAACCATTGGATCCCTACATATAAATAAAATTCTGCTTGGAGTGGACATCTCAGCAGAAGCAGTAAATTGTCCTTAGTCAAATGGGATCTCTTTGCTTCTCCTTCTACTAACATATATAACAATCAACTGTAGCACATTAGTTAGTATATTATAAAAGAAATAGGACATGCATTATCAAATAGGGAGAATGATAATACCATGAACATGAATAAGATAGACACAAAGTTCAAATTTTTTATATGTTTCTTTTTCAGCAAAAGACAGTTTCTGGTGCAGAAGATAGTCACTTTCTCAAATTGTATTAACTGTCAAAAGTCCTTTTACATTCAAAGAACACTCTATTTATAACCTTTAAGATTTAAATAGTAGTTGAGATAACTACATTCAACTAGCTTTATTAAGTCACCTTTTGGTTACATGAAATACTACAATCATTAGGTATTAAAACGAGAAGAGCTGATACAGTAACCCCACTTTATTTAAGTGAAAATTTTCAAAAACGAGTCACCCTTGGAGGGGTGGAACCCGTCATCATCGGTCAAAGCAGACCTTCAAATAGTTAGCTCTGATATCCCATGTGTATTGAACTTCAACATTCTTATTTGGAAGCATATCCAGCTTCATCTATATCTTCTCATTTTCCTCAAACAATTTTTGTAGATCAAGATCGACTCTCATTCATGACATTAACACTGAAACTCACTAAACATGGGGAATGATGTCACATACCTCATATACAATTTTTGTGAATTGTTCCTTGTTTATCTTTGCAGAGTCACTCCTGACCCCTTAAGAGATATGGTCATCTACCTAAGAAACAAGGAATTTTACCAATGAAACCCTGCACTGCAAGAATCACATCAGAATTCTTTGTTTGAATGCCTTTGAAAAAAAACATCTTCCAGGTTACAGAGTTGATGAAAAGACAATCCTGTAATCAATTTTAGATGTGAATTGTTCCTTGGATATCTTTGGAGGAACCTGATTCTTGAGATTGGTCATCTAATGAATAAACGTTTGTGAGCAGTTTATAACCAATGAAGCATCCGTTAAGGGACTGGCATAGAATCGCATCTAGAATTCTTTGTCATGAATGCCTTTGGGACAGGGTCCAAAGAGTGGAGTTACTCTATTATTATGAAACAATTGCAAATAACCTATGTTGCTGAAACGACACCCTAGGGCACTAGGAGCGGGTATGGGAGTGGCAGGAAGCGGGAGTGGCGGCGGGAGCAAATAAACTAAGAGGTGGGAGAGGCGGCAGGAGTGGGCAGGGAGCGGTGAGGGGCCTGTGGAAACGACTGGGTCTCCCGCACAGGCTGTACCCCACCATTTTCGCAGGCCCCTCACCGCTCCCTGCCTCGTACCTGGCTGTTTCCGCAGGTCCCTCACTGCTCCCTGCCCGCTCCTGCCGCCAAAAAAACGGTTTTTTTAATTTTTTTCATGTTTTAGAAGCCTAACAACATGTCTAAAAAATTAAATATTCTTCTAATTTACACCCTAAAAGATAATTTTAAGCAATCAAACAAAAGAACAACACAAAAACAAAACATAAAGTAAAGAAACTTTACCTTTGGCTCTCCAAAATTGCATTGTGCTTGTCTAGGGTTTGAGGAGCTATTGCTAAGCTTGTAGGAGTGTGAGGAGCTGTAAAGAAGGAAGATTTGTGAAGGATTTGTGGTTTATTAAGTGAAGGTAAGTTTTTTTTTTAATTTCTGACCTCGTTTTTTTTATGCTCTTTTTTTTTATGTTTTGTTATTTAATCTTTCACACATTACATCCAATTTTTTTACTTATGTTCATCATTTTTTTGCTCTTTATATTTAATTTTTTTAAAATTTTTAAATGACAATTGCATGCCATTGTTTTCTTTGCTTTTTGTTTTGAACCTTGTAGGTATTTCTACAATGGCAACAAGTTTTGCTTTTTTGGGCAATCTTTTGGTCAAGATAAGCATGTAACAATAGTTGAACAACTTCAAGGTGGTGGTTGTTTTGTTTGGAAATGCAATGATTGTGATGGAGTATTCAAAGGCTCTTACAGTCGGGTGAAAAGCCACTTGTGTGCGATAACGGTGTAAGAGTATGCAAGGGGAGTAATAATGTTGGGGTGCCAAAAGCAAAAGTTTTGGCATATATCAAAGAGCAAGAAGATGCAAAGGCAAATGTGGCTATGAGAGCGGGTCATCCATTGGCCAAAAGAGGAAGTTCATCTTGATCAAACGAGGCCTCCTGTTACCCCATCACTTAGTGGATCCCGAGTTGTGGCCATGCTACACATCCATCTGTGGCTCCTATCTCCACGGATGAAGATGCTTTCCTTGCACGAATGAAAAGTAAGACAAGAGGGCCATTGGGAAATGCCTTTTATAAATGTTGAGCAGAGGAAATTGCAGATGAACACATTACAAGGTGTGTATATGCTAATGGGCTTTTTTTTAATGTTGTGAGATCACCTTATTGGCATGAGATGGTGAAAGCCATCAATGAGGCACCAAAAGGGTATAAATCACCAGGCTTATGAGAAGATCCGCACCACCCTTTTGGAGAAACAATTTTTTTATGGAAACCTCCTAGTAACTAATTAGATTGACTTATGAACCAAAACAGGTGTGTCCATTGTTTCTGATGGATGGAAAGATGCAAGAAACTACTCTTTAATCAATGTGATTGCAGTCCTTGCCCTAAGGAGGCAATGTTTTTGAAAGCAGTTGATTAAATGAGGGGCAAGTGAAGGATGCCCAATTCAAATTTCCAACATTCTCTTCGAGTCCATTGAGGCAGTGGGGTGTGAAAATGTTTTCCAAGTGTAACGGATAATGCCAAAAATTGCAAAGCTGCGGGGATGTTAGTTGAGGCACGGTATGGCATATTTTTTGGACACCATGTGCTGTGCATTCATTGAATTTAATGCTAAAGAAGATGGCAAACAAAATAGAGTGGATTGATCAAGTGTAAGAAGCTAAAGAGATCCAAATGTTTGTCACCAACCACCACATGTCACATGGCATTTTTAGATCATTCTCGTAGTTGGAGCTATTGAAGGTAAGGAAAAGCTTTCTTTATTTTTTTTTTAATTTAAAATTTAAATATAAGCAAATTCTTTGAAACTTTTTAGTATTCTTTTAGCTTTCAATTTTATTTTTAATTTTTGTTACTCTCATTTTTATTAGGTTGCTTAGACTCGGTTTGCATCACACACAATCGTCTTGAGACGACTAGTGAAAGTGCGAGAGGCACTCATGAAGATGGTAACATCCAATCTTTGGTTTGTATCGAGGCAATCAAACACTCAACGGGCTCAAAACATGAAGAACATGATCTTAGAGGACCCTTGGTGGGATAGAGTGGATTATCTGTTGAGTTTTACGGAGCCCATTATGAGCATGATCTGGTTTACTGACATGCATCAGCCATGTCTAGGAGAGATATATGACGACGTCAACTCAATAATTGAGAAGATAAAAACTGTCATAAATGTAAAAGAACAAGATCCCGAGGAAATATTTTTCAAACAAGAGAAGTCAATCCTCATTGTGCGGTGGAACAAAATGACCACCCCATTACATCTATTGGCTTTTACATTGACTCCTAGATTTTATAGCACATAGATCCTTTCCTTGCTAGGAAGGGTAGTACCATACAGGAATGCGTGAAGTCAGTGAGGGATATATGGCGGCATTGGCTAGGCTCTTCCTTGATCTATGAGGCCCAAGACCAGGTTATGGTAGAGTTTGGTCATTACCTTTTTCATTGCAGAAAAGGGTCATAGCTTTCTAGCTCTTCAGATTGCTAAAATACAAGATAGATGCTCATATGTGGTGGTATCTCCATGGTACAACATTAGTTTACTGAATTGTAACTTCTTGTAATCAATGTCTTGACACAGGTAAGTTTTTAATTATTTTTATTCACTTTTCAAAGAATTTTAGTTATTTAAAATTTACAGTTTAAAGATTAACTTAGGCATTGACTTTGAAGTTTGGGTTGCCTTAATAGGTTGCAAGTTCATCTTCAATTATGAGCGTAATTGGAGTACATATACCTTTATCCACTCACTGGTTTAGAGACACAATAGGTTGGGGGCTAAAATGGCTGGAAGATTTGGTATACATACATTGTCAACTTGTGCCTTCTTACTCCCACAAGCAAAGAAGTACAAGGAAGGCTCAACAAACATTGAGACATTGATCCAGAGATAGTAGACTTGGATGCTTCCATTTCCCACCATAAGTTGAGTATTTCATGTTCATCTGATGTCAAAGGTACAACATTATGTTCATGGAAATATTGAGGTTTGAATATTGGTTTAATATTCAATATTACAACATTAGTGTTTGTAAAATATTCATCCATGTCGAAATTAGTATGATTTCAAAATTTTAATATTTTAATATTCAACATCACCAAGGAATCTTACAACACATGCGGGATGTGTAATGGGTGTCTAATGAGGTAAATTGAAAATGGACCACCTTAATGCTTAGATGTTTGAATTCAAAACGGGAGTTACATTTGCATTAGTGATGAGTTAGAAATGGAGGAGTTGCAAAACTGAATTTAAAGAGAGTTTATATATTTATGGGGTGTATTTTGTAATAAATGGAGCTAAGGACATTTCAAGTTTTATGTGTAATTGAAAAATATGAGTTACCACATGTGTAAAAAATATTTCTATTTGGTTTAAATATTAAATACTGTAACTGCCAAGTGATGTGGCATGATCATTTATATATTTTAAGAAAATTAGGCCTGTGGTATGGGCACATGGTTTTAGGGAAGCCACAAGATGGTTTGTTCCTCTCCTTCTTTCTATATAAACAAGTGTTGTGTGCACATTTTGCTTGCGAAAGAAGAGAGCAGCATTTTGCCATTAGAGTGATATGTATGTGAGTTGATATTGTAAAACCATCTTAACAAGAGTATGAGTATGTGAGAGAGAAAATAAAAAGGAGAAATTATCACTTACTTGTATTGAGCTGCCCATTTTCTTGAGTGGGTGCTTCGGAGGTTGGTGTCTATTGTGAAGTTGGTGCTTCAATCAGAGACTTGCAGATACTTTCAATGGTGTTTGCATTCAAGGGCTGAATTGATGTTCAACTTGAGATTGAGTGTCTTTTGTAAGCTAAGGGTACTCAACATTTGTCAAACATTATTATTTGACAAAAAGCTGGATTTCATAACAGTAGATACAAGTTCAGTCTCTTGCAAATTGTGGATGTAGCCCACACTCAGGTGAACGCCATGGTATATTAGGTGTAAAATGTGTATTTGAATTTTTGTGTATGCTTTCATTTTATTTTTCAGATTTGAATATCTTATTAAGTGTGGGAAGAATTAATAAGTTCGAGAAAAAATAATGATTTTTCCGAGATACTTATTCAACATGCCTCTCAGTATTGGAGTGGGATGCTTCTAATTAGGAGCTATCTCCGGATTCTGATTGACTATTCTTGAAGCACTAGCATCTCCATGAGACTTAGAGCATGTACACAAGGGGTTGCAATTAGTTCTCACTACCAAAATTCACCCCTCAAGGTAATTTTGATAACATGCATCAAATTCTTTAGTCCCAAGCAATTATATTGAGTAAGAAAAAAAGTCATGTTTCTAGGGTCCCCTCATATTTTTTCTAACTCCCCTGTCCAAGAAGAAGAGAGCAAGTTCTGAGAAAATGTAAAAAAATTGCAAAAACAAGCTCGGGCCAGAAAAAATCATGAAAAATGGCTAAGTCCTAGTCCTCGCAATAGTCGGGACATGAGGGACATCTGGGCGCGAACCGGCCGAAAGGCCGCCAGGCGGTCTGCGCAGCATTTGGGACATTTGGGACAAAGGGACGCGCGGGACGCGGAAATCCAAACTGGCCGAAAAGTTGAAAAAAATTGACTAACTGTTGAAATAGGTAGTCTGGGACATCTGGGCAATTAGTACGCGAACCGGCCAAGATCGGCCGAAATGAGTCAAGGCAGCCCGGAACAGTTGGGCCGAAGGTACGCGAAGTACGCGAACCGGCCGGATCGGCCGAAATGAGAACTTTCAGTCCGGGACGTTGGGACAAAAGTACGCGAACCGGCCGAACCGGGCGAATCGGGAAAATTTGTCCCAAACAGTCCGAAAGCAAATGGGACATCTGGGCCGCGAGTACGCGAACCGGCCGGTTCGGCCGAAACAGGGAACTTCAGCACTGGGACAAATGGGACAAAGGGACGCGCGGGACGCGGATAGCCGAAGGAGCCGAAAGCCAATCAGATCACGCCACGTGTCACCGGCAGAAAAGGGACATGGAAGCCCATTTCGGGCGGTTCGGAAGAATTTGTCCCGCCCAACATTTGGGACAAAGAAACGCGTGGGACGTGAAAAGCCGAAGCGGCGGAAGGCAGAGAAGAAAAGTCAACGTTTGACCCGTGAAAACTTCAAACAGCCATAACTTTTGACTCCGAGCTCCAATTTTCACAAAATTGGACTTTCTGGAACGAGCACGACGTCCTCTACGCCACAAAAACTGGATTTCTTATTTTTAATGAGGGTAGATATATTTAAATAAAAGAAACATATTCGGCTCCAGTCAGTTAATGCTCATTCCCGTCAAATGACAGAAAACGCCTGCCAGACCCAAAATAGCTGCCCGCACTCAGAAGGCCATAACTTTTGCATTTCTCAACGAAATCACACAAAATTGGTACCGTTGGAATCGTGGTTCCGAGCCCGATGCACAGAAATCAAGAAATTCTAGATTTGATCAGAAATTGATTGAGATTTTTAAGAAAACGTGGCCGGGTTCAGAACAGTGTTTTATTTGGTAGCTGGGAGTGCAATTAAGAGGCATGGTCATCATTCTTTCTCTGCTGCAGCACATGGGACAGTATGGGGAGCCTTTTGCAAGTAATGTATAACCATTTCACTCAATTTAATGCCTCTTACAGGTGGTTGAAGGACAGATTTCGGGATTTCCATTTTCCCTTCTCTTTTCCTTCTCATTTTTTCTATAAATTGGAGTGTTGGGCTCATTGTAAAGGAGAGAGTTTTTGGGTAGCAAAGCTCTGCCAAAATTGCTTTGTGAAGCCAGTGTGTTGCAGGCCCTTGTAGTGGACTCCTTGCATGGTGATCCAGGCCCTTATCTTGTAATAGACTGAACTGTGCATATCATGAAGCAATAAAATATCAGTTTGTGGATGTATCTTCCCCTGCTGTGTTTTCTTGCATTCTTCTTGCCCCTTTATCTTTCTACAAGAATATTGTGTCTATTATTATGTTCTTGCAAGGATTCATTATCATTGTGTATGCTTGGAATATTGTTGTGAATGCATTTTGCTAGATTATGGTGAACTGTCATCACCTCTTCTAGTGTGCACTTTGCCTCTGTATTTCACACATTTGGAGACTACTCTCACACCCTCCTTTTCTGGTGTATCACCGCTTTAGTGTAGGCTTTCATTTTATGCATTCTCTCTCTCCCTGGTCCCTTGGAAATTTAGATTAGAACAGTTAGCTTATCCTGCATTAGAGTAGATTGTGGCAGGTAGTTTAGGAGCAAGAACCAGCTTTCTCTGGAGGTCTATCTCAAGTAGCAAGTCCCACAACTTGGAGATAGTACCCATGTTATCCAATCACACTGTGAGTTCAAGTATATATGTATAAAACAGGGGTGCTGTGATTCGGTGATAACAGTTCTGGCACGCCCGGTGGGACCTTAGAGGTCTTCACTTTCATTGCAACAAGATTGATGTGCACTTGTTGTAAGTTCCAGCTTTGAAGGAGCTTTAAAATCACACATCTGGCGACTCCAAAAGAGGCATAATCCGCTGGTTTCTGCAGTCCAAGCCTGGAAAATTTATGAGAAGAATACAGACCAGGTCAAGAACTAGGGAGGAAGGATTGTTTGTTTATCTGCATCTATCTCCAGGCAGAGAAAGAAGGGGAAGAAGAGCTCAAAGATCTGCGTCTCCACCTAATAGAACTTTGTCTACACCTCCACCTGGTAGACCTTTTCTCGCATCAACAAGGGTTCTCAGGCCAATCAGAATGGCGCAACCACTAAATCCCTTTGTCAATTTCACTGGCAGCAGCCCACTTGCCCTCAATGCACAGAATCCAGTTCCAATTGCAGCATTGAAGAACATTCCATTTTTCACTGGAGAAAATCATACCACTCCTGGTGATCATGTCAAAGACATTGCTAACGTCTGTGCAATCCATGAGATAAATGAAATGGATGTGGCTGTCAAATTGCTGGCATCATCGTTCAAAGGGAAGGCATTGCAATGGTTCAGGAGCCTTGAAGCTGGTTCTATCACAAATTGGAATCAGTTATGCATAGTTCTCCATGAGCAGTTTGGAGAGAAGGGAGACAACTTGTCTCTTCTAGAACAATTGACAACTATCAAGAGAGCCCCCAACGAGCAGCTGACTGACTTCAACTTCAGATTTCAAAGGTCTTGGGATAGGATTCCAGTGGCAGTCAGGCCAACAGCAGAAGGTGCTTTTCTATATTACCTTAAAGCTTTGAATTCTGATATTTCTATGTTAATTCAATCTATGGGAGGCACAACCTTACCTGCTGCTTATAGCATTGCCATTAGAGCTGAAAACTGTCTTATTCAAGCTGGTAAACTGGCTCCTAGGCCTCCCATGCCCTTGTATCCAACTTAGAAAATCCAAGCACTAGTCAAGCACCCACTTTGGCTCCTATTCCCACCCCTAGAAATCAAAGTTCAAATGAGACTTCTACTTCATCCTCTAGTGCTTCAAATGAACTCCAAGAGGTCATGAAACAATTGCAAAATTTGGGAAATGAGCTGGTTACTATCAAAAGACAGCAAGCTCAAAGTGCTAGACCGTATCAGCCTCAAGCTCAGCCTAACAGGCAACCATATCAACCTCAAAGACCACCCAATCCAGCTGCAAATCAGAATCAAGCAAGGCCTCCCGCTAATAGACCATTTCAGCCCTATAACCCCAATGTTGCATCTGCATCCAGAGCTTTGGTGCCAGTCCAAAATAACATGGCCCAAGAATATGATTGGTGTTTCCCGTGCAGTCAGCCACATAACCAATCAATGTGCTTTAACGGTGCATTAAATCAGGCTCTAATGGTGCAAACCATTGGTGGGTCGCAAGAGTCCAGCCACGAAGAAGACCAGCAGCAAGGGGCACCTCAGCAAGGAACATCTCCGAACGAAACTACTCTTGTCAATTGGCAGGCTGAAGATTTCTGTGGTATGAATCAAATACCCTCTCAAAGTGTTGCAGCCAACACAAGGTCAAAGAGGAGAAATTTGGGTGAAGAACAGCCATTGGCTTCGAGTAATCCACAACCTTCTACCACTCCACAAGCCGCTGGCAAACAAACTGTAGTTCCAAACATGCAAGGAGCATCCAAACCAGCTCCTAAACCAACTCAGATGCCAGCTGCTGCTGCTCATTTGCAAGGAATGAATGTGCAGGCCAAGGGACAGCAGAGGGATACTTCATCTCCATTCAGTATCATTGATCAGATGAAGAAGACAAATGTAAACATATCAATGTGGGAATCACTATCTATCCCAGGACAAAGAGATTTGCTACAAGCTGCCATGAAGGACTGGTCAACTTCAAATCAACAGGTCCAAATGCAAGAGAAGGTACTCACAAATGCTGCCCAGCCTGAAGGAAATCATGGAGGACAGCAAGGTAAAATGTTGAAGCCCCCTCCATTTTATGTTTCATTGATCATAGGAGATAAGTTGGTGCATAATTGCATGATCGATTCGGGAGCAAGTAGTTCAGTAATGCCCAAGCAAATAGCTGATCAGCTAGGACTCCAATATGAAGTCATCTCCAAGGGTGTAGTGCAATTAGATGGGACAGCAGTGACAACGGTTGGAGTAATCAAAGGTTTGAGCCTCACACTGCACGCATGTCCCAACGTAATAGTGTTACAAGATGTGTCAGTCATAGACCTGCCACCACTCTTTGCATTGTGCTTGTCAAGAGACTTCACTGCTAAAATTGGAGGCTATCTTTCGGCGGATTGGTCACACATGTTGTTCAGAACAAGATATGGAACCAAAGCCACAATCAGGTCTGAACCTATTGCAAACTTTCATATTGAGCCTTACACTCCAAGCCAAATCAATACCAACTGTTCAGCGTTTGATCAAGAAGATTATCCAAGCACTGATGAAGCTGACACCAAGGTTGGAAGCATCCCAGATTTGACTCTTGATGAATGGGCAAGCAAGGTGCATGCTTTTGATCCTTATCAAGAAATAGAAGAATCTGAGCTGGGAGTCTATTGTTTACATGAAGAGAATCAACCTCTCCCCAGCATCACCAAGCCAGATCATAAAGACAAGAATGAAGTATGGCAATTGTTCTTTGATGGGTCAAGGAGTAGACAAGGTGCAGGAGGAGGAGCTATGCTCATTTCACCGCAAGGTATAAGGTATTACTCAGCCTTCCGTTTCCAGTTTTCCTGTTCAAACAACACAGCTGAGTATGAAGCCTTAATTCATGGACTGCACTGGGCAAAGAAGAAATGCATCAGGAATTTACAAGTATTTGGTGATAGTGAGCTGATCGTAAACCAAGTCAAAGGAAAAAATGCTGCCAAAAATGATCTGTTGAAGAACTACAAAAATCGGGTATGGGATCTTATTGAAGATTTTGAAGCTTTTAGCATCATTTCCATCCCAAGAAAAAAGAATGAAGCCGCTGACAGACTGGCAGCAATTGGGGCTGCGTTTGATGTTGTAGAAAGTATCAAAAGTGAGAAAACTCAGCCTCATATCAAAGTGGTTGTGAGACCAGCTGTTCCAGATAACAACACAAGTTGGCAAGTCTTCGAGAATGATCAGCAGATTGTTAATTTCCTACAAGAAGAAGCTGAGTTCTCCATGAGAAATCAAGACAAGCTGGAGCAGCAGTATGGTGACCAAGTGGTGCAGCTGAGGACTAACAAATTGCCAAAAGGCCTCATAACCTTGGAGTCAATCTTCAACCCGAATGATCAGTTCCGGAAGGAGAAAGCGAACATTCAAGTAAAGGGTGAAGATTCAGAACCTATTTTAGTAGATGAAGGCAAGACATTGCAAATTGGCAAAGTAAGTACTCCACAAGAGAAATCTGATTTTGTTCAGCTTTGTCAAGAATTCCCAGATGTCTTCGCTTGGACTTACAAAGATTTAAGAGGTTTCAACCCAAAGTTGGCACAACATACTATTGAGTTGGATCCGGAATCCAAGCCTGTCAGGCAAAAGCAAAGGCCAGTAAATCCTCATATCGAACCTCTCATGAGAAAAGAGTTAAGCAAGCTCATTGAGGCCAGTATCATCTTCCCCATCAAACACTCAAGTTGGGTTGCAAACTTGGTGCCGGTAAGAAAGAGAAACGGAGAAATAAGATTGTGTGTGGACTTTCGCGATCTAAATAGAGCATCACTCAAAGATCATTATCCGCTTCCATCAATGGAACAAATATTGCAGGTTGTAGCTGGTTCAGAAAGGTTTTCATTGCTAGATGGATATTCAGGCTATAATCAGATAATGGTAAAGGAAGAAGATCAATTCAAGACGGCCTTCACTACAAAATGGGGCACGTATGCTTACAAGAAGATGCCATTTGGACTGTCAAATGCCGGAGCAACATTTCAGCGAGCTATGGATATGGCATTCAAAGGCTTAATCAACAAGATAGTGCTGGTATACCTAGATGATATCACTGTCTTCTCAAAGAATGCAGCAGACCATCTCTTTCACCTCAGACAAGTGTTTCAGAGGTGTAGAAGGTTCGGAGTGTCATTGAATCCAAAGAAGTGTGTATTCTTGGCACACGAAGGCAAACTGTTGGGCCACATTGTCTCTAGGGAAGGGCTAACAATTGATCCTGAAAGGGTTGAAGCCATCCGAACGCTTCCATTGCCACACCACAAGAAATCTCTCCAAAGCTTCTTAGGAAGGATAAACTTTGTCCGCAGATTTGTGCCTAATTTTGCCACTCTTGTGAAGCCTCTAACAATGATGTTGAAGAAGAGTCTGGCATTCAAATGGACAGCAGAAGGCAAAGAGAGTTTTGAAAACATCAAGCATGCAATATCACAAGCTCCAACTCTTATCAACCCAGATTTCTCAAAGGACTTCATGTTGTATGCATTTGGAGGATCAGATACAATCTCAGCTATCTTGACACAGCTGAATAGAGAAGGTTCAGAACAGCCCATAGCATTCTTCAGTCAAACCTTGGAAGATTACGAAATAAAGTATTCTTTCATCGAAAAGCATGTCCTTGCTGTCATCAGGAGCTTGAAGAAGTTCAGACATTTGGTCTCAAACAATAAGATTCAACTGCTGGTGTCTCATGCTGGTGTCAAGGACTTCCTCCTAAACAAGGATTTAAATGAGAAGAGAGCAGGTTGGATCACTCGGGTGATGGAATATGATATTGAAATCAAAGTGACCAAGCTAGTTCGTGGCAAAGGCTTGTGTGAGCAGCTCGCTTCCAAACAACCAGACGAGTCAAAAAGTGAAGAGGATGTTGTCTTGCTACTACAGAATGATCAAGAACAACCAGCTGATGATGCACCCATCCCATGTTGGACTCAAGACTTGGTGCACTACCTCCAAACAGGCTTGTGCCCCCAGAAGTGAGCAAAGCAAAGAGGAGATACTTCAGATTACAAGCCATTCCATATGTGCTTGTTGATGGAGTTTTGTTTAAAAAGGACATCAATGGTGTTCTATTAAGATGCATTGGAACAGGTCAAGTTGAGAAGATCTTACACGAGTTCCATGACGGGGAAGCAGGAGGCCACTTTGCTCCACGAGTGACAGCTCTCAAAATCATGAAAGCTGGTTACTATTGGCCTACTGTGTTCAATGATTGCTACTCATGGGTCAAGAAATGCAAGAAATGTGCATTCTTCACAGGGAAAGAAAGGTTAGCAGCGCTGCCCCTTCGTCCAATTTCAGTAAATCAGCCATTCATGCAATGGGGATTGGACTTCATTGGGGTTATCAATCCCAATTCAAGTCAGGGCCACAAGTGGATACTAACAGCAACAGACTATTTCACCAAGTGGACTGAAGCAGTGGCACTCAAGGAGGCAAATGAATCTAATATCTTAGATTTCTATGAAGGGATAGTCACGAGGTTTGGTGCCCCTGCCACTATCATATCAGACAATGCATTGGCATTCCTTGGCACAAAGATCACTGAATGGGCTGTCAAGAATTGTGTGTATCTCAGCACTTCATCGAACTATTACCCTCAAGGTAATGGCCAAGCCGAGTCTACAAACAAGAACCTACTAAGAATAATCAGGAGGACTCTGGATGAAAATCAAAGAACTTGGCACGCAAAGCTCAAATCAGCCCTATGGGCTGATAGGATCACACCCAAGAGATCTACAGGAAGCTCTCCATACAAGCTTGTGTACGGGAAAGAAGCAGTTCTACCTATATCACTTGAGTTGCCAGCATTGGAACTCATGAAACAGTTGGAACTAGCTGAGTTTGAACCTATGGAAATCAGGTATGCAGAGCTGATGGAATTAGAAGAGACAAGAGAGCACGCAATGCAGACCATAGAAAAGGATAAAGCATTGGTCAAAAAGAGTTTTGACAAGAAAGCTAAGGCCAGGATATTGCAAACTGGAGATTTGGTACTGAAGTGGGATGCTGATCGTGCAAAACCAGGAAAGCACTCCAAGTTTGATGCCATCTGGAGTGGCCCATACATGATCATTGAATGCAAAGGTAGCAATGCTTTCCGACTGGCTAAGTTGGATGGTGAAGAATTGCAGATTCCGGTCAATGGGATCTATCTCAAACGTTGCTACTAGAAAGATAGATTTTCACCCTTGTAAATATTAATTTAGAATTTCCATTCCTCTAAGTGCTTATGCACATTGTACTGCTGTTAGAGTAGTTTTTATTTCCCTAAGTGCTTGTGCACATGTCCTATTGCTTCTAGTATGTGCATGTTTGCAGTTCATCAAGCTCCTGGAAAAGAATTTGCAGCCACAGGAAAACCAGCTCAACGAATGTTTCAATGGCTCAAGGACACAGGTTTTCAAATTTCAGATCAGCTGAGAGGTTATCAAACAGACTCCATGCCCAATGGATTGCTACAAGCAGCTGGCCGTTCTTCATCTGGCAGGCAGATGACCCCGCTGAGTCGCCAAAATTGTTATCCAAAATTCACCCCTCAAGGTAATTTTGATAACATGCATCAAATTCTTTAGTCCCAAGCAATTATATTGAGTCAGGGCAAAAAGTCATGTTTCTAGGGTCCCCTCATATTTTTTCTAACTCCCCTGTCCAAGTAGAAGAGAGCAAGTTCTGAGGAAAAGTGAAAAAATTGCAAAAAACAAGCTCGGGCCAGAAAAAATCATGAAAAATGGCTAAGTCCTAGTCCTCGCAACAGTCGGGACATTTGGAACATCTGGGCGCGAACCGGCCGAAAGGCCGCCAGGCGGTCTGCGCAGCATTTGGGACATTTGGGACAAAGGGACGCGCGGGACGCGGAAATCCGAACTGGCCGAAAAGTGGAAAAAATTGACTAACTGTTGAAACAGGCAGTCTGGGACATCTGGGCAAAATTAGTACGCGAGGACGGCCGGATCGGCCGAAATGAGTCAAGGCAGCCCGGAACAGTTGGGCCGAAGGTACGCGAAGTACGCGAACCGGCCGGATCGGCCGAAATGAGAACTTTCAGTCGGGACAGTTGGGACAAAAGGGCGCGAACCGGCCGAACCGGGCGAATCGGGAAAATTTGTCCCAAACGGCCCGAAAGCAAATGGGACATCTGGGCCACGAGTACGCGAACCGGCCGGTTCGACCGAAATGGGAAATTTCAGCACTGGGCCAAATGGGACAAAGGGACGCGCGGGACGCGGATAGCCGAAGGAGCCGCAATCAGATCACGGTTCGGCAGAAAAGGGACATGGAAGCCCATTTCGGGCGGTTCGGAAGAATTTGTCCCGGCAGCACTGGGACATTTGGGACAAAGGGACGCGTGGGACGCGAAAAGCCGAAGCGGCCGAAGGCAGAGAAGAAAAGTCAACGTTTGGACCCGTGAAACTTCAAACGGCCATAACTTTTGACTCCGAGCTCCGATTTTCACAAAATTGGACTTTCTGGAACGAGCACGACGTCCTCTACGCCACAAAAACTGGATTTCTTATTTTTAATGAGGGTAGATATATTTAAATAAAAGAAACATATTCGGCTCCAGTCAGTTAATGCTCATTCCCGTCAAATGACAGAAAACGCCTGCCAGACCCAAAATAGCTGCCCGCACTCAGAAGGCCATAACTTTTGCATTTCTCAACGAAATCACACAAAATTGGTACCGTTGGAATCGTGGTTCCGAGCCCGATGCACAGAAATCAAGAAATTCTAGATTTGATCAGAAATTGATTGATATTTTTAAGAAAACGTGGCCGGGTTCAGAACAGTGTTTTATTTGGTAGCTGGGAGTGCAATTAAGAGGCATGGTCATCATTCCTTCTCTGCTGCAGCACATGGGACAGTATGGGGAGCCTTTTGCAAGTAATGTATAATCATTTCACTCAATTTAATGCCTCTTACAGGTGGTTGAAGGACAGATTTCGGGATTTCCATTTTCCCTTCTCTTTTCCTTCTCATTTTTTCTATAAATTGGAGTGTTGGGCTCATTGTAAAAGGAGAGAGTTTTTGGGTAGCAAAGCTCTGCCAAAATTGCTTTGTGAAGCCAGTGTGTTGCAGGCCCTTGTAGTGGACTCCTTGCATGGTGATCCAGGCCCTTATCTTGTAATAGACTGAACTGTGCATATCATGAAGCAATAAAATACCAGTTTGTGGATGTATCTTCCCCTGCTGTGTTTTCTTGCATTCTTCTTGCCCCTTTAATCTTTCTACAAGAATATTGTGTCTATTATTATGTTCTTGCAGGGATTCATTATCATTGTGTATGCTTGGAATATTGTTGTGAATGCATTTTGCTAGATTATGGAGAACTGTCATTACCTCTTCTAGTGTGCACTTTGCCTCTGTATTTCACACATTTGGAGACTACTCTCACATCCTCCTTTTCTGGTGTATCACCGCTTTAGTGTAGGCTTTCATTTTATGCATTCTCTCTCTCCCTGGTCCCTTGGAAATTTAGATTAGAACAGTTAGCTTATCCTGCATTAGAGTAGATTGTGGCAGGTAGTTTAGGAGCAAGAACCAGCTTTCTCTGGAGGTCTATCTCAAGTAGCAAGTCCCACAACTTGGAGATAGTACCCATGTTATCCAATCACACCGTGAGTTCAAGTATATGCACTTGTATATGCACAGGGGTGCTGTGATTCGGGATAACAGGTATTTTAATCTAATTCTGGAGCAACATGACTCTCGAAGTTTCATCCTAACAATGGTTGCCGCATATCCTAGCTTGTTTATGTAGGTTATTGGCCATATTGATAAACTAGAATGTCGACACCCACATCTATTCTTTCAAATGCAAATACCTATCTCGGTTGAATATTAAATGCCTAATAGAAGGTGAAATTTCCGATATTTTTTAATATTTTATATAGATGAGCCGTATCCTACGCCGTATCCTTGGCAAAAAAATATTGCCATTTCCTATCGGATATCCATCCCACCTATGTATCAGTATGACGTTTCATAACCTAGGAATACTCAATGTTAACAAAGATCTTTGCTCATTTGTAGAAAAATAATTTCCCTCAAGTACCTCATATCCTGGAAGCATCAATATGAATGTCTTGAAATGAAGTTACAAAACATTGACTCCTGTCTTAAGATTTAACATGCATAATACTTGGATGCTAGCAACCTTTATTATTTAATAGGTCCATCGCACAACTCAATATCCCCTTAACCAAATACAGTTTCATTCTAGTTCCCCCCATTCCAAGACATGCTAATTTGCGAGAAGGTGATTAACCACAAAAATAATACCAGATTTTTAATTTGCTCCTCATTAATGATATCGAGTTGTGTTTCTACTTTAATAATCAACTATAACTGCAAAAGAATATCAAATAGGTAAAAAAATTTAGGTGCCACTGAAACCAATCAATTTCCTTATTTTTGATTTAGATCAAGGTAGCATGGTTAAGTAAGGAGATTTGAGATCAACGTCTATTAAAATCAATGAGTTAATTAACCTTTAAAGTAAATGAAATATCCCTTTTAAAAGCATTAAATACACATTACACAAACATTGACACCATATTGTATGTGGGAAAATCTGGAAAGAGGAATCTAAAAAACTCACAACCATTTATTTCATATTTACGTGGCCAAAGAGTGGTGTCATAGGTGGAATAAGGTCCATCAACCTTAATAAAAATATGGGTCACCTCACTTCTCTCCGTTTTCAGACGGACACCATGGGGTATTCACTGAGATAATTTACAATATAAGAGCTTAAGGGTACTAAGTAAGCCCTAAAACTAGTGGAAGTGACCGGGTTTGACTTCCCATGAAAGATACCCCTTCACATTAATTGATATTACATCATGTTAAACATAAACTGCCACAATTTATATTTGATAAATAGAAAAACATATCCGGCTAAATGTCAAAAACAACAGGTTCAAAGGAAGCTATAAACTAAGGTTTTACCAATGAGCTTACAAGATTAAATATATCAATTAAATATACCTTGAAAAGGTATAATTACTAAATACAATTTATTGGTTTCATTCTATCAGTAAATTTTGAAGTTTTTATAATTGCAAGAAGGGTGTCTAATGCCCACTATGTCATGCATAAACAAATAGTCTGATGAAAGGTTTTATATGAAGTTTTCAAGATATAATACATCTTATAAAATGTGCAATTGGACTCCATTGGTGTTAAGCTGAGAGCAGCTCAAAAAGGTATGTCAAAATATTTTGGAGCTGATAATTTGCACTTGATAAAAAAAGTTGTATACTTGGTAAAGGACACTTTTTCAAGAAAAGTTGGAGATCTTTCCAATAAATCTTTGATGCAAAGTGTTGTCAAGAATAGAATTGAGAAATCAAATGAAGAGTATCTACGAATGCAAATGCATTATTCATTAGTGTGTTAAGTCCTACATAGACATATATTGAGAGATTTTCAAAATGGTTTGTGGCTAAAACCATTAAAGCTATACACTTAAATCTTAAGGCTTACATTATAGAACAAACGATGATCATAAACATTGAAGTAAGGAAAACCTAGAAGTGACTCATGTTCTAGAATCATGAGTTCTTCAATTATATAAGGAAAACAAGTAGATCCATTTTCTTTGAATTGAATTGAGATCCTGAAATTTGACCAAGGTAGAACTAACAGTCAAAAGCTGCCTCCCTGAACCCTCATGATCAAGGTCATGTGCTTCCAAGGAAAGAATTCTCTTGGGATGATCTAGATTCCACCTTTTCAAACAAAGTATGATAAATTAATAATATAACTGAAGTGTTTTCAAAAATAACTTTATAAAATACACTTATGTTTCAAGTATTATAAAAAGTAAATATTGTAATGATAAAGTTTTATTATTATAAAAAGTTATAGGCATTACCCTAAAAGGCAAGTCATAACGTGTCGAAATGGAAAGTTGCTTTTGAGGCTTTTCCTTGGGAAAAGCGAAAGTAAAGTTATAAAAGAGCTTTGAGGGGTCATTTGACTACATCTTTTTACTCTCATTTATTTAGACATTGAAGGTTTGAGGTGCTACTACAACTTTTGCATTTGAGGATGAAAACCCTCCTTTGCAATCCACATCTTGGGACAATTTACTTCTCCAGTCTATTCAGATTTGTGGGCCAAAATACCCACTAATCTTCTGAGGTAGTTCCAATCAGGAGCTACATTTGGAACAATTAACAAATTCCAAGATCAGATGTAGAAAATTATCAGCCAGGGCATAATTTTGATAAGATTTCAAAGATTGGCAAATAGGGCAACATCTGTAGATCAAAATTTCAAAGTTGATTTTGTGTTGGAACAGCCACCAATAAGGTGATATTCGCTTGGGACAGGTTTTGGACAGTTGTTACACAATTTTAGGGCTGGGCGAAATTGTAGGGAAAACAATCCCTTAGGAAGCAAAAGTTCAGTTGTGAAAAGGGTTATTTTTGGTGCTAGGGCTGCATGAACATAAGGTCTAAATTGCCCTATTGGCATCATTTCCAACCTTCAATCTTCAAATTTTGTATCAAACGGTCAGTTGTTTCTATCTTCCATTTTCAGTTGCAAAATAAATTCATATCTTTATTCAAAAAATTCTTTTGTTGCATATACATGTGCCATTGAGGGTTCCTAAAGGCTTTGGGCCTTTTAGTATTGTTGCTTTGTGGTTATTTGATAAAAAAGGAAGACTCTTCAAATTGTCTGGCAAATTTTAGTAAGGGGTTTTTTAAATAAAAATAAGATTGTTGTCATAATTTTGGATAAGGATTTGTGTGGATTTTCCAAATTCATGATTTGATTCCACTGTAATGTCCCAAATTCCGGGATCAATGGAAATTATGCAAACAACAATCTTCAATGCACCAATCCACTGAATATGAACTCAATCAAAACCACTTGAAACCAGTTTGAGTAGATGACTCAATAAACCCGAGGATAAGGGTTTAATGGCCTTAACTCATCAACTAAATTCCACAATGTATACTGCTGCAATTAAAATCTGATCGCTGTATTCTCCTAAATGTAAACAAATGACAAACCACTATCTATTTGCCCTCATACAATCTGATCATATATTTCATGCATGGTTTGTTACAAAATAGGTGATAAAGACTGCATACAGATCAGGTCATTCTCCTCATATAGTCTGCTGTTAAAGGATCTCCAAATTACCTCTATATCATGCAAAGAAGAGTTACCATGTATGTTAGGAACCAATCACAAGAAGTATGATTATGTTCAAGCCAGGGTATGTCGCTGCCCATGAAGGCTTCAATTCATCATTAACACATACATACAAACCCAGTGGCCATCCATCAGATCAAAACATGCATTAATGAGACCCAATATATCAAAATGTCAATAGAAGCAATATTTATGGCTCAGCAAATGATATCACCCAGGTTGCTATTTTCCAAGAGCCAAAACATGCGAAAATCCCAATTACCAAGCACGGAAATCAACTGAGCAATCAGATATATGGAAGTCGCTGTACATAGATGACTCACTTCCACACCATATGAGCATTAACTTATCAATCATGCAATATTCGCTGGTTCAGACGAATAAACCCAGATCACTGCCTTGAGAGGTCAAGGAAAAACAGCATCAACAAATCATCACAATTCAAGTCGCTAGGAGCTTGATAAAAATGCACTAACAGTTCGTGGCTTAACCACTTCATTTCAAAATCATGTCCATCAAATATCTAACATCGCTCACCTATAAGCTACAACCTCAAGTCTCCTGCTATTATGGAAAGGTCGCATTTCAAGGCAAGCATCAGCAGTATTTAATCAAAACCAGACCATATGAATGAGATTGTACCTTGCCAATTATTGCCCAAAATAGTAATCAGCTGCCAAAGGAAATAATATCATGCATCTAAACTTGATCAATCCACACTAAATGGAGTACTCCGCAAAACCGTCCACAATTTAGACAAACATAGCAGAGTATCATCCAATATATGACATACCCAGAAGGTGCCAAGAGGCGGGTCTTACTCCACACTCACAAATGTATGCAAATCTTATCACTTAGAAATACCTCACCCAAGTCAGTGCAACACATAACAGCCAAGGAATCAATGCCATATTGGACATGAAAACTAAATGCTATTCACACCACACTCAGAATGCATACAAACCAGCTCACAAATTAATAAAATGGAAGCTGGAATTGGGAACATAACACCAAATCGATTTGCAAGGGCACATGAAAAACCAACTTTCACACAATTAAATACCGTAAAAACAGCAATTTTCAATTGTAAACTCCACGCAAAGTCGCTTGAAACTGGAGAGCCAAAAACATTTGCAATGGGCATATCCAAATAATTCTTCAAATTGAGTATCAAATAACCAGCTCCAATCAACTCCCACGCAAGAGAGAGAGGAGAAAACATTAATGGGCATGCATCCCAACTCCAAGCATGGAGTATCAAATAAATCTCATCATAACATAATCTCATAATGTTCCTAGCACTCCTTTTATAAGCAAGGAGGCACAAAATTCGAAATCCCTAGGAGAGGGAAATCATTAAATAAAAGTTGTTTATCCTCCCTAGGTGTGGCATCCCCCTTTCTAAGGGTGATTTTAATATTAAAAGCCACCTAAATATTTATTTAATTAATTCCCCATTTAATTTTGCATTTTGGGAATTAAATTAAAACAATCTTCATAATTAAATAATTAAATAATTATTGCTTTATAATGTCAAATGATAAAAATCACTCTCCAAGGCAATAATCTTTAAATATTTAATAAAATTTTCTCCCTTGCAACATCCCAAAGCCCACGGGGAAAGATAGGCTAAGGGTCTTCAAAAATGGAATTCTACTATCTGTCCTAAATACTTCATGTCTTATCTCCATTATGAATCATATATTGCTCAATAGTTCAAGGTCTATTTTGAGTTAGAAAAGGTTTACCATTTGATGATCCATGGTGAACATGCTAGGTCGGGGGAGATCATACAGAGTTTGGAAACTGACATGAAGAAAAAATCTTTTAAGTCTTGTGCAATAATTGCTTAGAGGAAAGTGTTGGAACAAGATGTTAGCCTGGACAAAGATTTCTTGTCAAGTTTGTATAAAAACGATTGTGCAAGATGGGTAGATTTTCCATCTATGCTCAAGCTAAGTAAACCTCATTACGCTATTAATTTGTTTTCAGTCTTGGGTAGGATGATTTTGTATTTTCAATCTCTGTTGGAAGTAGTTATGGATTCGATAGGTTGTAAGTTTCAATATCCACCTTTGTGGTTTCTCATTGTAGATTGGAGTGCATGCATACCCCACAACATTGATACAAAAAATGAAAGATGGGAGGTGTTTGACAAGGCTCAAAGTTTTCTATCTTCCTCCGAGGCTTTTGGAATCTCCCATGTGATTTTAGGAGAGTGTGTGAGGAAGAAATGAAAAAAAACTTATCAAACCTTAGGTTCAGAAGTTTAGGATTTTGCTATCTTCTCTTGGAGGGATCCTCCTTTGACCTGTTAGTTATGTGTAGTTTTTCTTGTTTCTCATGGAGGGCTCCATTGTCTTGCCTTTCCAAATGGCTATGAAACCTGCACAAAGGATATCATGTAAAAGCATTTTTTATTTTTATAACGAAGGGGTGGTTTTTAGGATTTTGCTGCGGAAGGCTTGCTTTGGGCAGAAGTTTTAACTGAACATTTTTGTAAGATATTGAGAAGCTTATGTTTTGTATGGTTGCTGCCCTTTTGGTAACTTTGATCTAATGTAATGATTTTTTTTTGATATAAATGAATCCGGTTCATATCTTTGGTCAAAAGAGTTTACCGATCATAAAAAAATGTAAGCAGTTGGGAGGAATGGTTGGTAAATTTTTCTTATAAACTTCTTTTATAAGAAAATGAATAATGAATACATCAAAAAAAAGATGTTGAAATCTTCAAAACATCCTTTTTTGCACTTGTTAAGGTGATTGTAAGTTGATGTTAGAATATAAGGCTTTCTTTAATATAGTATTAAATAAAGTCACTTTTGTGACTTAATAGTCTTAGTTAATTATTAGGCAGTTGGGTAGTTATTAGACGATAACTTATTTCTCATCCTTTATAAGGAATGCATATCAATGTAATAATAATTCTAATACCTTATATCAATATACCTTGTTTTTATTGATAAATCTTTTTTGGTATCAGAGTGAGAATTGTACTTGAAGGGGAGGAAACTTAGGACACTTTTTAGGTCTTGAAGGATTCTGAAACAAGGTTGAAGAATAATACGATATTACTTGTTAACACCACTCAACACAGAGGGCACAAGACAAAACTCAGAAGGCATGAGACAGTTCGTGTAGGGCATGAGAGACAGTTCACATAGGACACAAAGCACAATTTCAAAAAAACATATGGTTTGCTTGAGTAAGGCAAGGGAGTTGTAAAACGCTATTTCAGTGTGTTTCAACAGTTTTAATATGGTTGCAAATAGCAACAAGGGGATACAACTGTGAATTTGAAGATAAATGAGGGTAGATGAGGAAGCGAAAAAAATCACGTTCACAAATTTCAAGTAAATAAACTCATATATTTCAGGAAAAAAACCCTATATCTTTACTTCTTTTAAAGAATGGAGTTTTCTTTACCAATAGACAAATATTCTGGTTTCAATTTACACACTTGGAAGGTTAAAATTCAGATGCAATTAATGAACAAAAATTTACCACGTATTGTTAATGGAAAAGAAACACAACCCATCAATGCCGCCAAATTGTTAGAGTGGAACAAGTATGATGATAAAGCTAAAGTTGTAATTGGGCTTGCTCTTTCGAATTCTAAACTCCATCATATAGATTTAAATAAATCGTCCAAAGATATCTGGGATAACTTGAATACGTTGTTTGGGGAAAAAGCGGTGAACGCTAAGTTTTCTTTAAAGCTTCAACTCGTTCAATTCAAGATGGATGTTGTTACTATGTGTACTCATATAAATAATCTGAGATCTTGTCACAGACAATTAGCAGAGGTTAAAGCTCTAGTTGATGATGAAGATTCAAAGCCATTTTGTTAAACAATTTGCCTTCTTAGTTGGATGCCTTCACAAAGCCTAAAAGATATGATTTCAGCTGTATTAGCTGAAGAAAAGAGAACAACTGTGGACAATACAGAAGGTCATTCTTCACCTGAAGGTGCATTATACTCCTACAAGAAAAATAACCACTGAAAATCAGATAACGACACTAGGCAAGTTGAGTGTTATTATTGCAGAAAAAGAGGTCATATAGCCTAGAATTGTCACATTCGAGTTAATGATGTTCTCAAAGATAACCCAAAAGAAGCAAATGTAGCCTTTGTCAACAATCCACTAGATGTTGAATTTACTGAATATTTAATTGATGAAGAAGATGATTTATACGTACTTTAAGAAGTCAGTGTTTTGATTACAGGAAATAATCCATTGTAGGTAAAACTCGGCATGAGTGGCTGCCTAGATAGTTTGGGAGTCTGTGAATCTCGGGAATTTATCCTTGTGAGGGTCATGAGACAACCTAATGGAGCACTGTGGGAGTATTTCAACATGGAGGGTTGTCTAACAATTCAAGAGATTCTATAATTCGGGAGTTTGGAGGGGTGGACTCTGGTAACTCAGGAACTACACCGTTACAAGGGTTTGGGAGGTAGCTAGATGGAGTTCTAACTGATCCAAGAGCTGTTGTTCAAAACAAAAGCTTATGAAAATTGTATTTGTGTTCTTCTCTTCTATCTCTTTTAGTGGTGTAAGCCTTAAGAGGGGGTGTTAGAATATAAGGCTTACTTTAATATTGTACTAAATAAAGTCGCTTTTGTGACTTAATAGTCTTAATTAATTATTAGGTGGTCGGGTAGCTGTTAGATGATAACTTATTTCTCATCCTTTTAAGGAGATGCATATCAATGTAATAATTATTCTAATACTTTATACCATTATCAATATACCTTGTTTTTATTGATATATCTTTTAGTTGATCTTTAGGTGGCGTATCACTATGGTTATATTTTTTTCCACATTAATGACTCTATCTCTCCCTTGTTGCAGCCCTTATGGCTATTAATGAGATGATGTGTAAAAACCAAACATTCCAATTACATAGGTTTTGTAGGCTTCACATCACGGTCCTTGGCATCTCAATAGCATTTATAAAAAGCTTTCTTTTGCAAGAGATCGGTAATTAACATCAACAATTTTGTAAGACTAATTGTACAAATCAATATTTAATCTAAGCAAGCATTCACATGACGTGAAAAAGTAGGTGTAGGATCAAACCAAAAACTTGTCGCTCAATGCGACCATGGCCAAAATTAAACTATAACAATAACCAATGAAATAACTATGTCTAAGTATTAAAGAGGGTCAAGGTGGGATGGAACAATATAAGACACCACATAACAAAGTTGCAATTTTTTAAGGTCACAATTCTATTAACCGTTTTCACTTTGTGATGTTTTTTTGAACATTAGTTTTCTTGTTAACACTAAATTTTCCTCAACTGTAAACAGGCAATCCTACTGTTAGCAACAATACTGTAATATTATCAAAATCCTATCCATGTTAGATCTGACCAAATCTAGAGGCCCAATTATTTCAAGAATGAAGGACAATTAAATCCATTTCTTAAAGTTTGTATTGGCAAGATGCCTAATGTTTCTTTGTTCTGTTATGGATCTTAAGGTCTTGGTTTGGGATGCCTAATTCCACACATACTTAAATCCGATTGTGCATTATGAGGTTTGCATTTCATCTAAAAAATTAGAGTATTTGTAGTGGCTTGGCAGAAATCATAATCGAATTACCTAGAGTCTATGATTTCATTTGCTAGGCTTCTATTTGTTTAACTTTACATCCGTGTATTATTGTTCCCTTAACAAAGTTTCAATTGCATGCCTTAAAAGTTGTTTTACAATTAAAAGAGGCAGTAAAATTGTTCAGAATAGTATTATGAAACACATGGTGAGCAAGGACAATTAGAACCAGACATTAACTATGGCATTTTTGGACATAAACATTAATTTTTGTCATTACTATCACTGCTGAAGTACAACTTCCAAAAGGCTTGTCTACTGATAGCAAATGAATGCCTTGGAGAAATTCTACCACAAAAAGGACTGAGTACATGCAACTAATCATGTTTTTAAAATTAACATGTAAAGTATAAATTCAGTTCTTTAAACTCACTATTTTTATGAAATGAATGAGGGTGTATGGGTAAATGATTATATCTATTGTCAAGGTTAGTGCCTATAGTGAGTTTCTATACATTCATTCATTAGAGCTGCCAATGTTTGAATCATATAGGCTCTGAATATTATAGCTAGTAAACAAGACCGAACCATGGAAAGCATAATCCGACCACTTAATTAATCATCACTCACCAAATAATGGCAGAACACTTTAGGAGTAGTTCTATATCATGTGAACATATAGAACTTCTGTTGATTTTGAGAAATAATTCTTCCTATGTGACTCTTCTAGTTTTTGACTACATAAAGTTGATGCCATCAACATTGCTGACATACCTTAATTTATGGCTATGGAAGCTCATTTTTGTTGTTTTTTAGCATGGTAAATATGCTTTATGAATCATGTTAAGTGATTTTATATTTCACTCGTGATTTTTCATACTTATCTTGTTTCAATCCACATGAAAGGAAAAGGCTTTGAACTAGGGGGTTATATATTTTTGAATTGTATTGTATAGGCTTTCGGCATTAAATTTCCATGGCATTTTATTCCCCCCATTTTAAGGCATTCCTTACATGGGGATTTATGTGCAGTTGCACCAGCTTATGCCATCTGTGATTACATGCCTTGTTGCCAAGAGATTGGGAACCCGATTCTCTCAAAACCATTGGGAGCTTAGAGATTTCACGGCAGATCTTGTTGCATTTATATGCAGACGGTATTTATGTAACTTATCTTATTACCTGAAAAGTTTTCTTTATGAACTTATAACCTTTAGCAATATAACCTGCTCAAGGAGGGAATGCATCTCACTCTCTATTTATTATAATGATGGCCAAGGAAAGTTTGGCTAAATATTTTGACATTTCTTTTTTCATTATGTCTTACTTGTTTAAATTTCAATCATTCTATTTTCTATTGTTTGGCCTCCACAACTATTCATAGATTATGCTATTTACTCTGTAACTATTCACTTTTATGTTTTTGGACATCATTGTAATATTTCATTACCGACAATTACCTCAAATAATTACATCAAGATTCCAAAATTTACATATTAGCACCGAAGAAAGATAGAAATTAAATAATTGTCTATTGCTGACAAAAGTAGGTCAATGATACTCAAAATTACATCGGGTTACAATAGGAAATGTCTAAAGTAACACAACATCTTTGATTCTTTGATGGTATGCATATGTTTTCTTGGATTTATCTAGACTTGAAATGGATATTATACTTAGGATATTAGTCAACAATGACACAATTTTGTAATAACGTATTGCAGGGATTTATAAACTTGGATGCTCTTTGATGTTTGAAATGAGGAACATCGGCCTTTATATTGAGTTTGTATTTGCCTTGGGTTATTTCAAATGGTGGAAGCCCTTTTTTGGTTTATCCTAATTTGCAATGAGGTACAATTTTTTTGTCATTGGCTAAAATCTATTGTTAAGTAGATGCCAATGTTTGACATAAATAGAGATGTCTTTAACCAAGTAGTTCACATGGTGAACACCATAAGACATCTTAAATATATTATGATATCTATCTTTGATCATTCACATATGAGTACTTTTTAAGGTAAATCAATTTATTATAGCCCAGGCTATACTTCCCCTTCATGCCTCCTCCATTGTCTCCGAGGAGGTCCATCAAATATGTACCATCCTTGACCTTCCTTCTAGTTCGAGCATCATCCTCTTTAGGATAGAGACCGATATATCCATGAGAAGCTGGTGATCAGTATCTTTCCAACCATCTTACTAAATGGAGATTCCAGTGGCTCCATAATTGTCTCTAATACCATGATTTCTTGTCTCAAGACAAGCTTTGTCATTGATCAATATAATAATTCACAAATTTTCAAAAAAATTGGGGTGTATATCCTTTTGGACGTGAGTTTATTAAGTCATTTATGGTCTTCTTCCAATAAAGAAACCTACATACATTGCATGCTTTCCAATTTGTAAAATGATTACCAAATGACAAGTGGGATTTGAGTAGTAATATTGATAGGGATTGTTGCCAATAGGGTGATATTATGATAGAAAGAGAGAAAGAAGTGTGATATCCAAGACTAATATTATATGAACATAAGCCAAGCATTAATCAAGAATATTGCACACACAAAAGCTAATAATGGGTAGAGGAAACTCTCCACAAGCTCATCTATGCTATCCATGGCTCCAATATATAGAGTACAAGACATTGATGAAAGGTAGGTATGGTGAGTGAGTTAGTTCAAGAGTTAAGTTTCTAGAAACATTCTAGATAGCACTGAAGATAATTTTTGTTGCAACTTTATTGAATGTACACAAGAGAAAATGTGACCTAATTACATGTGGATATGTATACATGACTACATACATGAACACAACTAATATAACCTACCTCTACTACACATTAAATGATTGTCCACACACACGTGGTATGTACTCACATGATTAAGGCATGATCCACATTTCCTAACATACCCTTGCAAGATTAACTCGGGGAGGACAACGTTCACTAGGGGAGAGGAGCTGTTGTTATCCTGCATAATGATGAGATTATTCTTCCCAACGATAGTTCCAAATGAAGAAACATTGGTTGAGTCAAAGGCTTGGTGAAGATGTCAGTAACATGGTCCTGAAAACAGTCGATCCATTTGCGTCTTTGCTTTTGGAAAGAGGTAAAAGAAACTCCTCATGCATAGCATCTTTACACTCATGTCCATGAGATTCTTGATAAGATGGTGGAATACGAGGCTCCATAACAGGGGCCATGAGTACTATTTTGGCATGGAAATTTTATGAATTGAATCATGTGGGTATCAAACTCATCACCAACTAGATCTCTAGCAGACTCTGAAAGCTTCTCAAGAATATGACCTTGTAAATAGGAGTCTTCACAATATGCCCCCCCCTTTACCATCATCCTCTAATGAAGGATTCCAATAAAATAAGACATTCTTTTTACAGATATATTAGAATTAGGAGTAGAAAGTGGAGCAGTCCCAACACCAAACCAGGAACTCTCTTTAAGTACGAAGAGAAAAATGATATCACGTAAGAAAGAATCATAATCAGAATCATCACTATTTTTATTTTGAGATACACTTGCAATGAATGTAGTAACTAACTCGCATTCATGCAATGGTGAATCATTAGAAGGTATTTCATCATCACATAATTCTTGATCTGAGTACATTAAGAGGAATACTATTGCCTTCAAAAGCCATCTTGGTGGAAGTATCATGCAATGAAGAAAAGAGATGTTCTTTAAATGTTTCAGAATCAAATATCCAATCACTATGTGGAGTATTATGAGTGCGAACTATGTTGGTTTGGCCAAAGAGTTCCTTGTGTTTAACCAAAGCTTTGGAAGGGCAATCAATATTCCATATGTGGAACTTTAGCTCTGCAGAAGTGGATAGGCCAATGCAACCATCAGCTTGATCGCACTTGTTAAGCCACTTCGACTTCTTTTCATCATCAAAAGGCTCATGCTCCTCACCACAAACAATGGGAAACAAGCCTATACTCCTGACTATATTCAGTGTAGTCAGTCTAAACATGCCAATCTGAGATGCTCCAACTCATTTCAGAAAAATCCACTCAAAGAGCAAAATGCTAATTGCCTTCATTTGATCCAAGAATCAGAACAGTCTGAAAAACACAGACTTTGCTGAAACTGACTGCACAGATACATTCTAGAAAATTAAGCTTGATTCAACACCGTATATTTCCAAGGTATGCCCTCTGGAAGTTTCGAAACTGAGGATCAATTGAAGGGCTTTATGAAAACCTGAAAAACTGGACCACTGGATGAAGAAATAAATAGAGTCTGACTACCCAGGGGCTTAAAGCATGAAGAAATAGTCAGAATCAAAATGAACACAAGTCAAACATTCATCGAAAAGATTGTGACCAAGATCATATGAACACAAGCCAAACAATTATCAAGAAGATTGAGACCAAGATTATATGAACATATGCCAAACAATTTTCAAGAAGATTGTACACACAAGATAATGATGGGTACAAGGTACCCTTATTTATTCACAATTTCTCTAACAATAGCATGATTAAAAGATTTCAAACCGACCACAAACTCATACTCAACACAACCCTTGCCTTCATTATAGAGTGCATGACGTTAATGAAAGATACACATGATAGGTGAGTTAGATGTAGTGACAAGTATCTAGAAACATCCTAGAGGCTACTAGAGATGAGGTTGGTTGCAACAACCTTACCTTAAATGATTTTGTGTACTTGTGATATGTGTGGAAATGAACTAGCCATTATCTTAACACAGTTACCTAAGACTTCGGGACGACAAATAATTTCTAAAATTTGGAGACAGTGGGGGGACAACTATTAAAATAATATATAAAATTATAAGTATTAAAAATATATATATTTTAAAATTTTTTGTATACGAATAGTAGTCTGTGATAGTCTAGCATCCACATTTGTGCTTGAAAATTTCTGTATTTACATATCACTCTTGATTCTTATAATGTCTATATAATACAATATAGTCAGGGTATGCCATTATGGTTAATCGTTCAACGTTTTGATCTATACCATACCATTTTTTTCATTTACACGACCTTTCTCTTCATACATATAGGCTTTGAAACTGAAATTTATAACAGCAAGCTACAGCAGTCTAAAATCTTATGACAGCAAGAGGGAAATCACAATTATTCACCACCATACCACATTTACACCATCCAAAGCATGTAGGGAACAATAATAATTATTTTAGAGCAAGTACAAACCAAGAAATGAGTTTTTAGAACCCTAGCTGAAGTATAATAATTAATTTTGCAACAACAGCGAACCCACTTACAAAAATGGCCGGAAATAATGATTCCAAGGCCCAAAGTTCAATCCGTAAAATGTAATCAGCCTTATAAATTAGGAACAATCCAAATATCAACAAAGAAAGGAGTGTCGTGCACTAGATATCACCAAAACCTTCCACTATGCAAGTCACCACCCTAGGAGAGGGTTTACAATGAGCTGGAAATGGCATGTTCCCAAGGAAAATCTGAATGTAACACCAAGTGTGACCTCCGTATGAGATCACCAATGAAGAAATGAGGGGTTTTGTCCTCAAATCAAGTGCAAAGAGGGTTTTTGTCCTCAATTGCAAGAGAGAGAAAGTAGTTTTGTGCTCCAACTCCAAGAAAATGAATTCCAAAGCAAGCATGTCCTTCTCCAAGCCAAATGACCCCTTTTATATCTAAAGGTGGTGCCAAAACCAAAATATAATCCTCCCAAAGAGGACCGACCTCCTTGGAGACATATGAGTTCCCTTTTCTTTTATTTTTCAAGTGGCTTTTACACTTTTTCGAACCGACTTGACTTCTCTAAGCTATGATTAGAAAATTACTTTAAAAAATAATACAAAGCTACAAAAGCAACTGAAAATCATGACATTAAATACTTCCCTTGCTCTTTCCCTTTTAGCCCATGGGAAGTGGAATGGGCCCAAGGTCTTTGAAATGAACTAGCCCTGAGAAGGGGACATTACAGTCCTCCCCTCCCAAAATTGCTTGCCCTCAAGCAATTGCAAGCTCACATGCCCAAGTACCATCATGCCCAAGTGTTGAAACATGTTGTAATGCTCAAGGAGCCTGGATCCTGTGCCTGTCAAATGAAAAAGATCTTGCCAAAACAAGCTCCTACACCTGTTGTCCCTCTTCCTATTAATGTTCTTAGGTGGCCTGTGAAGTTTAAAAACTTCCCTGATGAAGAGATCAACCATCACCTCAAACTTGTCATACATTAGCGAATTTATTCTTTGCATGTTCAGTTGTGCTTAAAGCCCTCCAATCTGCTGTAATCTCAGTTTTAGAGCAAAGAATTGATGAATAATCAGCAGCTTGACAAGCTAACACAAACTCCAATGTGGCATCCTTACTCTTCATTCCAATCTTGTCAACCATGGCGGGAGAACATCCTATATTCACCAATATGAATGCAACTGAAATAATGTGGTGGCTGCTAATGATGATGACAACAACATAAATGGTGGCAATTTGGCTCATAGTTGCCTTGGCGGCTGTCATAAAAAATGTCTTCAGCTGAAACTTCTTTCCAACCTTTTTCATCAAGGATTTTTCCTTAATTTGTGCAAACTTACAGCTGTCCTTAGCTGGTAACAACAGTCCTATACCCATTATTTTCATGACCAACAACATAAAAAAATACAGCAAGCACCAAAGTGGAATTTCCTTGCAAAAATCAACAATTTGGGCAATGTAGGGGCTGGCTTTAAGGGTGCGAAACAACCATACAAGTACTGAAAATACCATACTAGCCATCACCAATCGGATAGAACTCCTCATGTGTGAAGGAACTTGTAAACTCCTTTGTATTACCTTTGTTGTTGTTATGCTATCATCTTGTTTCACCTTGTTGCCTTGCTTCTCATATATGTGAATATGCTGGTCTGAATCACACTTATGCTTTTTCTTCTCTTTCTTCTCCATTCTTGGACCTGCACATAGAGAAAACACATTAAAGGAAACAAGAGCTCTCAACATCACTTCTTCATGTCTCATAGATATGTGAACTAGCTCTCTTCCCTTGCTTGCATTCTCCTCAAAATTCCCACTCATATGATGGACTCTCAAAGGTCCATTCATGCTGCCCCAAGCACAGTTGTAGCCTTGCATTTCCTTTCTCAAAATCAGAATGATAGTGGTTGGGATCCACCTTATGACAGCTGCAAATGTTTCAACATTGGTGGTAGGCTGGAGATCCTTCCACCATGTGACCGGAAACTCTTTTATGACTGTCATAAATGTGTAAAGGGGGTTGGAACTGTTGCTGGCAGCGGATAAAGGAATGGTACAACAACTGCCATACTGAAAATACCTTGCAAAAATCAGTAATGTTAGCAACATAGGGGCTGGAAATAACCATACAATGACAGGGAATGCTTCATTAGCAACAACAAATGGAAAATCATTCAATTTTATGATTGAAAGCACTTGTATGGTTGCAAATGATGCAATGTAGCAGCTGGAAGTAGTGATGATTTTAGCCTTCAAGCTGAAAGTTTGGGGCATGGTTGTCCCCATTATGTTCTCCTTTTCCTTGGGAGGTAGTAGATCATCCACCCTTGCTCTTAATTCCTTCCCAAACAACGATAAGGGTGTTGGAATATTTGCACTAACTGATCTCATCAAGTGACCCCTTTCATACATCATGTTAGACCAAGAGAACTTCATCCAACTTGCCAATCTACCTCTATCCAAGGAAAGTACTATCATTCCAACACATGAAATTAGAAAGAGCATCATACCCTGGCTGTAGCACGGTACTTTCTTACTCAACCTTGGGCTTATGGTGGCTGGAAACCATCTTGTAACAGTTGCCAAGACCTCATCAATGACTGTAGGTGGAATATGCATCTTTCTTGTGACAAAATCTTCTTCTATCTCAACAAAATGTATATGGGAGAAACCTGAAATGTGGTGGACAACAGTCCAAAAATTTGAGACAACTCCCATATCCATACCCACTATGTTAAGTTGATAACACATAACCAAAAGATCCCATTTTACCCAAGTCTCACCCTTCTTGAATCTCCAAAGATCACCCGGATCCCAAACTTTCATGTACAAGCAATTTGGAACTTGTATGAAAGTATCTATGTGCCCTTTTCCCCTAAAAGGGTTCTTCACTCTATCACCATTTTCACTATGTTGTCCATGATGACCACAAATTTGTTGTGATATACCATGAGGCATCAAACTTGACATAAGATCATTCCTTTCAACATGCTGCCCATGATGACAACACATCTGAAATGACATAGTAGGAAGCAACAAATCCACAACACTTTCATACCTTTGGTTGTCCTCAACTTGTTCACCTTCCTTTGCCGAATGGAGCTTGTTTGAGATATCTTCAACATCCCCAACCTTGTGACTCGTAAGATTCTAGGTTAGGATCAAGTAATGTCCCCTTTTTAGACCTTAATTAACTATGAATACCTAAAGCCTTTTGTTATTATTTTTCGTAGGCTAAGGGGAAATTAAAAGAGGAAAATAAATTAATATAAGTGGTCCAATGATATTTTTATATTTTAATTGGAGAAAGGACACTTTAAGTATATTTTAATCCGAAAAGCAGAAATAGAATAAAATAATAATAGAAGTAATTACTTTTATTATTAGACGCCAAAGTTGGATAATAATTAAATAAAACAATCTATAATGGGGGCGCCAAGGATAGAGTGGGCTGCATGAGATCAACATCCTATTTTTTCGGAGGTAAAGTGAAGATATTTTTTAATATTGATTTAATCCTATTCTTAGAATGGGGTGCCAACTTGAAGATTTGGAATAAAGTATTATTTTATTTGTTTATGGGGCAACTGCATGTCAATCAGTCTAAAGGGGGCGCCCACTTTAGGAAGAGTGATGGGAGGTTATAAAAGGCAGATTTGGGGTTTATTTAGGACATCTTGGAAATTCATCAATTATTTTCTTTGTCTTGCAAGTAGTTTCAACGTCTGTAATAGCAATAGAAGACGAAATCCCTCATTTGCATACAAGTCTCAGGACGAAAACCCTCATCTGAGCTTGGCAATTCTCCATTCAGGTGTTGCAGTGGTAATTCAGGGTGAAAGTGTTTCACCAGTTCAAAAGTAACCAAACAATTGTATTCAGACACTGATATTTTTTATTTTAGTTGGTTAAAATTCAATAAATAAACTCAGACTGATTTTTTTTCGCATTATGGTTCATTGTTTTTATATTGCAAAATTAGATACACAATTGCCTCTATTATAAAAGTTAGTTTTGTAATACTGCTGCCCTAGGATTTAACAAAACATCCAGATATGTTAGAAATTATTTTCAGGGATATGCACAAAGTAATTCTCAAATTAACACATAAATTTGTAACTTGTAAGATAAGTAAAGACCCCAATTTTTGTTGCTTGGTGCCTGAGTGGATCTCCCTTGGGGTACTACCTCAACCCCAAGTTTTTCTTCTCTAATGGCTGACAAATGTCAATGGAGAGATTATGGAGGGCCTCTCAGCATGCATTGAGAGGATGACACTTGAGGATGACACTCGAGAGGTTCTTTTCCTCACCATTAGCTATCCAAGAGAGATCCACCCAGGCAATGACAACAAAAATTGGGGTCTTTATACTTATCTTACAAGTTACAAATTAGACAATTATCAATTACTATGTAATGTCCTTAAAAATACTTTCTAACAGATCTGGATATTTTGTTAAATCCTAGGGCAGCAATATTACAAAACTAACTTAGGGCAATAACAGCCCCGATAATCTGAGTTTGAAATGATCAAAGGTGGAACAATCAACTCCAAACCTTATTCATCTAGTGGGGCAATCTTCAACCCCAATTTTTTGCTGTCCTCAAACCAGCTCACTATTGGACAAGGTTTTGTTCTCAATAGGTTTTTCAAGAGGGTTAGTTTTTCTTCTCTAATGGCTTCACAAATTTCAATGGATAGATTTGGAGGGCCTCTCAGCATGCGACACTTGAGGTTGAGGCGAGGGACCTCGTTATTTTGGAATTGCAAAATTACAAAGGTTAGGGGGAGGTTCTTTGCCTTACCATTAGCTATCCAAGGGAGACCCATAAGGCACCAGGTAACAAAAATTGGGGTCTTTACTTATCTTACAAATTACAGCTATTTACAATTATCAATTACTTTGTAATGTCCTTGAAAATACTTGCTAACAGATTCAGATATTTTGTAAAATCCTAAGCAATATTACAAAACTAACTAATTAGTAACAGCAGTGATAACCTGATTTTTGTTGATCAAAGGTAGAACAATCAACTCCACCAACTGATTCATGTAGTGGGGTACTACCTCAACCCCAAGTTTTTCTTCACTAATGGCTTCACAAATGTCAATGGAGAGATTATGGAGGGCCTCTCAGCATGGATTGAGAGGATGACACTTGAGGTTGAGGCGAGGGACCTCATTATTTTGGAATTGCAAAATTACGAGAAGGTTAAAGGGAGGTTCTTTTCCTCACCACAAACATGAATAGGTTGGTGGAGACTGATTGCAATCCACCTTTGATCAATTAACTCCCAAATGGGATCAAATTTGACTTTCCCTCAAGCAATTGCAAGCTCACATGCCCAAGTATCTAACTCTTTCCATCCATGGCTTCATAAATGTATGCCCATTGGATTTTGCTCCCCATCCACCAAGTGCAAAACCTTCACCAATGGACTCCAACACCTACAAACAAATTGAAAGTTACAAACTTACAATTAAAGTAAACACTTTTAAAAATTGAAAATAAAGGACTTGAAATTTAAATTGAAGTTGAATTTGCATACTATAGTTGTACTCAAAACCTATCCAAAACTGCTATAACCTCAGATATAGAGAAAAGAATATGATGAATAATCTAAAACTAGACAAGTCAACTAAGGATAAAAATACTTCTAATATGGTAATTCCCCGTTCTTCGCTCTAACCTTGACGTCAATGGTGGGTTAGGACATCCCGTATCCCCAAATATGAATGCAATTGAAATAATGTGGTGGCTGCCAATGGTTCTATGGGCTACTATTTGATAAAAATCAGATTGTAGATGGGCTGGAAGTGAATTGTAATATTCTAGATAAAAATCAGATTGTAGATGGGCTGGAAGTGAAGCGGCTAGAAGACACTTGGGTTTCCACCCAACTAAGTACCTTGGTGGTTGTCATAAAAATTGTCTTCAACTGAACCTTCTTTCCAACCTTTTTCATCAAGGATTTTTTCTTAATTTGTGCAAACTTATAGCTGTCCTTAGCTGGGAACACCAGTCCTATACCTGTTATTTTCATGCCCAACAACGTGAAAAAGGTACAACATATACCAAAATGGAATTTTCTTGCAAAAATCAACAATTTAAGCAATGTAGGTGTAGGGACAACCATGCAAGCACTAAAAATCCCATATTAACCATCACCAATCGAAAAGAACTCCTCACCATGATTGAAGGAACTTGTAAACTCCGTTGCATGAGAGAAAAAGGCGTAATCAAGCGGCTGGTGAAGGTGATGAAAGCGATAACAAAAATCATGCTCTCATTGCTGCCCCAAATGTGTGTAATGTCCCCTTTTTCAGGACATTACTAATATATGGGTTTATCTTCTTTATTTACATTGTAACCCCTTAGCATGCCTAGTGCTACAAGTGGGAGTCTCTTTAGTTAGTTTAATGTGCACATAGGTTAGCTGCTTTTATTTATTTAATTGAAAAATAAATAAAATGCACATAGTTTTAGTATTAAATATTTTATTTCAATGAGAGTTTTTGTTTTCCCTCCAAAAGGAAAAAGGTCGGTCATTGGATATTGCACCCCTTAGTTCTATAAAAGGAGGTTACATTTCCTTTAGAGAGTTATGCTGATTGAACTTTTGAATTTACTCCATGCTTGGAGAAATGGGATGTATGCCTTAATTCTCACTGTGCTCTCTCTCTCATTTGACTTGGAATTGAAGCAAATATGATTTTGATAAGGATCCATTTGTGTGTGTGTTGCATCTAGTGTGTGGTGAATTGCTTGGAAAAGAATTCCTTGCCCTAGGGAATTTGTTTATGGTGCAAATCTGATTATTATTGCATGATTTGGAGCATATTTGTTGGTTTTCAGATCTGCTATATTTTTCAATTAATTTCATAAGTTTTGGAGATGATTTGATGCCTTAAATGTGCTGGGTGACCTACTTTTTTGGGCAAAATTAGGGTTTCGTGTCTGTTGTGCGAAAAATAATTTTGGAATATTATTCTTCATATTTTTGTGGCCCAAAATCCAAAGTTTAAAGGTTTTGCTTGATTGGTTAAACGAAAAATAATTTTAGAAGTTGCAGTAGTTTTGCAGTTGCATTATTAATTGTTTGTGACACTTTTGATGCTTAAATATTGTAGTTTCAGTTCAGATCTGTTCTTGGCATTTTTGTGCATTAAAACAAGCTTTTGGAGGGTGAAAATAGTTGAGGGAAGTGCTGGTTATTAATTTATTAATTTCTGCTAACCCTAGCGCCCAAAGTTGGAAGTTTAGATGCTATTTTGAAGGGGTTTAAGTGCTTAGAAAAACCCGATCTTTAGTTCATTGGAAAGCTCTAAAATTCTAGTTTATTATGCACTTGGTTTCATGCAAAAATATGGAGTAGTGATCGAGTTATGAATTTTTGAAGTTTTCAGCTGTTGGCAACGGATTGAAATTAATTCATTGCTGTAATAAAAAATCAGAGTTAAGAAGAATAAAATTCTGATTGTCTCCACCAATCTAGCTCACCACCTTGACCACTTCCAACCCCATTTGGGTTGTAATCGGTTGACATTGGGCTATTTTAGGTTGATTCAAAAGGATCTAATCCTTCTTGGTTCGATTTGGGTTGAAGTTGTAATTTTCTATTTGTCCAAAAAGGGGACATCACAGTGGTATAAGAGCAACTTTCCTCTACTCTTGTGGGGTTTGTGTTTGCAAATCTGGATACATAGTGTATGAATCATGGGGTTAACAAGTGAAAGAAAAATGAAAATGCAGTTTTACAGATTGGGGACAGGTTAAAAAGCTAGTTAAAAAGCTCTTATTGTCGACCATGATAAAAAGCAGCTTTGGAGAGATTTGAAGGCATTTTAGCAAACCAGATTTGTCATTTCTCTAACAGCAATGTTTTTCTTCATTCATACCACAAAAATCATGGCTCAAACATCAAAGGCAGCTGGTAAAGGTCAAAGGAAAGGCAAGAATATCAGAGTTGGTGCTGCCGCCACTCCGTCCAAGTTTATCCATCTTCATTATTAGTCCATCTGCTGCAAGTGGAGCTGCAATTGCAGTTGATAGTGTTGCAAATGACCCTGCTCTAGCAAGACAAGACGGTCAAGATAAAAATATCTGTTGTGGAAGTATGTAAAAAAACAAGGGCCTGGGGCAAAGGTTGTTGGGGGAGGAAATATTGTTTGAATACGTAATTACTGCCATGTTGAATACAAGAGCACCTACTACCGAGTTAAGGGCCATTTGTCGGGCCTTAAGTGTGGAATTGGCGCATGTAAATCGGCGAATGCTGCCACAATGAAATATGCTGTCAAAAGAGGATGATATTGGCTTGTGAAACGGGGCAGCAAAAAGTAGGACAAACAAAAATGAGGATCCTCTTCCAGTTTTTATGAAGACATACAACATGCTTAGGAGGGGGACTGCACTTCAGCCAGCAAGAAAGATGCCAGCTCCTAGTGGCGGTCCAAATGGATGAGGTTCTTTAAACCAGAACAGCGAGATAAGAGGTCGATTTTACCGTTAGGTTCTTATTCTATCTCAACTTCATTTCATTTAATGTTGCACAGTCTCCTTTGTTGTTGGAGATGTTGCGAGCTCTACTTGAATGGACTTCTACCGGGTATATGCCTATCAGTTTAGAGAAGCTTGAAACCACATTGTTGGTTTAGGCAAAGAAAAAAGGTGGATAAAATCCTAACACCTATTAGAGCAGCATGGCCCTCATCCGGTGTTAGTATTGTTTATGATGGATGGATGGATGCAAGATGCCATCCAGTCATCAATTTCATGACGTCATCCCACAATGGACCAGTCTTCTTGAAAGTGCTATGGATGCTCTTGGGAAATACAAGGATGCACAATATATGGGTGAGTTGTTCATTAAATTCATTGAAGATGTAGGTGTTAATTCTTGAGTGCAAATTATCACAGATAATCACTTGTTTGCAAGGCTACTGGCATGATTGTGGAAACTAAATATCCACAGATATTTTGGACACCTTGCATTGTTCATTCTTTGAATTCAGCACTTAAATCTATTGCTTCAGATGTGGCATGGATGGGAACTCTCATTGATGATGCACGCCATATCCGTAATTTTGTACAAAACCATACCAATGCCCTCACAATCTACAAAGAGTACATAAATCTATCATTGTTGAAGATTGCAGATACTTGGTTTGCCTCTTCATTCATCATGTATAAGAGGTTGAGGGAGGTCAAGAGCGCTCTTGGGGCCATGGTTATTTTAGAGTTTTGGTCTTTTTGGAGAAAGACAGATCAAAATGCTTCAAACAAGGTCAAGGATACCTTGCTAGTTGATGGATGGTGGGATAGGGTAGATCTTACCATTAAGATCATGGACCTTATCATTTCTTTGTTGTAGATTGCAGACATGGACCAGCCCATCTTAGGAGAGGTTTATGAGGGGCGAGACTCCATCATTGAGTCTGTGAAGAATGTTATTGTACAAAATGAGTGCCCTGGGTATTGGACTTCAACAAAGATCTTTTTCACCACCATATGAGATATTCTTATCACCAAGTGGGAGAAAAATTGCACCTTTCATGCATTGCTTGGCTCACTCGTTGAATCCCAAGTACTACAGTCCTTGAGTGCATTCAATGGTCAATTCCCTCTGCAAGTGGGCCTTCGCGCGAATTCCCTCCTCACATGGACCGAGAGATTTCAGAGGGGAGGAAGGTAGCATTTAATAGGATATATCAAGACAGAGCATCCCTTGATGAGGTGGAGCAGGGCTTCGTAGAGTTTTACATTGGCACTAGGAGATTTGGAGGCTAAGATGTGCTCAAAGACAGGGGGTTAAAAAGCCCTATGCTTGGTGGGGAACCCATGGGGCAGCGTGCCCTATTCTACAACAGTTAGCCATGAGGCTCCTCTCTCAGGTTACTTCATCCTCTTGTTGCGAGAGGAATTGGAGCACATATGGGAATTTGCACACTTTGAAGAAGAGCAGGCTTCAACAGTCCAAAGCAGAGAGAATGGTGTATGTGCACTCCAACCTCCGTCTTATTTATAGGCAGAGGGATGAGTGGTTGAAGGGAAAGACAAAGATGTGGGATGTATTTTCTGATGATATGGGTTTGGACAACAACGTTGAGTTGGCATTAGCCAACTTGGATCTTATGAACCAGTGCTAGAGCCAGTCACTTTTGATGATGGTGATCCTCTTGAGGGGTCATCCTCCACACGAGCATATGCAAATCCTAGATTGGATATAGAGGAGGATGGAGGAGAGAGCAGTGGCAGTGGTGGTGATCTTGATGATTTTGACATGGAGGACTACTGACGAGCTATGAGATTCTTCCATCTACGATTCTAGTATCTATCCTATTTTGTATTTGCCATTGGCATTCCCACCTATAGTATCAGTTATCCTAGCTCAGTTTTTGGTAATCTTGAAAAGGTTTTTAAGGAGAGTTTCCCTGTTCTCAGCTTCCTTTCTATTCACCTCCCCTTTGTTGTTGCCTTTGACATTGAGCTCCTTGATGGAGTTAATAAGGGCGTTTTGCATGCTAAATCCATCAACAAGGAGATTGTTGTTGTTTTCCACAATCTCCAATATTATTTCCACATGCTTGCCAGTTTTGAGTGACCTTGTCAACCTTGTTATCTTTGAGATATTTGACATTCTTATCATATCACCCTAAAATATTTCCTAAGTGATTTAATCACATCATTTTGAAGTTCAAGAACATTGTGAACAAAATCCTTAGAATTTCTTATCAATATTCTTTCATGAAGAAATAAGACAATGTGCAACCATATCACCATTTGAACCCCGTTGAATGTTGTCCATGACATTACTAGTTCCTTCAATGCTTTTTCCCTTTGTTTTCATGAATTCTAATAACCCTAGTAGCGTGGATCTCCTCCTCCTAACCTTATATTGATTATATGGCTAATATCGGATGGGGCATTAGGAAGAATGGTGGGGGAAGGGTTACATTTTAGATTTAAGTTCATGAAATGGAAATCGATAAGGAGAGTGACAGCTTGGTGCAGGGGATGGATTCTGTTTCCCTATTTTACCTCTTTAATAGAAATTTCCCAAAGTTAGAAGAATATAAAAAGGGAATCTTAGCTGGATTCTATCTAGTGAAAATGGTTCAATAACACCAGATGATAAGTGTTGATAAGGTGGAAATTACATACAAGAGCCACATACTTAATGAGGATTTTGACCACCTCATCATAAGGATTAGGGATGGAGGAATGAATAAAACCACCATGAATGGCCTCCACTTTCTCTCCCTCTGTGAATAACTTAGCTTCATGTTCATCTGTATTGCATGTACTCTTGTATAATTTTTGTGTCATTCATGATCAACCCTATAATGAAATCAATCATCTCCTCAGTAATAATCCATCTTTGGCCTTTCATCATCATAGTCCTATCTTTCCAAGCTGCCCTGAAATTAGTGGAAATATGAGGGTCACAGACCCTGATTCACTCCAATAAAGACATGAAGTTTCTAACACCCAAAATTCTCCAAATACCTAATCTTCCCTCCATTTTTTGTTAAAATGTGGTTCAACATGACACAAATCTCCCCCCATAGCTTTACCTAGAAAATTGTTTCACAAAAACAAGTAGAAAGAAGGGTTTTTAAATATTTGAGAAAAGGAAAATATGAAGTGCACAATAAGAGAGAATAAAAAGGTTGTCACCACATGGATATAAAAATGATTATTGATGGAAAATTTCCCATGAGAATGGAAAAAGATCAGGATGTGCCAAGTGTGTCAAAATAAAATTATATCCTGGAAGTGGTACGAACTAGAAAAGCTATGAGATATTTTTATTTTCATTATTAACTATAGTCACAATATCCGAAGGGATATCATCAATCCCTATGCACCTATACAACTTGGTAAATTTAACCCCAAGACTAGCGAAATTGTTTGCAATTTTACTACCTTCTCTAAAAGTGTTGGAGATATTAGTATGGGAGAATGATTATTCTAATGAAATGTCAAGGTTATTATGTTAGTTTGAATTGGGTCATTTTAAGTTTATGCTTTAGATTTTGAGTGGGATTTTGAATTAGGCGTCTGTAATGTCCCCTATTTCAGATTAAAAAATTAAAATAAAAGAAAATCGATTTGCACATGTGAGTTTAAAAATCAAAATATATTTGTGTGCAAATCAATTTTAAGAGAGAAAATCGATTATCTTGAGATGATAATTATTTATTTTTGGAGGTAAAATTAAGTAACCAAGCAAGTCGTATTTTTTTGGGATTATTTAATAATTAATATTTGGAATAAATTGATTTATTCTAAGCGTGGGTCGATTCATATAGACATCATTTAATTTAATTTCCCCATGCATTTAATATTTGTTTTGAGTGTGATTTCTAGGCACTTTTTAAACATAAGATTCTCTCCTAGATTTTGGCGCCAAAAATGGAGAAAGAACTTTGGAGATTGAGCAAGGAGAAGATATAAAAGAAGATGACGAACACTCTTTTTCACATTGTTGACGGTCATTGTAACTTATCTTCATGCTTGAAGAGGGATGTATGCCCACTTGTGATAAAAAAATAAAAGGTGTTCTCTCAACACCACCCATTGTGAAGTGTGTGTGCCCTTGAGAGCTTGAATTGATAAGTTATTTGTATTTCTATTCAATATAAGTGAATTCGCAATTGTTGTGAGAGTTTGTGATGTTATTTGGAGAGTTTTTCGAGCTATCATTTGATTAATAAATTCTAGAAAATTGCTGCTAGTTTTGTCATGATATAAATCGATTTGTTGAAGGGAGATTTATGGTGTTTTGAATGTTATTTTTACAAGAATAAAATCTGAACTGTTTTTGTTTATTATTCTATGATAAATGCACTTATTTCATGATGTTTGGAGCTTGCTAACACTGCTGAAATTTTATTTAATGCAAGTCGACTTACCTGGGCATTTATTAACAGTGTTTTGGAAGGGTTTGAAGGGCTTTCGATCTGCTGTTATAAATTCCTTATCGCAGATCTGAAACAACATTTATTGGGCTGAGAAGTGAAGGGAAAATAGCTGAAAATAAATTTAATTATTTTTTCCTAACTCTAGTGACTTGTTCTGCAGATTCGGGGGCTGTTATGAGTGGGTTTCAATGGGTGAAAAATTCTGATTGTTGGTTCTTTTGAAAGCTCTTAATTTAATTTTTCATTTGCAATTTGTTTCATGCAAAAAGAGTTCTTATTAAGGAAGATATCAATTTTTGAAGTTTTCAGCTATTTTCCAGCATTGTAAATTTATTTTTCTACTTCTGCAATTTTGTTGGTTAAAGAAGTGATAATTCCGATTAGATAGCCCATTTGAACCCTTACCTTGGCTCACTCCAACCTCATTTGGGTTGTATTGAAGCCGACACTGGGTTAGTTGAGGTGAACCTAGATGGGTTTCTCTTCTAAGTTTACTTATATTGCAAGTAGATTAACAAAATTTAATTAATATTCCAAAAGGGTATATTACAACGTCTGATAAGAAAAAGGGCGATCGAGATGGGGGAGAGTCTCATGCTTCAGATTCTGACCCGATAGGTGTTGGACAAGCTGGGGGACCCAAAACCATGTCAGCTGGTATTGTTTCCAAGCAGAAAGCTGATCCGGGGGACCCTCTCATATAGGTAGAAATAAAGCATCATATCAATGAAAACAATCAACATTTCTCCATCCCTGATGTTGTGATCAACAAAGCCATACAGAGAAATAACATTGCGTTGATAGGTATGTTTCTTGGCCCCATACCCAACATTGATGTTATTAGAAGATGGGCGACCTGAAAATGGAATCCGAAAGGAAATATGGATATATCTATATGAAAAAAGGATTTTTTCTCATTCAGTTCAACAATTTGGATGATTGTACCCATGCGTTAGTTGGGGGCCCTTGGTTTCTAGGGACCATGGGGCTTTTCCTTAAATGATGGTCCCCTGTTTTTGATCCAGATAAGGAGAATATGAATGTCATGCCATTATAGATAAGAATGCCTATATTGCCTTTAGAATTTTGGGATGAGGATGTGATGATCGGAATAGCTAAATCTTTTGGAACCGTGGTTGCTTTTGATGGGGCCACTAAAACCAGATCCAGACTAACATGCTAGATTTTGTGCAAATGTAGACATTGAAAGGGATTTCCCAGATTTTATTCTTCTACATTCTAAAGTGGGTGCCTGGAAACAACATCTGGAGTATGAAACAAATATTTTGAGAAGTAGAAAATGTAGTACACTGGGACATAACACAAAATATTGTCCTAAAAACAATGCACTTTTGGGAACAAAAGAGAATAAGAACATGATGAAATGGAAGGAGAAGGCTATAGAAAATGAGAAAACTACAGAGGAGGAAAAAAGGGACTACAATCCTTAGGACATTACTGCCTTGAATAGTAACACTGAGACTGTATTTGATATCCAAAATATTTCTGAAGAGGGAGAAATAGTTCCACAAACTCAATCGGAAGACTTGCTTATGGCTAATATAGACACAAATAAGGACCTGAATGACATTGAGGATGGCATTGTGGTGGTTCACGAGACTTTATTTTTGCGATGACAAGTGGAATTTAGATATTAATCAACAAAAAAAAGATAATCTTCAAATTCAAATTGCTCAGATCAGACAAAAATATGGGGAGAAAGTGTGTGATTACATCTTGTATGGGGAGGAAGAAAGAGATTGGAAAAGGCTCTCTATTGAAGGATCCAATGACAGCGACAAAGACAATTTGAGAGTTCTTCAAAACATGATGTCCAATATCTTTATCACTAACAAGAGTAAAGTTGATGAAATACTCTGAGAGGCTTCTTATGATGACAACTACAACGTTAATTCTTGTTACAACAGTTTGACTCAGACCCAGAATCCTTTGATTCAGTGGAATAAAATATGGATCAAAGAGCTCGCTCCAAAAATTAACTTATTTTGGTGGCTGGCCATTCAAAATAAAATTCTCACGGTGGATAATATCATAAAAAGAGGTCAAATGACTCCTAACAGATGTATTATGTGCAAAGTCGGGGAAGAAAATGTTAATCACCTCTTTATTCACTACCAATTTGCCAATAGCCTGTGGGGTCTCATTTTTGAAAAACTTGAGATTAAGTGGGTCTTCCCTTTCTCTCTGGAGGACCTCTGGACTCAATGGAACTTTCGTTATAAACGCAAATGTTTGAGAATGTTTTGGAATAGCATTCTCCCGCATGCTCTCTAGGTCATTTGGAAAGAAGAAACAAAAGAATTTTTTATGGCCACAACTCTTCTGGCAGCACTGTTTTCAGAAGACTGAATTTGATGATTAAAGAGAAATTTAGTATAACCATACTTTCAAGCAAAGAGAACTTAATGGAGAATGAGATCAGAATTCTTGCAAGATGGAACATTCAGTTTGATAAGAACAAAGCTTCTAGTGACCTCAGACATCCTAGGAATGAGACCAAATGGATTCACCCTCATAATGGGTGGGCTAAACTTAACTTCAATGGCGCCTCCAAAGGAAATCCTAGAAAGGCAGGGGTGTGGAGTCATCAGGGACAATAATGGGAAAATCATTGCTTCCTATGTAGGTAACTTGGGAACTCAAACAAATCATTATGTTGAAGCCATGGCTGTAGTATGGGGGATTGAATTGGATCATCAATTAGGTCTCAGATGTCTTTGGTTGGAAGGGGACTCCCTCAACATCATTAATTTCCTTCTCCTAAAATCCGCTCCGAGTTGGACCATTAGCAACATTGTTAATGAGTCTATTCACATTCTTAAATCAGTTATTTTAATTCACTGAATGAGTATCTACTATTTATTTAATACATTTGTATTTTGATGACATCAAATGACTCTATGAGAAAACTGTAGTTTATGGTTCTAATTTCTAAACCTCTATTTTCTATGTATTCATTGTTCAACATTCTAATTTCTTGTGTGTTTGATCATGATTCCTCATTGATGTAGTAATTAGTTGTAAGTTGTATCAATCTTTTTTATCATTCTAATTTCGTTTATGTCTATATTTCATTTTTGTATTTGTAATTTGCAATTCTTTATATATATATATATATATATATATATATATATATATATATATGTCTGCCATGTCTTGTTTTTTGGGTCGAAGTGTCTTGTGTCAGATACTCATATTTGCATGTCTCGTATCCTTGTGTCAGGTGACATAGCCTATCATGCATATGTTTCCTAATTTTCAATTAAAAAATATTTGCCTACAACAATATATATCTAGGAGTTCTCATTCTTTAAAACACCCACGCGGTGAGTATTGTCCTAATACTCCTCATGACTCGTTGTTTCATACTCACGAGTTCTTTCATAAAAATACTTGGTTTCAAAAATTTGTAGTGAGTACTCGACAACCCCGCAAGAGCTCACTGAGTTTTCCAACTATGTGCCAAACTAGGTCAATGGGAAGAAAAGTATATTCAGTTACAATTAAAAAGGTCTAGGATAAACAAGAACCCTAGGCGCTTAAAAATTGAGTGTTAAAACACCAAAACATTGAAAGAATTAACTAGAGGAGCTAAACCCAAAGTAGTTATTACCCTAAACCATGATATGCAAATACAAATATAAATAGCCATGTGAGGGGCAAAACCCTGAAGGGAAATGAGGAGCATATGAAACATAGAGCAAAGAGCAAAGAGCTAAAGGTCTATTTAAAGCTATTTTGGAAAGGTGCCAACTTTTATCTTTTCGTGGTTAATGATTTTTTTTTAATTAATGTTGATTTCTCTAATCTAGGGATATTTTACATACTTTGTTTTTCCTTCTATCTTCTTAATCCCATGTGAACCGTACCACCTATGCTGCTAAACCATATATCTAACAATAAAATATGTCAAAATGTAATGTCACTTTTCCTCCAAAAGTGAAGACAATTGAGATTTCTGGGCAGACCTTCTCCATGGTTAGAAAGAAGAATAAAGAAAGAAAATAATAAAAGAAGAAGGCAGCGACTTAGCAATCATATTTTAATAATTATTAAATAATAAGGGGTCGACCAAGCAAAAGACAAACAACAATTAATGTAAAGACAAATCATAATGAAGGGGGTCGATTAATGAAGAGTCATGTCTTTTGACCTTTGGCGCCAAGCATGGGATATTATAAATAAGGGTTTTGGGGGATCATTTTAGCATGTCATTATGAATATGGAAATCTGAAAATTGTGAGTGTTTCTCATCAATTCCTATTGGGACGCAAAACCCTTTAGAGGTCTTATTCTTGGGACGAAAACCCCATTGAATCTGACTTTAAACATTGTAATCATTACATATTATTTGAATTCCAAATATTATATATATTCAGATTTATTCTGTGAATTCCAGTGGTACGACTTGCATTAGAATTGGAATAATTAATTGTATGTGGCAAATAATATCATAAATCTGCTCCTAAATAGGTCGCTTTGACATTAGAAGGCTTATTTTACAGTTTGCATGCAATCCGGAGACATTTTCATGCAAATCGAACCCATTTCCCAAGGCTGTGTTTTCCCAGAAATTCCAGTTTATAACAGAAGTACGATTTGGGCTAAAATCACTTCGATTTGGTCTGTGAAATCAATTGCATAGTATTTGATATTTATTAATAATTGTTTAATAATCATTGTTGGAGAATTTGGGCACATTTTCTCATGAAATAACTCTGCTGCAATTTTATACCAGAACTCTGATTTTTTTTTGTCTAAGTCCCAAAAAGGGATATTTCACAAAACCATCCCTTTCTATAGTAGACTTACATGCCTTCTTGCTCTACGAAACTGTACATTTATCAGTTTCCCACAACTTAGTTTCAAAACAATGTTTTGTATGTAAATAAATCTGAATATTGTTTTAAAGCTTGAACATGCTCATGTTGGATGAGATCATTTGTCTCACTTTTATCTAATGAAGCTGGCGAACTTAATGAGAATTGCCCGATGCTCATTTATTTGTTGTATATGGAGGAGAAGTATGAAGACCTTATCCGCTAGATTTTTTCCTTATAAAGAAAGAAATAAAAGGAACATTAAAGAAGAAATAATGTGAATGTCCATGAATGACCAAAGGCTCTCAGTGGGACTAAAATTAACACTAATCAAGATACATTCAAAAAGGGCGTGTCTACAGAAATAATTTCTATAAAAAAATGAAAAGAGAGTTGCAGTACAAAAATAAACAAGAGGTTTACCAAAAAATACGTAAATGCGAAAATCTTAAAAGCTGGGAACTAAAAATTACAACATAAGATAATCCAAGCTACAACATTCATCCTAGAGGCTACAAAATAATCACTACCATCTATAATGAGGAGATGGTTGACGTTAAATATTCATAGACTGTACAAGTTGTAGGCCCCCTTGGACAAAATCAACCTCCTCATTTGAGATGTGGGAAGCAAGCTTCTCTAAAGAGATGGGACCTGGGAAAGAGTGTCTCTCTTGGGGCTATAACTATTCAACCAAAGGCTTAATCTTTCGAGTTATATATTAAGCTGAAAAATAGTAATATTATCCATACAGGGTGGTTGTATATCAAATTATGTGTGGATGTAAATGGATAGTGTGCGTCACATGTTCTAGTATAATAGTTTGAGCTTGTTCAATATATGCTTATTGAACTGTTTAAAGAATAGGTCATCAAACATTAGAGCCCTATAGTATCTTGGGTTTGATAATGTTATTAAAAAGGCACATATTTGAAAGGATATTGTAGTAATTGAACAAAAAGTACCAATGCTTAAATATCTCTTAGTAATGATTAAAGAGCGGCTTTTAGGATGAACGATTAATCATTCAATTGTACTTCCAAATATGTGTAGCTATAGGAATCTCAACTAGTGATAATAATTTGTAAGAGTTTCTACACACGTTTCTCATCATTGTAAGTAAACATTATTCTAATTTCACTTGTCTTGTATGTTTGAAGCATTTGTACAAAGACATATATAATGATAAACTATATCATGTCTAAACTAATACAAAATGATTGGAGATAAGTTCCAACACACCCAAATTCAAAACTAGTGTTTCCTTGTTATGAATTAACATGGTCTTAACTTGGATGTATCGTGCCACATTCAAATCATTTCTATAGAGATAATGAGAACCTCTAATATGATGTTTACATTGAAGATGCCCTTTATGTGAATTCTATTTCAATGGGTCTTAAATGTACACCAAGTCATAATAGTTCATCAAAAGTTTTAGGACTCCATCACTAAGAGATAAAATCAAGATCAAAGTCTAGGAATACAAGCTAATAAGAAGGGGGTAAATCCTAGACAAATAAGAATATACAAAGCTATCTAATATAAAACTAAACTACAAATGAACAATCCCATGCTAAAAAGAGGATTGCCAATAGATTCAAGAAAAGGGCAATGATTAATGTCCTGATGTTGAGAGTGAATTGTCAATCCTTGTATCCTATCAAAGAAGGATCCCATGCGAAAAAGAGGATTCCAATAGATTCAAGAAAACAACATCGATTAAGTTCCTGACCTGGAGAGAGAATTGGCAATCCTTGTGCTTTGGAGTATAGGCGATGAAGCTTAGTTGATCCTCTACTCCAAGTGTGAGAAAATGAGGTCTGAGGTTCCCTGGTAGCCATTCTTAGCTGGGGCAGTCTTCTCATTGATCATAACCGTATGATCTATAGATTGTCGTAACCAACAAGAGTTTGACACGCCCAATAGCTGAAAGAGGATCAATGAAGGAGGTAATTGATTTGATGGTCCTAAAAGCTCTTTGTAAGGCTCAAACTCTGGAATAATTGCTTCATGAAGGTAATGGGCCAAACACCTTTGGTCTCAATAATAGAACAAGGTAGTGAACATTGTTGTTGACCTAGGAGACTCAAGGGGCTAACTCTATGTGAAGAAAATACTGCTAAATACATGTATCTCTCTTGATGTGAAGGAAAATCACAAAGGAACCAGAGTCTATGAAATTAGAAAAGAAGCACAAAGATATGCTGAAGAAGTAAGTTGGTCTTGAAATTCCAACATTGATGTCTACTAGAGAGACCCAAATCTTGGTATGTGAAGTCAACATTGAGTTAGCGGTAGCAGTGAAGTTGGCAGGTTGACAGGTTTTACTACATGTGGTTTGTACTACGAGTTCTTTCTATAAAAAGAACCCGTGGATTCTAAATTTGTATGATTGTAATCATTAGAGCTAGTGTGTGGTGAATGCCATTGCTGTAACAATGGATTTATTCCTGAGTATTAAAATACTGAGAGACCTTTGCCCGCGGTTTTTTCTTGGTACATTACTAGGTTTTCCAGGTAACATCTATGTATGTGTGTTAGATCTTTTTTATTTCTTATTGCTTTCACTGTGATTGTTTTTCTCTGCACAAGTTATTTTTCTAACACCAAAGGGCTAACTCGCTTTGAATAACATAGTGCTAAATACAACAATCTCTCCAGACCGAACGGTTAATAACCAAAGGACTAGAGTCTGTGAAGTTAGAAAAGCTGCATGAAGACACTCTCAAGATAGTAATTTGGGGTACCAAACATAGCTTTGATAATGCTTCGAAAAATTACTCGTTTAAAACAGATTATCCATTGGAGCATGATAATTTGCACTTTCTCAACACATGCATAACCGAGCTGCCCTAAAATGGGGCTCCAAACCTTTGATCCATACATGACAGTGGTTTTATGCTTTGTTGAATAGATGCATTTTGAAGGGATAGCTTGGAAATGTATTTGGAAGCATACATTTCATAACATTATTTGTAGTGTTATATTTTGGGTGCCTATGTTGGAATACGTGAACAAGGAAGAATATAGAAGATTAGAATTTACAAAGAACGGATGAAGAGAAACCAGAATGCACACATTATCATTGTATGACCGTCATTTCATTATGTGAAAGATGGTTACAATGTGGTTGATGGCTACAACCAAATATTAGTTAACGTGTAACTCATAACTAAAGCCTTATATTCTAATAGCCCCTCTTAAGGCTTACCCTACAAAAAACAAAAACAAACATTCTAACAAAGCTAGAACCAAACAGAACTATGTAATCTTCAGAGGCTTTCACTTTGAAAGTAGTGCTTTGACTAGGTAGGGCTACATCAAGCTGCTTTGTGACCTTCGTAAAGGTGTAGCTCTCAAGCTGAATTCCCGAGTTCTCGGATTCCACCTCCCCAAACTCCTGAATCACAAATCTCCCAAATTATTGGACAACCATCCTTGTTGAGCCATCCACAATCTCCATCGAGTCGTCTCATGACCCTCATGAGGGTATAATTCCCAAGATCCACAGTCTCCTAAACTATCCGAGCAACCATCCATACCGAGCTCCATCTACCCTGTATCCTTTCGTGCCTTCAAATTTTGGAGCATCTTTATAATACATAGTCGTCATTGTCTGCACCACCTTCAACATCTGGTGGGTCTTCAACCATGGCTATATTGGCTGCATTTGATTTGCTTTTACCCTTGAGCACATCATTGGCTCGAACACAACAATCCCATGCTGCGTGACCTCTTTTCTTGCAATAATGACGTTCGATCTCCCATTTATCTTTAGCTAACCTTATATGACAGTTTTTGGGCCTAGAAGAAAATGCAGTTTCTTGTTCAGGATCACCTTCTGCATCTTTTGCAATTGTCCGCTTTTCTTTATCTAGAAGAGATGCAATTATATCATCTAGAGATACGGGTGCTTTCTCTTTCCCATTTCCTATGCCCCACAATTTTTTACTCATAAGTTGCATTTGTATTTTCACTTTTCATGTATGAAAATTTAGACCAAAATATTATCATCTAGAGATATGGGTGCTTTCTCTTTCCCATTTACTATACTCCACACATATTTATTCATAAGTTGCATTTGTATTTTTACTTTCCATGTATGAAAATTTAGACTAAAATAATTTTCTATTGGAATGTAATGTCCCCATTTTTGAAGACCCTTAGCCTATCATTCCCCGTGGGCTTTAGGGATGTTGCAAGGGGAAAATTATATTAAATAATTTTATAATATTGCCTGGAGAGTGATTTTAATCATTTGACATTATAAAACAATATTTATTTAATTATTTAATATTTATGGAGCAAGTAATTATTTAATTAAATTCCCAAAATGCAAATTAAAAAGGGGAATTAATTAAATAATATTTAGGTGGCTTTTAAATATTAAAATCACCCTTTTTAAAAGGGGACGCCACACCTAGGGAAAATAAACTGCTTTTATTTAATAATTTCCCTCTCCTAGGGATTTTCAAATTTTGTGCCTCCTTGCTTATAAAAGGAGTGCTAGGATCATTGTTAGACTCATGTTATGATGATATTTATTTTATGCTCCATGCTTGGAGTTGGGATGCATGCCCATTAAAGCTTTCTCTCTCTCTCTCTCTCTTGCGTGGGAAGTTAGTAAGCTGGTTTGATCAATTGAAGTATTCTCTCTTGTTCCATTTGTTGAGTTATCTTGTGTTGAAGTATGTTCTTTGTATGATTTATGCTTGCAAGCATTGACGACTTGTTTGGATAAGTGGTGCATTTATTTGAGGAGGATATTTGGATGTTATTGATGATTGTTGGGTGTTTTATGATCTGATTTTTAATGCAGTAAACTTATTCTAACCCTAGCGACTGGGTTGAGGATTTTGGGGGCTGTTTTGGAGGGTTTTCGGCTGTCACAAAATTCAGATCTTTAGTTCTTTGGAAAGATCTTAATTTATAGAACAATCTGCATTTTATTTGGTGAAGAAATATTGAGTTTTGAGTGAGATATCAATTTTAGAATATTTCAGCTGTCTGCAGGCTTTTCTGGGTACGGTAAATTAATATTTATTTCAGATCTGCAGTTTGGGGTTGATTTAATATTGCATTTGATTATATAAATTAGGAGGAATAAGGATAAATTGATTTCATAATTTTTGGAGGAGTTTTTGTGCCCTAAAAGTGTTGGGCGACCTACTTTTTAGGTCAAAATTAGGGTTTCGGGTTGGCTGTGCGAAATCTGATTTTTGCATATTGTTCTTCATATTTTTGTGACCCAAAATCCAAAGTTTGAAGATTTTTGCATGAACGGTTAAGCGGGAATTAATTTTTGAAGTTTGCAGCAGTTGGGGTTTGGAAATTAATTATTTACAGCTGTGTGTGATCAGATTTGTGTTAATTCCTAACTTGTCCTAAAAGGGGATATTACAGTGGTATCAGAGCATGTTCTTCCACCCTTGTGGGTTTGACATTGCTTTTGGATCATGGATTTGCTAGTGACGGAGGTAACATGAAGGGACAAGCTTCTAGATAACTTGGGAAAAGCTCAAAAAGCACCTTCATTCCATCAAAGGATGTATTGCTCAACACTCTTGAAGAAGATAGTGAGTTGCTTTTATGCTTGATAGAGCAAGATGATTATGGTTCTATGTCTTCCAATTTTAGACTCCTTGGTGATGTAGTTGGCTAGGCACGAATTGTTGGATCATGAAGATGGGGAAATAAGAATTATGGTCATCACTTTGCATTAGTGAGTTATGCGGATTGCAGCCCCAAATTGCCGTATAGTGATGCCATCATGGAAGACATCTTGAGGTCATGGTGGGAAGTTTCCAAGGCCTTTGGGACCTTGCAAGCCCTTGCTTTGGTAAGAGGGTTAGTATTTTAAACACTATGGCAAAGGTGAGATCTTGTGTGATAATGATGGACCTAGAATGTAATGATCTTATTTCTCACATGTTTGAGGTGTTTTTTGACGTTACATGTAATGATCACACTCAAGAGGTATTGGTTCCATGCAAACCATTATGTCTTTGGTATTAAATGAATATGAGAGTTCCCCAACACAATTGCTATCTATGTTGGAGGAAGGATTGAGTCAAGAGGCATCATGTGTTGCTCATACGCTAGCCCAAGGTGTTCTAGAGCAATGTTCAAGCAAAGTAAAGACTATGATTCTCCAAGGTATGAGTTCTTTGGTTTTTAATGATACATTATTGGTATCTAATGACTTGCATGGAGTTGGAATTTGCACAGAAGAAATCAGATTTAACTCAAGAGGAAGAGAAGGAAGAAGAGCCCTAGATGCAAATGAGCAAGGTAAAAAGTTATTGTTGATTGAAGAGGTTTCTTTGCCTTTCATTTGATCACATGCATGTTGATAAAATAATCATGGGAGAGGAGCCCAAGAGGGAAAAGAAATCTGATTTGCAAGCTTGCATGGACAAGCAAAATGAAGGTAGCTAAGAGGTAATCCATGGTCATTCTTTTGTTGTTACTAATGCTACTTGGATTGACAATGAATGCTACTTGGATTGACAATGAATGCAAGGATGAGAGGATGAATGATAGGAAAGAAGAAGAGACATTTCCGAGCACTCTAGACCATTCTCAACTTGTTGGTCCGTATGGTATTGCTGTACATATGCAGCGAAAAATAGTGAAGGAGGAGCAGCCAAGGTCACTATTGAGTGATCAAACACAAGCTTCAAAGGGGCAGCCAAGGGTAGACCTCAATATGGCCCTAAAGGGGTCTATTTCACCATATCTCCCTCCTCATAAAAGGCAACCACTTAACAACTACATTGAGGTAATAAATTATTCCAAGTTTGATTTGGCTAGTACTAATGATGAAGTTGTTGATGAGCATGTGCATGATAAAAAGGAAAAATCAGATTTGAAGGATAGCATTCACCTTCATCATGAGCCATTTGAAGGACAAGAAGGGAGTATGAGTCTCATGGTTACTCCAAGTCATTTCCTACATGACACAAGCATTGGTGAAGGAGAAAAAAGGGGTTTAGATGAAGAAAATGATGAGGGAAAGAGCGCTGTCCTAAACTCAGAAATTCTGAGTTTTGTAGATGTTGGGGGCAGCCCAAGGTATGATTTTTCATGTTTATTTCCTCCTTATATGTTGAGCTTTGATGAATATGAGTATGAGCATGTTAGATGGATGGATAAGAGGTATTTTGGTCATACTATTGTTGATGTTTTTGCTCCTAACACTTGGGTGCATAAGTGTCAACATGGCAAAAGGAAAGGGATGCCTAAGACTCCTACAAATGAAAATCATGACAGTAAGCTTGCTGGCCTGTGTATAACAGCAGTCATTAGGGAGCAAATAAGTGTGTTTTCTCTTCTAGAATCAAGTTCTAAGGAAGCTCCATGCACATGTCAAGTAAAGGTACATAATTACAAGGTGAGAAGTGATGTTTTATGGTGCGAAAATGTAATGAGCAGCCCCAAGCATGATATTTTAGATTTATTTTCTTTATCCATAAAGAAGGTACATGGGCACAATCAAAGGTTTGAAGTTCCTTGGGTTTACGGTGATATGGTTTATGGATGCATGAATTATGGTTTCTCTTTTTATATGCATGGTGCAACAAAAATAGTGAGATGTCATCCCTCTACATGGCATGGAGAAGTAAATAACAAGTTGTTTGTATTTACTAGTGCTCATAAGATGATTAAGATGGACATTCTATTGTTCTCATACCTTGATAAAATTCAGTTTTTGATTGTTGAGGTCATAAGAGGAAGGTACGAGCATCATCTATTCATGTTTGAGTTTGCATCCAAGAGGAATATGTGCATACTTAACATTCACACTGCTGTAATGTACATTTTTGGTTTGTTTGAGGACATGTTAACATGCTTACAAAAGGATTTAGTCACATGGTACGCTGATTTTCAGTTTGGAGCATCATTGGTACATGTTACAGGTTCTTCTTTTGACCATTTAGCACTTATTTTACATTGGGAGCAGCGAAGAGGAAGGTTTGGTGTTGAGTTGTCATGTTATGTTCTGAGAAAAAAGGGTAAGCATGTTGTATTTTCAGCCATGATAGTGAGAAGTACCACATTTGTCATGAGATTCACTTTGAATCAGCTCTATATCATGCATATGATTGAGTTTCAGCATTTGTTTTCTTGGGAACAATGTATTGAGGGTTGTGATGATGAAGAATGGATCACATGGGCTTCACATGGCATGGTAAGAGTCTCATTTTCAGCTGTGCATATGGATGATTTTCAGATTTTTATTATAGGGAGTGAAATTTCAGTTGCATGGGGGCCTATTGCTTTTACTAGATGGTTGCTCATTGATGTGGGAAAAATAATTTGGAAACATGATAGTTGTCCTCTAATTTCTATGGATGATATCACCTCCATAATTCAGAATTTTCACATGTATTCGATGACATGGGTGATGATACTTGATGTTGACTCATGGGTGATTATTTCGGGGTGGAAACCAGCCACTCCAATTCTGATTTTTGGAGATTACAACAGCACTTGGGGCCACATAACAGAGTTTGGGGGCAGCCCATACATGGAGGAGTTGTACATGCCATGGAGACACATTGGAAAAGTGTTCTTCAACACTTATTTTTCTAATTTGTTTGCTTCATGCGCAGGTTTGAAGAGGAAATTACAACAGACTACACTCCTAACTTTTAGGAGAATGAAGCAGTCCAAGATATTGCAAAGGCTACTTCACTTGAGTGGCATGGGAGCACGGCTTTTGGAGTACCACACTTTTGGACACGGACACATGAGCTTGCTATTGCTTGAGGGCAAGCAATCTTGGGAAGGGAGGACTGTAATGTCCCCATTTTTGAAGACCCTTAGCCTATCATTCCCCGTGGGCTTTAGGGATGTTGCAAGGGGAAAATTATATTAAATAATTTTATAATATTGCCTGGAGAGTGATTTTAATCATTTGACATTATAAAGCAATATTTATTTAATTATTTAATATTTATGGAGCAAGTAATTATTTAATTAAATTCCCAAAATGCAAATTAAAAAGGGGAATTAATTAAATAATATTTAGGTGGCTTTTAAATATTAAAATCACCCTTTTTAAAAGGGGACGCCACACCTAGGGATAATAAACTACTTTTATTTAATAATTTCCCTCTCCTAGGGATTTCGAATTTTGTGCCTCCTTGCTTATAAAAGGAGTGCTAGGATCATTGTTAGACTCATGTTATGATGATATTTATTTTATGCTCCATGCTTGGAGTTGGGATGCATGCCCATTAAAGCTCTCTCTCTCTCTCTCTCTCTCTCTCTCTCTCTCTTGCGTGGGAAGTTAGTAAGTTGGTTTGATCAATTGAAGTATTCTCTCTTGTTCCATTTGTTGAGTTATCTTGTGTTGAAGTATGTTCTTTGTATGATTTATGCTTGCAAGCATTGACGACTTGTTTGGATAAGTGGCGCATTTATTTGAGGAGGATATTTGGATGTTATTGATGATTGTTGGGTGTTTTATGATCTGATTTTTAATGCAGTAAACTTATTCTAACCCTAGCGACTGGGTTGAGGATTTTGGGGGCTGTTTTGGAGGGTTTTCGGCTGTCACAAAATTCAGATCTTTAGTTCTTTGGAAAGATCTTAATTTATAGAACAATCTGCATTTTATTTGGTGAAGAAATATTGAGTTTTGAGTGAGATATCAATTTTAGAATATTTCAGCTGTCTGCAGGCTTTTCTGGGTACGGTAAATTAATATTTATTTCAGATCTGCAGTTTGGGGTTGATTTAATATTGCATTTGATTATATAAATTAGGAGGAATAAGGATAAATTGATTTCATAATTTTTGGAGGAGTTTTTGTGCCCTAAAAGTGCTGGGCGACCTACTTTTTAGGTCAAAATTAGGGTTTCGGGTTGGCTGTGCGAAATCTGATTTTTGCATATTGTTCTTCATATTTTTGTGACCCAAAATCCAAAGTTTGAAGATTTTTGCATGAACGGTTAAGCGGGAATTAATTTTTGAAGTTTGCAGCAGTTGGGGTTTGGAAATTAATTATTTACAGTTGTGTGTGATCAGATTTGTGTTAATTCCTAACTTGTGTGAAAACATGCCCTTAATTTCTGGATTTCGACTGGGACATGCAATGGGCTTCCAAAACGTCTTTTGATTTCCTTTGATGTCCTTCAAACTTCATGCCCTAATAATACTTTAGATGAATAAAATGTGCGATTTTATGAAACTCACACTTTTGTAGTCTTCGTCTCATGTATTTTCTGAAAAACCTAGTGGGAACCTTGCTCTGATACCAATGTTGGAATACGTGAACAAAAGAATAAACTCCCTGATTAGAATGCACACAGAATGGATGACCCTTTCGAAATCAGAATGCACACATTATCATTGTGTGTCCGTCATTTTAGTATGTGAAAGATGGCCTACAATGCAGTTGATGATGGGACAAACAAATATTAGTTAATGTGTTTCTCATAACTAATTAAGTAAAGCCTTATAGTCTAATAGCCCAGAGTTATTTGAAGGATAAAGCCTTGAGTTAGCCACGGGTTAATTATGGTTTTCTAGGGGTTGAATACAAAAGTAGGAAAAATTCGAAAGAATGTATCATCTTTTATTACAATACTAAACTTAATGCAAGTGATAGCTGCCATTGTATGTAACCTTTTTTGTAATAGTCGGATTTGTAGGTGCAATCTACCCTTGTAGAAGTAGGTGCTTTACTCGGGGATGAAACTAGCAAGTCTATATACTGGCAAGGCATGCAAGGCTTCCTATTTATATAAGCGGTAGAACCCTGTATATATATGGGGCCCGACACAATACAGGTTTGGGATTGAGGATTAAACTCTACAATGATATCGATATATAGGATGGTGAGGTGGCACAGCTACTATATAGAGTGCGACACCCACCTTAAGCCCCACTCCCACAACCCTATATATATTGTCTCGATCACCATATAGTCTGATAAGAGATAAGATATATAGCAAAAAATCTTGTCATTATTTGCACTAAATATGGTTATTTGTTTATATTTGTATATTTTTCTTTACATACATGCACGTTCTTGAATGTATCCATTGTATCTCGAGTCTATGAAAAAGTGTTGTAATCATTTGACACAAACTTGGTTGGGTTTCTTAAATGCCCCTAAATTTCTTCTCTGGTGGAAGGAGCTTATCCTCTCTATTTGATACACTTTCTTATATGCAACAAAAACCTTATTTGAAATATCCCCAACTAGGAGATCTTGTTCCAAACTTGCAAAAATGCTTGACTTTTAACTTGTAGGCATATTTGTCAAACAGTTTGCATGCAATGTTCATAACAGCTATGACGATGATCATAAATCTATTACCATAATCATGAAATTGTTAGCATGTGCAAAGAGAAGAAAGAATTCAGAGAAGACAAACTGCACCGCTCAAATGACCTAGGCAGATTCAATATATTATAGGAGTAGTTACATTTGGTTGAACAGTTACCAACCAAATCACAACTACATAACTGCATTATAGGCTATATAATGCTCTATATTTTAACACCCCCTCTTAATGACTAAATTGGAAACAATACCAAGTTTGTCCCGAAATTTTACAAATTTCCTAAAGCCCATATGTTTAGTCATTACATCTACAGACTGTGCCATAGGTTGTACTTCAAAATCAACAGTCCATGATTGTGTTGCAGTTGTCGAATGGAGAAGAATTGCAAAACAAAAATCTGGTCGTGTGAACAAAGGATATGGCAAGTGGTCCACTGGTTCTTTGTTACGTGATTCATTGACCAATGATGAATCACCAATGGCTGAGAGTGTCAGCCCCATCTCTAGAGTGCTGAAATCAGAACCTCGGAGAGGTGGATTGAAAAATCTATTCCATGTTTGTGTAGCCTGCTGGAGTCTATACAGAGACTCAATTATCCTACAATTGAAGTCACCTCGATCATGTCATTATAACACCATGTAGTGCTCATCCAACTTGGAGTTAGAGGAATAAGAGAAATGTGACCATATGTGCAATAAGAGTTAGAACCAACTCCATCAATAGTAGGAGAAATAACCATCTCTCTCATCCGTCTCAGCAATGGGAGAAATAACCGTCTCCACAGTAGGAGTGAAAACCAACTCCTTTTCATCTATTTGCTCATTTATCCCCCTCTGTTGGGAAAGATCGTTCACAACACAATGAGCAAACTGTTCATGCTCTATTGTCCTTCGAGCAAGTACCTCTGAGTGAGTGGCTGGGCATGCCATCTCACCATGCAGTTTTGTTGGTGCATCTGGAATAGTGGAGTCTCCATCCACAACAAATTGTTCTTCAAAATGAGGAAATCCATCCTCCCAAGGCATGTCCGCCTCCCGTACATTTGGTAGTGGATACTCCCTCCACAATAAGTGCATGTAGGTTGACTGTATCCAAGTCAACAAATCTGTGAGGAATGGCTTCCTCCCAAGGCATTGCAGCCTCCTGCACATCCTGTATGGTGGAGCTTTCCTCCACACGTGCATTCATGTTGATCATAGCAGGATCAACAAGCCGATACTGACCACCTTCCCCAATACCAAGGGCAATCATCCATCTCTTTTTCACATCAGAGACAACACACTTCTTCCCACATCCTAGAAATATTGGGATTTTCAGTTAATTGACGAATAGATAGAAGATTCTTTTGTAAAGAAGGTACATATCTAACATTCCGTACCAACAGTTTATGAGCATTATTCAATACAATGCATATATCTCCTATCCCTTCTACTGCAAGTGATTCTCCATCAGCTAGTACTATTGATTCAAAACAGATATTTGCAGTAAATGAAACATACCAGTCCCTGCGACATGAAAAGTGTGTGGATGCACCAAAGTCAATGATCCAGCAACTGGTACCACTGTCATGTGAGCATGATGTCGTAAGACAATAAAGAGCATGCCCGTCATCCGAATCCCATTCTTCTGCAACTGCTGCCACATGTTCCTCATCACATGGCTTCTTGTTCTGTTGCGAAAGATCATACTTCTGCTTCTGACAATCCTTCTTAAGGTGCCCAACCTTGTGACAGTAATAACATGTGACCTGATACCGAGTGGAAGACTCACCAGATTGACGTTTCCACTTTCCCTTTGACTGAGTGACAAGAGCACTCTCTGATTGGTCCACAATTAGATTCTGCCTGTGTTGTCTTCATTCCTTTTGCAACAGGTAGGAACTCACCTTGTCAAACGTGAGTGTTTGACTTTCAGCCATTAAATGGAGTGCCTCCACAAATGACTCATACGAAGAAGGTAAGTTGTTCAAAACTAGAGCCACCATATCATCATCATCCACCTTTTTGTTGATGGAAGATAACTGGTCTCGAAGGTCTTTCATCCGAAGTAGGTGCTCAGACAACGATCCACCTTCTAGTAACTTTACAGAAAAGAGCATATTTTTCAAGTATAAAACCCGATTCTTTTCTGACGTCTGATATTTATCCCTCAGACTGGCCCACAACGTGCTTGCCACAGTGGCATTCCGCACTTCCGGTATCATATCATCTGACACCGACAACTTGAGAAGCAATAATGCTTCCTTATGACGTTTGTCATAATCCTCGAAGTTCGTCAGCAGGTCGACTTTCACTGCCTATGATTATTTTATCACAATCACGAAATTCCGCAAGCATCTAAAATCTTATGGCTCCATACATTCAAATTAGTGCCCGTTAATTTTTGCGTGTCTCCGGTTAAAGTCAAGTTTGAAATATTTGCCATTTTATTATTCCAAAGTAATGAAATAATAAAATAATATGTTGCCCACTCCAACAAATAGTATGAATACTTATTCCAGCAAGTAAATTAAAGTAATTACTCACATGTAAAGCACCTTCTGCCCTCGAACTATATTTGCATTAATAAATATTATCCATGGATGAATACCTTTCATTGATGAAACAAAATCAAATGATGCCCTTGAACCCTTCCTATTCAACTTTTTCTTCGAAACACGACATTCTGCGAAATGACTTCTGCCCTAAAACCTCAGGCGATTTTCTGAAATGGTTTTTCGACCAGAACTTCCACACGACTTTAATGGCGTTTGCCATTCTCGTATCTCCTTACGAATGTATCTTGGTGCAGGGGGGTTTCACGAACTGCACACAGAATCTTTACCACGACACTTTACCGCTGTAAAACTTGATATTATTCAGAACCTGCGTCGCCGTGCCCTACATTTTTCTTGGAACAACATGTTCACACACGATTTTCACTTGGTCCCAGTGATAGCACGTCCTCTTCCCTTCGATCTACGATTTTCAGATGGCAGACAAACTGTGTTCCCAGTACGACTTACAATAGCGAGCTTTCACTTACTGGGTGTTCAACCAAACACTCTAAACCTTCATTTCAGGAAAAATGTCTTAAAAAACATGATTGCCCCAGCGTCTAGTATTTTTCTCCAAATACCCCAGATTTCAAGTTTGTGCCCTGTTACGTCCAAAATTTCATAGCAGTTCGTGCCTCTTGGAGACTTCCTCGAACTGCAACCTTGGATGCTCTGATACCAATGTTAGCATGTGCAAAAGAAGAAAGGAATTCAGAAAGGACCAAAATGCATTGCTGGAATGACCCATGCAGATTCAATTTATTATAGAATGGTTACATATGTTGGTTTGAACAAGTTACCAACTGAATGACAATTACATAACTGTACATTATAGGCTATATAATGCTCTATATTTTAACATAAAACAATATTCCCCAATTGCATAGGTCATTTTCAAACCTGTTCATCAGTCTATTGTCTCCGGAAATGGTCTTTACACTCTGTTGGTTGTTAGAAAAACAAGGCCAATAAGGCAAGACATTTTAACAAACATTTACCATAAATTAGCTGAAGCAAAGATTCAATTATATAGTAATTCAAATTAATAATTTCAACCTCTTACCTTGTACATATTTTGGCTGCATTAATATATTTCTATAGTGTCATGATCCAATGGTGCTAGCATGCATTCGATATTAAATTTGGAAATGTGAGCTTATCATCAAATTTTCATCCTTGTACGGCTGATATTGTATAAGGGGCAAATTGTGGTTCATGTCGCTTTGCAATGAATTATCGAATATATGAATAAGGGACATCACTCCATATCATATCAAAAATTTATGAAAATATTATACTTCCAACAACATGAGAAACAAGCTTGTACAAGAGCAATGACAATCTGATCAAATTGTATAAACTTCATTAATAAAGGGCCAGCTAAAAAGCAGCCTAACAATAGATGGATATTAGACAACCACGATTCCCTCCAGAAATGCGGGTTCACCCAATTCGTTGCCTTCACAAATAAACTAGTGTATGGAAAGAAAAAAGTTTCAAACCTGATAAATACAACTGCTAGGAGATTATGATGCTTTTAATCAAACTCACTAAATTCCCTTACTCAGCTAGGAATCCAAAGTCTCCTCTGCTTTACAAAACATATAGGGATCCCATAAGGATTTCACCTCCAATGCTCCTCAAGAGAACCATAGAAAGCGATCAGGCTCACCAAACTTTTACTTGAGAAAATATCTTCTACAAATGAACAATAAACCTTTATTTTAATCAGAGACTTCTTTCATTCCATCAACTCACTTTGAAACCCTAATCCTCCACTTTAGTTCCAATGATACAAGTTTAAAACAAATGATTAATATTTCAACTCTTAGTCATAAGCCACGACTTAGAGCAAACCATCATGGATGTCCGGCAAGCATTCCATTCTAAAGAGCATTAAAAAGAACAACCAATTGAAAATTGAAAAAGCATTGAGACCATTAAAGGGTCCAAATCATGAACTTGACATCTCCCACGCCATTTTGCTCCTGACAGTCCCCTAGATTTTGGTGACGTCTTTGGACCAGGTCTTGAACATTTTGAATACTTGAATACTTAAAGATTGGGACGTACCCACTTTTTTCATTTTTATTCTTTAAAATTTTCAATTTTTAATTTTAAAAAGATGTTATTTTTAATGGAAGAACATCAAATTATAATCTTGAAACGTATTGCTTAAAATACATTAAATACAGTTTAAATCCCTAAATGTCATTGGATTCAAAAAGTTAATGTAATAACCCTTTTATGTAGGATTTTCAAAGAACAAAATCCAAAACCAAAATCCAAATCTGAATTTTAAAACCATCAGACTGTAAATCTAAAATCTCCCCCCAAACTTTATCTATCAGCCTAAATGTGCTAAAAATCAGTCCACAAAACACCATGCAAATCAACTAATGCCACAATTATGTGAATTATTCGATCCAATGGAATATTAAGACTTGCCAAAAAACATCAAAAAAATGGATGAGAGCTTATTGCAATTAAATTAATTAATAATCTGGAAATTGCAGCCACAAGAAAATTTTGAAACTAGGGCATAGAAACCCTCAAAATTCACCAAATCATGAAAATCAGATTCTGGCTTTATAAAATATTACAAATCAGATATTGATTGAAAATTCAATTTTTCAAATACTTCTGAAAACTCCTAATCCTACCAAGGTAGGTTATCCAATTAATAAATCAAATACTTTCATCTAGAAATACAAATATCTTTCAAATCATTGCCTTAAACTTCTATCCCAAGCCAAGGAGAAGGGTTTTCGTCCTTCCCTAACCTCAAAATAGAAGGGTTTTCGTCCTTTAGGCAAGTCACATAAGGTAAGTTTTCGTCCCCAAATGCAAGAACAAACAGAGCTCCAAGCTTACTTTGCTCCAATAAGATAAAATGCGCCAAGTTTAGATAGCAAATCGTGAACCTCTAATCTTAAGATAAAGAAATATTATCCTCCTTTTGGCGCCAAGGCTTGATGATAGCAAGACTCACCATTCTTGAAATCACACAAACAATTTTTGTTCCTTTTTAGCACATTATTAATTAAAACCCAAGACCTGTTATAAGAATAAAAACACTAAAAGAACATAAAAATTTAAAAAACCATTCAAAGGAGGAGCTCAATGTTCTCCTCCATCTTCTTCATTCTTCTTTGCCACAGGAAGGACATGACATTGAAGACCAAATAGATAGCTCTCAAGTTTGGAAAAAGGTACATTTATAGAAAATTCCCTATGGCCCAAAATTTCTTGTCCCCAAGCATCATTGCAAAATGTATCTGTCGGATACAAACTCTTTATATTTTCACTTTTAAAGTTCCACATTTTCTAAAAAGTAGGAAGTTGCATTTTTTTTAAAGCATAGAGTTTAAACACATCCTTAAAGGTTTTCACCTTAATTTCATGGAAGTGATCTTGGTGATCAATAAGAGCTTAATCATACATTATTTTTTTACTATGTTCCACCAATTTTCGGGAAGGGATCTGGGTGTATTTCATGACGGATTTTTCTTTTCCACCTTTTTTGATTGGATTGGGGACGGCAGGGGACGGCTATTAAAAAATAAGGGAAAATTTAAAAAATATAGGAAATTTCAAATATTCATATGATAAACATTGCTAAAGCAAACCTTAATACATAAAATTAGAGTTGAATTGAGATTTCACATAAGATTTATCATTTAACCTTAAAAATATAGGAAATTTCAAATATTCATATGATAAGTATAACACATTGATAAACTTAAACTTAAAGCATTCCTCACTGTCTTCTTGCATGAAAACTCCCCATTCGTGTAGGAAAAAATTGGTTTGTAACAAGAATATGATATACCAAGATCAAAGACCAAAAGGTCTGGCATTTTGTGGCGTATTTCTATGGAAAGAAAAGCGCTACAATATATTTTCTTGTAGACATCCATAAAGTAAATGTTGATAGAACTGTTTGAATTGTGTGGTGGCATATAAATTTATTAAGGATGGATGATAAACAACATGCAGGCTTCAAAATTCAAAATTGAAATCACACGATAAGAATCCTATCAATGTCATGTAATCTAAAGAGACTACAAGTATAAGCTCCATACTTTATAATAGAACTATTTTATTCATTTCTCTCACAACTTATAGATTATACCAATGGATGATAACTAAGACTAACCACACATGACTTCTTAAAGGTCTGTTGTTGACCATTTGAACGAAGCCAGCATGCAGCTTTGATTGAAGATATCCAAAACAAAGGGGTGACATTTAATAGCATATAAAGTATTTCTCTCAATTATAATAGCGGAATATACCAGCCCATTTCATCTTCAATCTCCTCAATTATCTAATCAATGCAGACCATTGATTTAAATATAAACATTGTTTTGGTAACCAACTATCTTCTGTTATTGTTTATCTCTTGTTGGCTTCTAGTAGTGTCTTATCGACTCTTTTGTTATGTTTAGTTGTAGTTGACAGTTGTGTTTTAACCAAAAACCATTGCATCTTTGATTCTTTTGTCATATAAATAGAATGATTCATTTCAGGGGAAGGGCACTGATGTGACAGTTCCTCCCTGTACCAAGTGATTGTATTGAAGTTTGAACACTACCTTATGCAATAAATTTGTTATTCAAAAATGAGCTTCTTTTTTGTTTTGATGTTTGTTTTAGGTTTAGGGCACTTAGAAATGAAAGTGGGGGTCCTTGTGGGCCCCCACATTGCTTTACTTTTAATTAAAAAGACATTTTACAAAAAAAATGTGTTTTTTTAAGGCTGTTTGCTTAGGGGATGGCTACAGGGGCATTGGACGTCCCCGGTACGTTTAGGGGACTTCTAGTCGTCCCCTAAACGTACCGGGGACGTCCAACCGTCCCCTGTTTTTTTTTGACGTCCCTGGGACGTTTCCTAAAATTTGCAAAGTTTGGGGACGGGAAGGGGACGTTTCCTACCCGTCCCCGAGGTTCCGAAACATCCCCGGTATGGGGACACGTGCTAAAAAACATAGGGGACGCGTCCCCGTGGAACATAGGATTTTATTCCTCCATTCAACTGGAATCTTCCTTCGTCATTATGCCATGAGGGAATGCACTCAAAAAATGAAAATACATAGCTGTTCATGACTGTTAGTGGCAACCCCAAATGTTGATTCTTGCAAATTCAATCCTGTAATCATGGTATAATAACTACCAAACTGAATTTTCACAAGGAAAGACAATTCCATAAATAAGGCAAGGACTGAAATTTGATTTACATATGCTGAAAACTTAGGAACAATAGGCCTACAAATAAAATCAGCAGTCATCTTACCCTTGAATGTGAGAAAATTAACTTCCCTAGCATACCCATAAATTTTGATTTGATCATTTTTCAAGTGGAGCTCATACTCCATGTGACTTTTGAGGGCAACTCCAAATTTTGGATCTCTAGATACCCCCAAACATTGTGTGACTCAGCTGAAATGAAAACAAGGTAGTCTAAGCAAAATCCATACCTCATCATGGGATCATGAAATTGAAAGATAGAACCATCATACTCCTCTTTGGTGACCATGTGAACAGCCGCAAGTTTATCATAATTGTTTCCCTTTGCCCTTACTTCCATTGGTTCTCTCATGGAACCATGGGTTAAGAATCCATAGAGGGAAAATTCGGAATTCCCTTCAAACTTATGCTTCCTTGAACATGTGTATGTTAGCATCGTCTTTCATCAAATTCCATAAGCAAGGGGAAAAACTGAAATTTTTTACCTTCACCCACGTTATGTCCCATGAAGTGGCCCGGATGATCAGCCCACAGAGTATCGTGAACAACTTGTGTACCAAACTTTACTCTTTACCTTAGATTCAGGCACCAAGTAGACCCAATTTTTGTTTAGGATAAGCCTATCCCACCACCTTGTACCTATCATCACTTATTTTTCCTTCAAAGGCATCATTAGAAAACTTATTTTTTGCATACTCAGCTGAAAGTAATGATTTCCAATGCACTGTAATTTTAGATAAGTTTGAACTTGTAAATATGATTCACATTAAATGTCTTCTCCCACTAAATAATTAATTTGGAGTGTTTCCTAGGTTGTTGAAGCATACCTTGCAAAGTCATCTTTTTGTCTCGGTTTGTAAAACTTATCTCCGTGCTTTGACATTTGAAAGTGGAGCTTTCCCAATAGATGCAACCTAAAATACCGATACAACACTCCCTTACCCGCCTGGAGCGGATACGAAACGTTTCGGGTACGGGAGCAGCGACGAGAGCGGCCAGGGTACACCGTGTACTCTGTGGATATGGCCAGGGGGCTATACCCGGGCATAACATAGGGTACACGATGTACCCTGATCGCTCCCAATCGTATTTGTGGCTAAATACATTTTTTTTTTTTTTCATTTTTGTGTTTTTAAAGCACCTCAACATTAAAAAATATAATAATCTTTTAATTTAAACCCTAAAAGTTAACTCTAAACAATAAAACAAAAGAACAACACAAAAACAAAACATAAAGCAAACAAACTTACATTGTGGCTCTCCAAAATTGCATTGTGCTTGTCTAGGGTTTGAGGAGCTATTGCTAAGCTTGTAGGAGTGTGAGGAGTTGCAAAGGAGGAAGATTTGTGAAGGATTTGTGGTTAACTAAGTGAAGGTAAGTTTTTTTTTTAATTTCTAGGTTTGTTTCTTTTTTTTTTTTTGTTATTTAATCTTTCACACATTTCATTTTTTTGCTTATGTTCATCATTTTTTTGCTCTTTCTATTTAATTTTTTTAATTTTCAATACATGCCATTGTTTTCTTTGCTTATTTTGTTTGTTTTGAACCTTGTAGGTACTTCTACAATGGCAACAAGTTTTGCTTCTTCTGGGCAATCTTTGGTCAAGGAATTTGACCCAAATTCGTCATTATGGAGGCATGTAACAATAGTTGAACAACTTCCAGGTGGTGGTTGTTTTGTTTGGAAATGCAATGATTGTGATGGAGTATTCAAAGGCTCTTACAGTCGGGTGAAAAGCCACTTGTGTGCGATAACAGGTAACGGTATAAGAATATGCAAGGGGAGGAATAATGTTGGGGTGCCAAAAGCAAAAGTTTTGGCATATATCAAAGAGCAAGAAGATGCAGAGGCAAATGTGGCTATGAGAGCGGGTCATCCATTGGCCAAAAGAAGAAGTTCATCTCGATCAACTGAGGCCTCCTGTTGCCCCATCACCTAGTAGATCCCCAATTGTGGCCATGCCACATCCATTTGTGGCTCCTACCTCCACAGATGATGATGATGCTTCCCTTGCACGAAAGAAAAGTAAGACAAAAGGGCCATTGGAAAAGGCCTTTCAGAATGAGAGCAGGAAGATTGCAGATGAACAGATTGCAAGGTGTGTATATGCTAATGGGCTTTCTTTTAATGTTGTGAGGTCACCTTATTGGCATGAGATGGTGAAAGCCATCAATGAGGCCCCAAAAGGGTACAAATCACCTGGCTATGAGAAGATCTGCACCACCCTATTGGATAAACAAAAAAAATTTGTGGAAACCTCCTTGCAACCAATTAGGGACTCATGGGCCAAAACAGGTGTGTCCATCATTTCTGATGGATGGAAAGATGCAAGAAACCACCCTTTAATCAATGTGATTGCAGTATGCCCTAAAGGGGCAATGTTTTTTAGAGCGGTTGATTGTGAGGGGCAAGTGAAGGATGCCCAATTCATTGCCAACATCCTCTTTGAATCCATTGAGGCGGTGGGGCCTCAAAATGTTGTCCAAGTCATAACGAACAACGCCAAAAATTGCAAAGCCGCGGGGATGTTAGTTGAGGCAAGGTATGGGCATATTTTTTGGACACCATGTGTTGTGCATTCACTAAATTTAATGCTAAAGAAGATGGCAAGCAAAATAGAGTGGATCCAGCAAGTGTATGCAGAGGCTGAAGAGATCCAAATGTTTGTCACCAACCATCACCAGTCACAGGGCATTTTTAGATCATTCTCGCAGTTGGAGCTACTGAAGGTAAAGAAAGCTACCTTTCTTTTTTCTTTAATTTAAAATTTATATATAAGTTTTTTTTATTTTTAAATTTTTAAAATATAGTATAATTAGTATTCAAAAGTTTTCAATTTTTTTTTTTAATTTTTGTTTCTCATTCTTATTATATTAGGTTGTTGAGACTCGGTTTGCATCACACACAATCGTCTTGAGACGACTTGTGAAGGTGCGAGAGGCACTCATGAGGATGGTTACCTCCAACCTTTGGTCTGTATGGAGGCAATCAAACACTGAACGGGCTCAAAAAGTGAAGAGCATGATCTTAGATGACACTTGGTGGGATCGAGTGGACTATCTGTTGAGTTTTACTGAGCCCATTATGAGCATGATCCGCTTTACTAACATAGATCAACCATGTCTAGGAGAGATATATGACGGTATCGACTCAATGATTGAGAAGATAAAAGTCGTCATAAATGCAAAAGAACAAGATCCTGAGGAAACATTTTTCAAACAAGTGCAATCAATCCTCATTGAGCGGTGGAACAAAATGACCACCCCGCTACATCTACTTGCTTTTGCATTGACTCCTAGATTCTACAACATGGAGATCCTTTCCTTGCCAGGGAGGGTAGCACCATACAGGGATGTGGAAGTCAGTGAGGGATATATGGCGGCATTGGCTAGGCTCTTCCCTGATCCTGAGGCCCAAGACACTGTTATGGTAGAGTTTGGCAATTTCATAGCTGAAACAGGTCATAGCCTTCTCGCTCTTCGGAGCAAATACAAGATGGATGCTCATATGTGGTGGTACCTCCATGGTCATGCATCGGTTTACTTGCAACCTCTTGCAATCAAGGTCTTGGCACAGGTAAGTTTTTTTATTCTCTTTCCTTTTTTTGTTTTAACTTTTAGTTTTTTAAAATTTAAGTTTGAGTGTTTAAGTTTGAATTTTGCATTGACTTTGCGTTGCCTCAATAGGTTGCAAGTTCATCTTCCTCTGACCGCAACTGGAGTACATATAGCTTCATCCACTCACAGAAGCGCAACAAATTGGGGGCTAAAAAGGCTGAAGATTTGGTATACATACATTCCAACTTGCGCCTTTTATCCCACAAGCAGGAGTACAAGGAAGGGACAACAAAACATTGGGATATTGATCCAGAGATAGTTGACTTGGATGCTTCCATTTCCCACCATGGAGCATTAGATGATGAGGAGAGTTCTGTGGCACCGCGAGACCTACATGCACAAGGGGGTGCAACTGGCAGTGGCCCTAGTGGGAGTGGTTCGAGTCCATGTGGTTCTAATGAACCACGTAATGATGATGATGTAGTTGATGTTGATCCTCTTGATGAAGAGGAATATGATGAATATTGAAAGATAGTTTGAACTTTAGTCTTTGAATATTGATCTATGATTGAATTTAATATATCATGACATTCACATTGTGTTCGATTTAAGTATTTTAATTTAACTTTTAAGTTTATAAGTTTTATTGGTATCCTAGCTTGTCTGTTGTGGTTATTCACTTATTTAGCTTATAACTTGTCTTTCATATGCATAATATGTGGTTAATAACTTAATTCCTATTTAGAAGGCTGAAATTTATATATTTTTTAATTTTTATATATATTTTTTGTACTGCCGTATCCTACGCCATATCCGGGCCCAAATTTTTTTTGCCGTTTCCGCGTATCAGATACTCCGTACCCGCTCCCGTATCCAAAATGTATCGGCTACTTAGGATGCAACCATTGTACCCCAAATATGTTATTCATATCAGCTATGTTAACGAAATGGAAATCAACACATACCTCATAATTTTCTAATGTATCATGGAGTTGGAAATACTCCTTTGAGCATGGCATAGAGTAACCATCCATTATCTCCACCGTGTATCCAATCAATTCCAAGCACTCACTAATGGAATCATGAGTGACTCCACCATTAATCAAACCCACAACTCCTTGTTCTTGGAGGGTAGAATCCTTCATAACCTTGTTTGCATACATAACGATTTCAAAATTATTCTTCATCAAAATTTCCTCTAACCATGTGCATAGGGTAAGAATATCAAAGACTTCCTTTCTACCATGCAAGAAGTCAACCGGAACCATGTATCCTTGCAAGGAAATATCTAAATGCCATGTGTCAACCCGACAAGTTCTTCACATCACCAAAACTTAGCATGTGATCTTTAACAACAACTTTCCCATGATGACATAAGTATACGGCAACGATATAAAAGAAGAAAAAATGTGATTTCCATCATACCTTGGGTTGTCCACCACATATCTACCTTCCCATGCTGGATGAGGAGTGATCGAAACATCCTCCATATTCCCAAATCTTGTGACTCAGAATTTCTGAGTTGGAATCAGCCTTCTTCTTCACCTCAGATTCAACAAATGAAGCTCTTTCCACTTTGTCTTCAACAATATCTAATTGATACTTGCTTGGGACACCTTCATGGTGCTTGCCGGAGTCATGTACACCAATAAATGGCCCTTTGTTGACTGCTGTTCTGAAAATTCCAGCAAGCTCTTCATTACCATAATTATGCAAATAAAATTCTTCCTTCCTTGATCCCAACTTTGGAATGTCCTGAAGATGGATGGGGGCTTCTTGGAAAAGATTATTTTTTCTTTTAGTACCCTTCATCCTCTCATCTTTGTAAGAATAATGCTTATGATGATCAAACCCTTGCAAACACATATTGTGAGGGTGATGCAATAAATTAAATTGCTTACCATTTGCCGCTGATTTGTAAATTCTAGCAGACTGAAAACCCTTATGAGTATCATGTGAGACCTCATTTTGAAGCGCATGCCTCTCAACTAGGACATCCTGATTCTTGGCCTCAAGAATCTCATGTAGATCTGATTTTATTTCATCAACTTGCCACCACATGCAATCATTAGAAATCACAAAAACATCATTTATTGTCAAAGAATCTTTACCTTCACGTTGAATATTGGTCTCCCCTTGTTCTTGTTCTTTGAGTTCTTCTTGCTCCGCCATTGCAATTTGGAAGCTCTTCACCTCTTCCCTCTTTGTGGCATGGCATGTCTAGGCCCATGCCTAGATCTTCCTTATTCAACCCTATGAACTTCGGCAAGAGAAATAGCCTCACGAATCTCCCTTGGTAAGCCATGTATTCTTCATAACTCACTGCCATATTCCTTCCACCCATAGGTCTTACTTCTTCTTCTAGAACAACCTCCTCTCTAGGAAGGAAAGTGGGCTTCAAACTCGATCCTCGGGCTGATCCCATAGGTCGCTTGGCATTATTGGCTCCATTCGAGCTTCCTTCAACCACTTTGAACTCTAGGTTCAATCATCCTCTGGAGAGATAGGGCAAGAAAATCCATGGAGTCTCCGCACCCAATTAATTTGTCAACTTTGGCCTTGAGAGTTTTGACCCGCCATATTGTCTTCTTTGAAACCCTAGGCCCTTGAGATCCTGTGCTTGATACCACTGTAATGACCCTTTCAAGGGTTTTAACCAAACACACCAATTGCAGATCTGAAATTTAAATTGCAGCAGACTGTAAATATAAAATCAGTGACTTTGAACTATCACCAAAAATGCCAAAAATCACCACAAAACACCCAAACTAACTCGCCAATATTTTATATATTTTATGGAATATTAAGAGCCAAAAACACAAAAAAATGTTCCCCTTTAATTATGACATTGGAAATTGCAGACCACAAGAACTCTTAACCCACTTCTCTCTTCTCATGGAAACCCTCAAAATTGAGCAAACTTCAGATTCCGGCCTTTAAAATATTACAAATCAAGATTATCAAAATCCAGCATACCATGCGCTCAAATAGAGCTACCTAAGTTAGTTTAAACCCTACCCGTAGGTAGGTTTTTCCACCCTTTAAATAAAAATAATAAAGTGCAAATATCTCTTCAAATTATTAGAGATTTCCTAAGCCAAGGATGAAGGGTTTTTGTCCTTCACCAAAAGGGAAGAGGTCGGTCTTTTTCGAATCCTTCACCCCTTAACTCTATAAAAGGAGGGCGCATTTCCTTTAGTGGGTTATGTTGATTGAACTTTGTCCAATGATAAAACTCCAAGTCTAGAAAAGCAAATGATGCCTCTAATTTTTTATAATTGTTCCTCTTTTGTTGCCAAGATCTTATTTAGCATGAGGACCATTGTGGATGGTTCATTAGAATAAATTAATTAATTAAAACCCTCCTAAGCTGTTATAAGAAAGAAAAGTGTGGCGAACATATTATTTGTTGGAAAATATCAAATGTTGCTCAATTCTTGAAGTAATCTTTTCTCTTCTTTGCCATGGACTTTTGTTGAGAAGACCAAATTTATCAAGTAGCCATAGCGACTTCATACACGGGATATTGGGTTTTTTTTTTTTCATGATTTAGTGATCACATATGTGCAAGATCTATTTTGTTTTGGGTGATTAATTAACTCTGAGTAAGGGTCTGATATTGCCAAAGGGTGTGTTGGAAGGCTAGAAGTGCAGTTAGGGAATTAATTTATATAATTTATTCTAATCCTAACGACTTGGTTTCAGATTTTACTTGGGTTGTTTTAATAAGGTTTTAATGTTCCTAAAATCAGATCTATAGTGCAGGAAAGCTCTTAATTTCTAGTTTATTATGCACTTTCTTCATGCAAAAATATAAGTATTGAATGCGTTATGAATTTTAGAAGATTTCAGTTTTCAGAAAGCTATTTGATTGTTACTTGATTGATATCTATTTCAGATCTGCATTTTGGGGTCAGTGGATTAATCATTGAAACCCTTTGGTTGTAGAAATTAGGAGTAATCAAGGAGAAAGAAATTTCATAATTTTTGGAGTTGATTTAATGCCCTAAATGTGTTAGGCGTGCCTACTTTTAAGGGAAAATTAGGGTTTCATGTTGCATAATGTGCAGTTTGAATTCTGATTTTGGAATGTTATTTCTTCAAATCTTTTGTGGCCCAAGATCCGACGTTTCAACTCATTTGGACTTCTCTAGCCAAAGATATTAAATTTTTAAAAATTGCAGCAGTTCAAGGTTTGAATATTAATTGATTTCCAACTGTGTAAATATCTAGTTTTGATGTGTTTTAATCCCGATTGCTTTCTTCCAATCTATCCCACCACCTTGGCTAGTAAAAACCCGTAACTTTTGGGTTCGAAGTAGCTGACAATTGGGATATTTTAGGTTGAAACAATCCCAGGGTTTATCCATTCTTATGCCTAATCTTTGATGAATATTTCTCCATTTTCTAATGTCCTAAAAGGGGACAATTACATAGTAGAAGCCAAACTCACAAAGAAATGCTAAAGAATACACTAGTGGAAATTAAATATGAACTGGGCATTGGCAGCCACAAGAAAAATATGAAATATGGGTTCAAAAACCCTCCAAAAATCATCAAACTTCAAGATTTCGGCCTTTAAAAAATATTACAAATCAGATTATGAAACCAGATTTCTCAAATTCTTCACCAATATGTTCAAGCAAACCCTACCCAAGGTAGGTCGTTCCGCTCTTAATAATTCAATATGTTAGCTAGAAATTACAAATATATATTCAAATCAACTCTTCACTTTGAGACCAATCAATGATGAAGGGTTTTCGTCCTTCACCCAAGCCAATGAAGGGTTTTCGTCCTTAATGAAGTCTCACAAGAGGGTTTTCATCCCAAGTGGATGAACAAGGAGCAACAACTCACAATGCTCCTTTTATAGAATAAAATGTGCCAAGTCTAGATACAAATGATGCCTCTAATCTCCTTTTATATCCTTTTTTGGCACCAATGCTCAATAAGAAAAGGCCGGCCTGTATAATGCAAGAAATCACTGAAGGAAATATTAAAATATTAGATAAAATATATTATAAAGATGCCCAAGGGTCTTCTCCTTCATTTTTGCTTCTTTGCCATGGAGAAGGGATGATAAGAAGACCAATTTCCAGCTCTTAAGTGGGAAAAGGGGACATTACCAGACACCATGAGAACAATTTAAATCTGTCTTCCTTCGTAAAGACTAGCTTCAACCAAGAAAATGCAGTCATGCATTCCTTGTTACAAGAAAATGCAGTACCCTGGGATATTCACTGTTTGAAGAATTTTTTAGTCAGTTTTTAGTTAAATTCCATTTGCAACTGTATCTAATCAAATAAAAAAATTTGGTTTGTATTTTAACATGCTGAGCAGTAGGACAAAAATAGGAAAGACTTGAAAGAATGTATCATCTTTTTTACAATATCAAACTTAATGCAAGAGATAGCTGCCATTGTGTGTGACTTTTTTTTGTTACAGTCGGATTTGCAGGCGCAATCTACCCTTGGAGAAGTAGGTGCTTTGCTCAAGGATGAAACTAGCAAGCCTATATAGGCAAGGCAGGCAAGGCCCCCTATCTATATATGCGGTGGAGCCTTTTATATATCTGGGGCCTGAACACAATGAGGGTGTGTGATTGGGGATTAAGCTCTACAACGATATCTCTATATAGGGTGGGCAGTGGCACACAACTATATAGAGTGCTACACCTACCTCGAGCTCCACTCCCACATCCACCATACATATTGTCTTGACTGCCATATAGATGATATAAGATACGATATATAGCAAAAAGGTGTCATTATTTACATGAAATATGCTTATTTGTTTATATTTGTATATTTTTCATAATATACATGCACAGGTATGTATCCATGCAGTATTGCATCCTGGGTCTCAGAAAAAGTGCCGTAACCATTTGACTCAAGCTTAGTTTGGGTTTCATAAATGCTCCTAAATTTCTTCCCTAGTGGAAGGAGCTTATCATATCTATTTGATACTCGTTCTTGTATGCAGCAAGAACTTTACATTTGTGGATGCAAATAGATTACATGCAACCTACAAAAATGGCTTAAATGTATGTTGCAGGATACATATTCACAGACACTATGAGAACAATTTAATTCAACACCTTCCTTCATAAAGACTATCTTCAACGAAGAAAATGCAGTCGAGTGTTTCTTGTTACAAGAAAATGTAGTACCCTTGGGAGATTCACTTTTCGATGATTTTTTTTAGTTAGTTTTAGTTAAACTCCATTCGCAACTGTATCTAATGAAATAAAAAATTCTGGTTTGCGTTTTAACAGGTTGAGCAGTAGGACAAAAATAGGAAAAACTCGAAAGAATGTATCATCTTTTTTACAATATCGAACTTAATGCAAGAGATAGCTGCCATTGTGTGTGATGTTTTTTGTTACAGTCAGATTTGCACTGCAATCTACCCTCGGAGAAGTAGGTGCTTTGCTCAGGGATAAAACTAGCAAGTCTATACAGGCAAGGCAGGCAAGGCCTTCTATGTATATATGCGGCGGACCCCTCTATATCTATGGGACCTGAACACAATGTGGGTTTGGGATTGTGGATTAAGCTCTACAATGATATCGATAAATAGGGTGGCGTGTGGCACATTACTATATAGAGTGCTACACCTACCTTGAGCCCCACTCCCACATCCACTATACATATTGTCTCGACCACCATATAGATAATTTAAGATACGATATATAGCAAAAAAGGTGTCATTATTTACATGAAATATGCTTATTTGTTTATAATTGTATATTTTTCTTAATATACATGCACAGGTACGTATCCATGCAGTATTGTATCCTGGGTCTCTGAAAAAGTGCTGTAACCATTTGACACAAGCTTAGTTTTGGTTTCATAAATGCTCCTAAATTTCATCTGTGGTGGAAGGAGCTTATCATGTCTATTTGATACTCTTTCTTGTATGCAGCAAGAACTTAACATTTGTGCATGCAAATAGTTTACATGCAACCTATAAAAATGGCTTAAATGTATGTTGCAGGAAACATATTCACAGACACCACGAGAACAATTTAATTCTACGTCTTCCTTTGTAAAGACTAGCTTCAACCAAGAAAATGCAGTCATGCGTTCCTTGTTACAAGAAAATGCAGTACCCCGGGAGATTCACTGTTTGAATATTTTTTTAGTTGAACTCTATTTGCAAGTGTATCTAATCAAATAAAAAATTCTGGTTTGCGTTTTAATAAGCTGAGCAGAAGGACAAATGCTATAAATGTTGAATTTCTGCAACTGTTCCTTAATAATAGGAATGATATTCCTTAAGATTTTGATTGTTCAAACAAAATCTAAGGCCGAAAACTCCTTATTAATTGGTTTCTCTTCGAGACATATGAATATCCTCATTGTCCCTTGTCAATCTTCACTGATTTATTTTACTATACAGTTCGAGGAGTTAGTTGTCTTATTAGAGGCGATTTCCCTTTGTCTGAAAAAGCCTTCATTTCAATGTCCTGACATTTTTTTTTTTGTGGGACTGTCAAATTCTCCTCCGTTGAATTTTTTTTGTGGGACATTTTTTTTGTGAGATTTAAACTAGCGCCTGCAAGAAGATATTTCTTTCTGGTTTCTTTGAAATAAGTAACAAGAACACCCTTTCCCCTCTTCTACTTTTTCAACATTTATTCATCTGCAACGTACTCATTAGATATCTTGTTGGCCATCTTGTCTAAGACTCTTCTTGGTCACTTGTACCTTATCTGTAGATCATTTCCACTTGCAGCTTCACAATTTGGATATGTAAATCTTAGCCAGCTCACTATATTCTGCTGCATATTTTTTAACCTTCATCCAAACCGATTTCAGCTGCTTTGCTTTCTTCTGTCTTCTTTCCGTAAACTTTGAAGCTAAAGGACTTTCATCATGAGCACAGGGTGTGAAGTTAAGCGTTCTACCATCATATTTTTGGTCATAATACTAGGTTAGCTAATGCATTCCCAAAAGTTTGGTTTATTCCATCTGTTGAAATTTAACTGTATATTCTAATTCTTGTTATATTGGTTGAACATTTGTCAAAATTTTGTGATGCAATCCAATGAATTATCATTTCAACCTTTCTACTTTTTCTAGAGATTTGGCTAACATGTAAGTCTTTATAGATAAGCTGCTATGATTTGAGGTTTTACACGTTTTCTTCTAAATTTGGCTCCTTTCTGTTGTTCTTTTGCAAGTCTTTATAGCTAAGCTGCTACTATTTGAGGTTTTACATGTTTGTTTCTAAATTTGGCTCCTTCATGCAGTTTCTTTTGCATGTCTTTATAGTTAACCTGTTATGGTTTTATCCTTTTGGAGTTTGGTCCATCTCTACAATTTTTCCCTCAATATTTGGAATTTTACTCCATTAGGAACTATAAAGCTTTTCTCAGAATGCAGAATTTCAGTTCTTCGCAGCAGTTTTCTTGGTACATCCTATCTTCAGCAGACAGTTCTTATGTAGGCCTATGTAAATCTGTATTCCTCTATAGTAATAGAATTGTCTTACCTTTTGGTGATAACAAAAAAGCTAATTTTTGATAGTATATTGCATATTTCAAGAAACGCTTGGAATGCTAATTGATAGAAAAGTTAGTTCTCTGGGAGAAAGTTGATGACCAAAATTCAAAGTAGCTGATACGGCCTTGTAACCCCTTTGGTACTGGCAGGTACGTACCCGGTATGAGAGCAGCCAGGGTATGGCTGGGTACGTCTGAGACGTACTCTGGCAGCTCCTGGGCATGTTTCCGGTTAAACGACATTTTTTTTTCCTCTCACTAATTGTAATACATAAAGTAAAAAATATACATAATATTTTATAATTTGAAAACCAGAAGTGAACTAGAATGAATAAAAGAAAAGAAACACATAAAAACAAGCTGGAATTGATCTCCAAAATAGGATAATGAAGATATCCAGAAGTGAACTAGAATGAATAAAACAAAAACAAAACATAAAAACAAGCTGGAATTGATCTCCAAAAATAGGAATTGATCTCCAAAACATAAAACCCTTTTTCCAGCCATGTCTGTAAACTGATTTTCTGCAGACTTCAATAAAATTTCTAGCTCTTCGACTTGGGTGAAAAAAATTATATTTTTAGTGTTCATGCCTGTATAATAAATTCCGATCAGTTTTGGCGAAGATTGGAGTGATTTTAAATCAGTTTTGAGTATCAATCATCTCTAGATCAAGTTGCATTTTCTAGAATAAAATTCAGATCTGCAATTCTATCAAATATTTTTCTATCAAATTGCTGTTATAAATCAGATTTACAGGAATTCCTCTTGGGGTTAGAAATTATCCCGTTGGGGACATTACATCAAGCAACATTGCAATCATTGATGCTCTCAATCTCTGATACAGAAATCGCGATAAATCACCGATAAATCACGATTTATCATATACAGCCATGAAAACAATTATTTTTTCAAAAATCAAGATTTTGTTCTGCCGATTTATCAGCGATTAAAACCATTGAAAATTGTCCAAAAAATCATGGAAAATCGTGTGCCATTTCGATGCATTTTGAGGTGGTTTTCTATTGCGCGAATTCATCATTCCGGTTTTGCTAGGGTTTCGACCGGGATGAACAGGTTTCAAACACGATTAACAGGTTTGCATTTCATGTTTTCAACTATTGCGTTTCAAGTTTCAGGTTTGTCGTTCCCTGTTTGTTTTCGTGACTGTAAAGTGCAAACAGCTGCTGTTGTACACTTGCGAATTGCATTTGCTTGAAAGGTTGTGAGTCGTGACTGTTGAGACCTTTTGAATAAACTGATATTTTACATATTCCACAATCATTGACGAGATTTATTTCAGGCAATCAGTCAAACAGTGAACAAGCACAGTGATTGGAAGTTATCTTCCAAAGTTCAAACCCCTTTGTTGACAACTGAAAAAAATAAAATAAATTACGTCTCATTTTAATGTCAACTGTCCTACATGGACCGTTCTAGGTCAAAAATGTAACCGTTAAAACGTGAGTATGGGGGGCATTAAACCCATAATCTATGAGTTTTCCTGATCTGAAAGCAGCTACAAATACAGTCAAGAAAAAATTGATTTGATCATTTTCCAGCAGTAGTTTCGTTATACACTTATTTTTATTCTGTTTCAGATTTAGAAATTTGGACCCTGCGATTCTGCAATGCAAAAGAAATTACAGTGGCCTGGGTTTTTTAAAGTAGCAATAAAGTTGCCGATTAATGGGGGCATTAAACCCATAATCTATGAGTTTTCCTAATCTGAAAGCAGCTACAAATACAGTGACGAAAAAATTGATTTGATCATTTTCCAGCAGTAGTTTCGTTATACACTTATTTTTATTCTGTTTCAGATTTAGAAATTTGGACCCTGCGATTCTGCAATGCAAAAGAAATTACAGTGGCCTGGGTTTTTTAAAGTAGCAATAAAGTCGCTGATTAATGCCTATAAATTGCCGAGAATTTATCGATTCCCTATTTCCGAGTCAAAATTTGCCCTGCCGATTAATTATCGATTTTTTTTGAACTATGCTCTCAATGAAGAGGAATATGATGACTATTGAATACTAAGTTTGAACTTTGATCATTGATGTAATAAATTGAATTCAATATACCATGACATTGTGTTTAATTTAAGCCTTAACAAATTAGGAGTTGTTTTTTTGTGGTTATTTAGCTTATTTTGTCTTTCATATGCATAATACATGGTTAATTCCTATTTAGTAGGCTGGAATTTATATATATTTTAATTTCTATATATTTTTTGTACGGCTGTATCCAGAGCCACTTTTTTTTGGCTGTATCTGCATATCAGATACTCCATACTCATACCTGTATCCAAAATGTATTGGCAACTTAGCCAAAATTACTTCGCATGGTATATTGTTGTAAACATCATCGAAAGCTTGTTAAAATGCTTTTTTTATAAATCAAAATAAATTCTAAGGTGTAGTTTTGGTGGCAGATTTGGACATGTATACCACAATCTTCAACCGCGAGTAACAAAGACTCTTCTTCATGCATTCCTAGATCCCAAGAAGGCATTGACCCAACACTATGGTGCTATTCAAGGCCTTGCAGCTATGGGACCTAGTGTGGTATTTGATCAGTTCCCTGTCCAGTACTACTATTTTTCATTTTATTTCTTTAATTTGTTTGGACTGCCTTGAAGCATTGGTTTGACATCTGCTGTTTGAAACATTGTGTTTCTTCTTGTGGCATGGTAAAAGTGTTTGCGAACAATTAATTGGATATATTATTTTAACAAACTGTTCAAAATTTTATAGGTTGAAATGCAATTGAGTCTCTATCACATGTAAATTGCATATTATTGTTCGTGTTTCTTGGGAAGAATTACTTGATTTGTATTTAAAATGTCAGGCGCGCTTGTTGATTTTACCAAATTTGGAGCCTTACCTAAGATTACTTGAACCCGAGATGGTACTTGAGAGTCAGAAAAATGAAATCAAGCGTCACGAAGCTTGGCGTGTATACGGTGCTTTATTGGTAATGATTCTACTGCATTACACTTCCCCAAAATGACAGAAAATAGAGAACAGAGACCTGTATGTTAAAATATTATGGGTTTTCAAGAAAGGATGCAGAAAGGAATTGACATTATGTCTAATGGTGTGCAATGTGTTTTCTTCTCTGTGTATTTAATTTTGAAAAATCCATCAGCATTATGTGAGAGGGTTAAAGGAAAGTTTTCTTGAACTTCTATGCCTCATTTTAATTTTAGATTTTATCTTTTAAAAATGTTATTGCCTTCTGACAGCAAGCTGCAGGTCGATGCATATTCGAAAGAGTAAAACTGTTTCCAGGTCTTCTATCTTTACCTACCCGGCTTACTTTTCAAAGTACTACAAAAGTTGTCACAACGTTAAATCCTGGTAAATATAGATTGATCTTGTTTTCTCATCTTCTTGCCACCTCCTCTCTATTTTTGTTATTCATTCTTGTTGATGGATTATGATTTCCTCCAGATGCAACAAAAGGCATTGTTTCTCCTGGAAATCTGTCAAGCACATTAAGAAAGCGCAAAGATGGTGTGTATTTTTCTTCACAACAGTCCTTAAAGAGACCAGCTAATGATGGCTCGGTTCCTAGCCTCTCATCTGAATCGTTGGCTGATTCTGTGGGAGCAGCATCTGAATGTCAGGCTACTGTCAAATTAGGAGAATCTGCTCTGGTTAAGGCCACTGGACAAAATTCTGATGAAAACATAACAGAGAGCAGCAGCAGGGAGAAGGGATTGCTAAACAAGAGTGAAAGGACTGGTAGTGTTCTTGCTCAAGCATGGAAGGAAGATGCTGATGCAGGGCTGCTATTAGCTTCTCTTGTCGAGGTGTTTGGTGAAGGCATGCTCATGTTCATTGCTTCGAGGGAGATGTCTCTCTTCTTGTAATTCTTTAGATTTTCCTAAATGCATTGGGGAATAAATCTTTTTCTATGGTTTATTCATGCAATTTATCAATATTTGAGGAATATGGAACGCAGTGATGCTGATGCAGGGCTGCTATTAGCCTCTCTTCTTGATGTGTTGGTGAAGGCATGCTCACGTTCATTGCTTCAAGGGAGATGTCTCTCTTCTTGTAAGATTCAAGTGATCATCTTTCTTTAGATTTTCTTAAATGCATTGGGGAATAAATGTTTTTCCATGTTTTATTCATGCAATTTACCAATATTTGAGGAATATGGAACCTAGTGACTTTCTTAAATGTATATATAAGATTTTATAAATCTATTTAGCGTACATCCCACTATAGATGATCTGCAAAAATCAATGGTTTGAGGAATGATTCAAGATCAAAGCTTATGGAAAACACTGCCTATTGTTTTAATCTATTTTGGAATAAATGGTTCTCCATGATTTATTCATGCAATTACCAATGTTTGAGTAATGTGGAGCACATGGACCACCTTAAATGTATATATAAATTTATAAATCTATTTATCATGCATTCCATTGTAGATGTTTTGCAAAAGCCAATCGTTTGAGAAGTGATAATGTCAAAGCCTTTGGAAAACATTGCCTATTATTTTAATCTCGTTTTTTAACTCAAGATTATTAAAGTTATTGGGTATTTTTGAGAATAGATGTAAACATCTTTAAGACATACACTCATATCAACATACATATACTATAAATAAATGAAAGTTTAAAATAAAGACATTACACAATTTTAGAACACAAATAGCATGACTTCCTCATTAGATTAAAAGCTCTTTCATAAATTCACGAGTATAATTCTCTTCCTCCAAGATATATGAATATTATCTCTTTATGCTCTTATAAAGATACATAGAGGCTAGGGTTAAGGTTCGGAGCGTAGTTAATTTGTAGAATAAATCTTATTAATAATGGAAATCAATCAAGTCAATAACTTGTTTGATGTTTTTTTAAATAAGTAACATGTAGAGAACTGTGTTCCAATTAATATATTATTTATAAATTATATTATAAAGTGTATTTTAATCACATATAATAGTGTACAATTAATTAAATACACTAATATTCCTCCTTAAGATGTATTTCGATGAAGGGAAGGATGAATGAATCACTAAACTATCTCCTCTTGATGACACACACCTTCACTTTCAGAGGTTGTTTGCTTTTGTGATGCCCGAAAATCACCATGTGAAAACATGTCAAAACGACAACATTGAACTAGAAAATTATGACCGATTTTTTTTTTTTTTAATTACATTCAAGACATTAATCCCATCTTAATTACATTAATTACGAAAATAACAACTTACATATATATTCATGCATCTCCTTTTGGATTATTTCAAACTATTTAATCCGTTACTATTAATTTATTAATTTTGCTCAAGCCATTAATTAATCCCAAATTAATTTTATTTAATTGGTTAATTTATCCTTAATTAATTTCATTTAATTACCCACTTAGGTTAAAATAATTTTAATCCAATCTTATTAAAATTATCCTTAACTTAATCAATTAAATCTTACCCATATAAGATTTACCTCGTAATATTAACATATAAGCTAAAACTAACTTTAATTTATTTCCTGAGTTACCTTTAATAAAATTCCCTAGTATAACATTAATATATGCTCCCCTTTAATTACCCAATTACACACTTACTTATTAACACTTACGCTTTCAATCACATAAATTTCCATTTAATAAATTACCTAACAACATCCCATGCACATCATTTAAAAATAACACTTAAATAAAATATTTCTTACCCATTTAATTTCCTACACATGCGGGACAACATACCCCAAGGGCTTTATTTGATTAATTTATCCATACATTATTAAATTTATACACCCATCATTAAGGGACGAGGATTAAATCCAGCCGTAGGATTCATTTAATCATCTCCCTTAGATCTTAGGGTTCCTTATTTTTCCCTAACTTTCCTTATGAGTTTATATCTTTCTTTCTAACCCTAACTGTGCCTCCATTTACACAGGTGAAGCTATAGGGAAGGGATCAATGGAGGCAAGAGGGCATGACAAGAACCTATGTGGATTTTTAAGACAGATCTGAGATTGCATTGGGATGATTTTCTCTCCCATATCAAACATTCATCATCTTTTTTTGTTATTTTCCATAGTTTTATAAATTTGCACTTTTATTTTGCTGGGTATTGTTTCTTCCCTAAGGATGTGTGTATTTCTTTATCAGATCAAGAGGTGGAGGCGCGCGCGCACACACACACACCAAGTGTGTGTGTGTGTGTGTGTGTGTATAGACATATGTGTGTGTGTTATTGAGCGTTTTACAGGGTTCTAAAGACCCAAAAATAGGCAATGTGTGGCCATTTTATCAGGCGACATGATTGATGTTAAAGTCTTGTTGAAGGAAGGGGCGGGGCGGGAAGGGGTCAGCTTGGCCGCCCCCCATAGTTTATTTTTGTTTTAAAAATGTGGGTGGGCGGCATGGCCGACCCACCCCTCTGCAAAACAATGGGGAATGGGGGGACATTGCGCAACCCCCTCCCACTATTTTTTTTTAATATATAGACATTTCCATTCAAGAAAAACAATGAGCCATTCTTTGCAAGCTAATTCCCTCGCCTTTATAAAGTTCTATATCTATATATGCTCATTATTTTTCGGTAATATTTTTATTTTGTTCAAAATGAAGATTATTTCAGTATGCGGGGATATAAATACAAGTTTGTTTTTCAATTTAAATCCTACTGAGAAACCCATGCTTTGATATGAAGGTAAACATAGACATTTTATAGCTTAACTTTATACAAGGGTTTTCAGGAGCAATATATTTATAGATACAAGAGAATCTGATTTAAACATTTTCATGATGGATTGTAGGTATAAACTGGTTTATAACCTAAGTTTGTATTTTCCTAGAAGTTGGATTAATGAGTAACAAATACAGGAAGAAGGAAAACACATTTATTGAATTGAACAGATTAATACCTCCTCACAAAGAAAGATATGCAATAGTAAAATAAAACAACACATTATATTTCCTTATTCTTAATAAAAAATTAACTAGATTCACTATAAAATAAATTCCATAATAGTGCCCTCAACTAAAATTTGTAGATCCTTACCAATGAGGCAAAAGGAAAATTAAACATATATAGGTTCAAATTCAACTCAGAGTTTCATTTTACTTGCAGACATTCATATGTTACCAATTTTACAACATTTTCCATACATTACCAAAAAGAATAAAGTGCGAATTTCTCAATCAATTTACAGGTGGAATACAATAGGCAAAATTACAAAATATTTACAACTTTCAAGAGATATAGGCAGGTTTTCCACACAGAAATTTAGCCATTATAATGGCATAAAATATAACCTTTCAAAAATTCTTTCAACATTCAAAATCCCAATTATAACAGATGTTATTTAAAGTATATTACAATTACAAAATTCACAATTTAAAATACAAGCATGACAACCCTCCACCCAAAAGGGGTGGAGACAACATGCCCAAATTCAAACTTAATTCCAACTCCAATGACATAAAAATCTGCAACTCCTTTTTCCACTTCATCTCAACATTACCTTCAGCACACAAAAAAGGGAGAGAGCTAGGCAACACTCTCCTCCCAACAAAATTCCAATGAAGGGGTAAAGCCAACCCCCTCATTGGCCCTCAAGCTCCAACCATGAAACAATGCAACACATTCACAACCATGGCAGCTAAGAACAAATGCTTCCACATTTACACATTCACACACAAGCAATTTACTTCAACACATGAACAACATTTAAAACCTGCAACTTTAATTCATCACAAAGGCTCAATTTAGAGCCAAAGAAGAGGGAATAATGGAGACCACCTCCTTATACCTCCCATGTGGGTTAAGGGTCCACCCAAGAACCTCCAAAGTGCACATCACAAACACACTCATAATCCCTTATCTCTCCGTGATGCAAATATGCAAATGCAACAATTTTGAACCTTCTCTCCCCATAGGTGGAACACCTTACCCACACTCCCTCCTCAAAACAACCTCACAAAACTCCTTTTTATCTCCCGAAGGGTTCCATATTCCCACTCCCCACACCTTTCTTAAGGCAAAACTACCCAAGCCCATAACACACACAAACATACATACAATTCACCATTTCATACACAATTAAAAACAAGAAAACAACAAGGATTGAGACCCTACCTTGCCATAATGTGGCACTTTCTCCTCAAGCAATTCCAAACAATTCTTTCCAATCCCAAGCCAATATCCAAGCAAATTTCTCTCCCAAGTCTCAACCCAAAATAAGAAGCAAGATAACTAAGCAAGTAACCAAAAATGAGTAACTCCAAAACCATAAAAAAAAGATGCACATAAATAGACAAGGAGGGAGAGGTGATGTGGCTCTATGTAGGATGCCACTTCATCTCCTTCAAATCCACATCACCCATTCCCCCACACAAACCAAAGCATCATAAAGAGGTAGGTGAGGCGATACCTTAACCAAATTTGCACACAAGCTCACTTTTGCACATTTCAAAGATAATTTTAGAGGATCAAAATATGAGGGCAATAATTGTCTCTTTCCTCTCAAAATTTCATGATTAAGGGCCTAAATTGATCCCTTGGGTCATATGTTAGGTTAGGAGGGAAGTCTAAAGAGTGTGTAAAACTTGTCCCACAAGCTCTTAAAATTAGGCTCAAATCCCAAATCCGAGGTTGAGTTTAGAAATGACACACATACCAATGCCACATTTAAAATTCAATTAAAAGAGGTGAAAAGAATAAAGTATATTCCAAGGAATCTCTACCTCCCAAAAGCCACATCATCACATTAACATTAATCCCCCACAATTAACTTGATTAAGCCAAGATACATAACCAACATAATAAACATAGGGTGAAACATTATTTGACTCAAACAATCACATAATCAATTAATGGATACATTGATAACACATAAACATAGGGTTACAAGGTACATTAGAACTTAAATAAAGTCACAACAGCCACAATAAAATAAATAACATAACCACAAGACAATTAAAATAAAACAAACACATACCTACCCATGGTAACATGTAAGGTGCTCCCCCATGGAGATCTTCAAAAGGACGAAAAACAAGAAGACGACACAAACACAAACGCGTCAGCTGCCAAGATGATCGTGTTGTGAACATGTGACATTCCTTCATGGTTGGCCTTCCTAGTCCCTCCTTGTTTATTTAATAGCATTTCCTCCAACCACAAATAATATAACCTTCGGCCTCAAGGCCACATCAATACTTCAAGGAAATCAAAGCATGTATAACCATCCATCATACAATTATCATCATACATCATAGTACACGATTCTACTCTAAATCAAACTTTTACAATTATCCAAAATCACAATTCACATTTTACGACAATCGCATAATTCACATATTGATCACCTAACATCAACGTGAAATCAATAAATCATAATATCAATGTACACATGGGTAGATCATGCATCAAAACATTATCACAACTGCTACGAATCCAGGATGTCAGTATATAGTAAAGTAATGCTAAATCACATGTGCGGCAATATCCACCAAAATCAACTAGGCATCCATATAATCCATGATGAGAGTCAAATCACAATAATAATCAAAGTCCATATAGTCTAAATATTTACTATCCAAAATACTATGTCAATAGCCATATCTCTAGGTAGCTAAAGAGCATCAACAAAGCATAAATAGGTGTCAAATAGGAGTGGGCACTATAACTTTGAAGAAATTGGGCTGCAAGCAAAGGTTTTGTGAAGATGTGTAGCTTGATCATTTATTCGACAAAACTTAAGATCAACGACCTTGTTTTGTATTAGTTGCAAAATATAATACATATGAATCTCAGTGTGCTTTGAGTGTTGGTCCATTGGGTTGCGAGAGATGTGGATGACAATCTGATTATTACATGTAAGCATTGTAGGTTGGGTTTACGGATATCCGAACTCAGAAAGTATGTTGAATCCATAATGACTCACTTTCAACAACTACTCTATAATATAGGAGTGGGCACTATAACTTTGAAGAAATTGGGCCGCAAGCAAAGGTTTTGTGAAGATGTGTAGCTTGATCATTTATTCGACAAAACTTAAGATCAACGACCTTGTTTTGTATTAGTTGCAAAATATAATACATATGAATCTCAGTGTGCTTTGAGTGTTGGTCCATTGGGTTGCGAGAGATGTGGATGACAATCTGATTATTACATGTAAGCATTGTAGGTTGGGTTTACGGATATCCGAACTCAGAAAGTATGTTGAATCCATAATGACTCACTTTCAACAACTACTCTATGATATTCAACCTCCATGGTAGACAACAATATTAGTAGGTTTTTTTACAAGATCAAATCACGAAACCTATACCAAAATTATAGATGTATTTTGTAGTTGATTTGTGATTGTCTGAATCTCCTACCCAAACATTGTTTGAGTAGCTTAAGACTGTTGTTTTCCCATAAGAAGGTGCAAGATTCTTAGCTATTTCTCCCCTAGAGGTGCAATAAAAAATTGAGGTTTTGCCACCTAATTTGTTCTCAATCCGATAAATAGTGGTACCACTTATATACTGTAGAATGCGTTTAACAACTTGCAAATGGTTTACACAGGGTTCCTGACAATAACATGATACAAGATTCAAATAAAAGAAAGACCATGGTGTGTATGAGTCAAGGATGGTAGACTTCCCACCAATTGTTTCTAAAATGTAACATCAATTGAAGGAGGATAACATTTGGTAGAAAAATTGACTCCATATTGAAACAGAGTCGTTGCAAATTTACAACCCTCTATTTTGAAACATTTTAGAATATCTTGAGCATATTTGGATTGATGGACAAAAATCCCTTTCTTAGATTAATAAATCCAAAGACTATGAAAAAAATGTAACAAACCCATGTCAATAATCTCAAAAGACTTCATTATTGACATTTTCAAATCATGATCATGTTGTGGAGCAGCTCTTGTGATGATTAAGTTGTCCACATAAATAACGAAAATCAAAAGTTACATATTTAATTCTTTGATGTAGATTGTAGGGTTAGAGGGACTTAGTGTAGTGTAGATTGTAGGGTTAGAAGCTTGATGATAAGTCTGTAGAGCATGTGTTACTACCAACTTTGCTAAACGTGCAACACCATATGGATGAGGCGATTTTGTCTTACTTTGATCTTCTGGATCCTTTGCCATTTCACCAACCTTAGTGCGAACTATGCGAACCCATTTTGGTAGAGGTTATGCATGTGTATTATGAATGTCTTCTGGCACAGATGGTAGAGTTTTTGAATCCCTCCTTGTGACTCAGCGTCTGAATTGTAATAACTCTTAGAATGGAAGGCATCTAAACCGTCTTGTTCTTCATAACAAATATTAGTAGTGTCTGGCCCAGTGTAGGCGACGTAGATGATGGCTCATAAGCTTGAGAATGTTCATCAAATAATACATCTTGTTGATAAAATATTTTAGTGGTTCTTGGAACACTTGGAACAAGACATATGCCTTCACATCTTCATAGTGGCCAACAAAGATACTGCGAGCTTTATCCAACATGTAGCAACTGCTGCGCATGTTTCCTAGACATTAACGAAAAAATCATCCAGGCAGTTATTGACTTATGTTGTTTAAAACAATCGAGGTCAAAAAGTATGCATGAAATGTACGCAGGTGGAGTTGCTAGTTAGGCGCGGTGGAATACGTAAGGTCTGAGGGTCAAATTCTGGCCGTGAGCATGCATAATTTTTGGTCGGAATGTTTGATTTTTTTGAATTCGAGTACTTGCTGTAGCAAGACCTTGGACATAATTTTTTGACAATTATGGATTTTGAGTACTCGCTATGGCAAGATTTGGGCCATGCGAGAATTTTGAATTTTTTGGACATATGAGGGATTTGAGAGGGTCGATTCATTATCAATACAATCACTTTGGATCCTTAGCAGAAAATTTCTACTTTTATTAATTTTTACATTGGCAATTATTTTGTCACTAGAACTTCCATCCAGAATCAGGTAGACATTATGTTCAAAATAGACCCTGTAACCCTTATGAACAAGTTGTCTGACATTCATGAGGTTGTGTTTCAAACTTGGAATGTAGCACACATCATCTATGTGCTTAGTCTCATGTTTTTTGCTTCTTATGTTTATAGGTCCCTTGCCTGTGACTGCAACTATGTTGTCATTATCCAATTTTACATTAGATCTAACAAACTGGTCCATGCTTGCAAACATTTCTAGTGAACCCGTCATGTGGTTGCTACAACCACTATCCAAAAACCATATATCCTTGTAACTTTCCTATGCTACATGACACATTATGAACATTGAACCTTGATGACTTCTCTTAGGCTGATTTTCTCTTGAGAAGTTTGCATTTTTTTGTATTCAGACGAAACTCTTTTTTTCCTTAATGCCCTTATTTTTTCCAGTAGTTACAATTGACCTGGGACTCAACAAAAGTATTTAGGTCAAGCTATTTTTTTCTAAATTCGTTGTCATAATGCCCATAGTTTCTTGCACTAGTCACATTGGATTGTATTTTATTTGAGTGCAACCATGCCATGAACAATTTTTTTACCATTAATAGTAAACAATACGTGGAAACTATCCAAACTATATAACAAACATTGCAGCTGCACACAAATTAATCCCAACACTGTTTAAAATAGAATATAGAAAGTTATATTTATATATATTCAAGAAAAACATGAGAGACACATTATCTTATGTACAGGTTTAGGTTAATTAACCTTATGACATGTAAATCTCTGAGGTGTTTTAGCAAAGAAAATAGACGCCACGAAATTGCAATGATAATAATTCTACCCAATATGACAATTTAGATGGTAAAAAATTCTCCCCGTGTATGTAAAGTACAGCAAAGTGTCCCCTCTTGAAATTTGCTAATAATAGTGAATTATAGGCTTCTAACTTGCTTTCTAATGAAATGTAACTGGTTTGTAACATTTAGGCCTAGGATATTTTCTGTGCTTGCAGCAATCACAAAAGCAGTTGCTAATTTTTAATTTCACATGCCTACGTTTATCAATAGGGCCTGCTGACCAGTATGAGCCATTGAAGAAAATTAATGATTTGAAAATGCTCTTATAGAGGTTTGAACTTTCATTGTGTAGAGTAAATTTTTTTGATTTAAAATAGTGGTTATATTACTAAAAATAAAATAGTACAAATGCAGACAATATGGAAACACACCTCAAGTTCAAACCAACCTGAAGGAACGAGAGACCAAAACAAACAAGCCTGTAGGAAACCAACCAATTACAGGATCCCATTTTAAAACAAGAGCAAAATGAATTGGGCAAGAACCTCGAAGAGATGAAGCTAAAGGATCTTTGTCATTAGGCTTGTCCTACCCTCCATTTGGAAGGCCCTGCCTATCAGGAATGGGCTCCTAGCTAGTGGCAATGGATTCTATGCCTTCATTCTTTTCTTCATATTCTTTTTTTTCCTGAGGCGGTGAAATGACCAAGGCCAACCGGGGGATGTCCACAAGAGGTGGCACCGAGCTGTGATGGCGAGGCAACAATGAACCCCACCCCCATGTTGAGGTTGTGGAAGAGAGTGGAGAAGAGGTGGTGAGCCCCATTCAAAATGACTGTGAGAGTGGTGGCGAGAGTGACTATGCCGACGGCCTTTTCCCTCGATAAGGGATCTTGAGCGGCAAGGAATATGAAACACAAGCTATAGTGCAAGAGACATTGCCCCATTGGTTCAATAGGGTCTAGAGGCGGGCCACTTCCAGAGCCACCTTCCGCACATGCACTTGAATTTGCAGAAAAACATTAGACATACTCATCACTTTGTTAACCACTGAAAGATTGCTATCAACAATAGAATGAGAAAAAATAGTTGAATTTCTCTTTCCAAAGAAAGAAAGGATTTCCACTCTAAAAGCATGACATACTTGGGTGAAGGCCATGGGTATGCCCGACTAATCCCCCAATAGAATATGCTACTAGAAAAATGGTTCAGGTCAAAGTGGTCGAAAGAATTCATGAATCCAAGCCCATACGATTTGAGCTTTGAGACAAAACCAAAATAGGTGCATAATAGTTTTCAATTCACCCACATAATGGGAAATAGGGATCTAGAACATCTACTTGAATAAACTTGGGGCAACTAGGTAAACCATAGTACATAAAACACCAAGTGAGCAAGCTTGGGATCAAGAATCGCTGACCAGATAATAGAGAATTTGTGCTGCAAACAAAAACCATAAGAGTGTAATGACCAATAGGAGTTGAGTTTATCCACCATGGAAATCTTGGGAGACAACAATTCATAGCCATTATTGGGCGAGTAAGCCAAATGAAATGAAATTCTCATGTGTAGTTTTGAATTAGAGGCGTTAATCGACGCCGACTATACCCCAACCTTCCAAGATAACAATGCGGGTTTGATTCCCGCTACCCGCTCATATTTCTTATTCAAAGCAATTTGTCATGGGCAACATTTCATTCGAAATGAATTTTTGATGCCCTAAATGACACATCTACTCTTTCTCTTTCTTTCCCGAACATAATTGTGGATGGATAAAAAAGTCATTTTTTTGTTAACTTTTTATTAACTATAAAGTATTTCAACGAATGAATAATTAAAAAAATAATGTCCATTGTCTAATGGATAGGATAGAGGTCTTCTAACCTTAGGTATAGGTTCAAAATCCTATTGGACGTAATAATATTCATTCAATTGTTCAAGATTTAATATTGTGCTTGGAAATGTAGCAAAGTTATTTATTAATTAGGATGAGATCTTCCACCCTGTTAGTTTTATTTTTGTTCTGGAAGTAGAAAACATTCGATATTTTCTTGAATAGCTTCTTTTAAAAGAGTTTCTTCTTCTTGCGTGAATGTCCCAGTAAAATGTATAAGTTCTCCAAATTGGTGTTCATGAAAAGGAGTATGTGGAAACCATTTGCAGTCCTTTTACCATGGTAGAGAGGAAATAACCCCAATCTTGTGGGGCATGTCATCCGGAATAGGTTCAATAATTGCCTAATAGGATTCTTGGTCACTAATGGCTAGGGAGAATTGAAGCTTAGCTTTTGGCCAAAGAAAAAGCCTTCTAAGATGTCAACTATAGATGTCATGCACCATGCGAATCCCTTGTCTAAAAATCTTGAGGGTGTGCACCCATGGAACCTCTTTAAGAGGCACATTGTGGAAGTTAATAATCAGTGACCACCACATTAAGTGAGAATTGACGGAGAGACCATATCTTGAGTTCACAATGAATTAATAGTCTAAACTACAACATGTTGTATATTCTGATGCCATGATCTAGGAATCTCTGCTAACATTGTGAAATGATGAGCATTAAACTTTTTTGAAAGGAAAAATGGATTCAAGAATGGGAAATCAAATATTTATCTTAAATCAACAAATTCATAGATGATTATTTTTAAATAGTTTTTACCATATGCATCAGATTATGAAATATATATTTTGAACCAAAGTTGAATCATAATCTAATGCATGTGGTGAAAACTAGTTAAAAATTATCATACACGTGTTAGAGTCTTTTATTTATAAAGGGCATTGTTTCTTATCATATAATATTCTAGCAATTGCAACAGAAGGATGCTGCAATGGATAAGCCGAAGGCAGTGCACGGGGATGGATAGAGGACAAGTTAGATGTGTTTAAAATTCGATCAAAGAAATGAAGGAAATTCAAGTTTCCCTTGTAAAAATGAGATGAAATCCACGCATCCTCATAATCTGTGGGACTTGTAGACAACACTTGTGTTTATAGGTTGAATGTGAATGTGCAAAGAAGTTGTCACATATCTATATGAGGACTTAAGACTTGTTGACACATATTGGATTATCCTTGTCATACCTCCATGAGACCAATCCCTAGGTGGTGAGTGGTGAAATGTGACAGAGGGTAGAGATAATGTTTTGAAAGTTGAAATCAAAAACCATTCCATGATATCATTAGTTATGTCTCTTGCCTTCTAGCAGCTGGGTTCTAGGTTATGATTTCCATTGGGAATGTTGGTGAGCCAACCGAGGAGACACCTCTGCTCAAAGCTCTCCTACACACAGGAATCCCGTATCTAGGGCGAAGACATCCATAGCTCCAATGAAAACTATGGAATCAGGAAAGACGTTCTGAACAATATTTCAGAGATGAGAGATAATGTTTCAACTTACAACACAATAGTAGATTTCTTGTAGAAAGTTAACAATGAAGTGATTTATGAGATATCAATGTTGCTAGAGTTAAAGCCAACTTTGGATATTTCCATTGTCGAGAATCAAATCACTTAAAATGGCACATTCAATACCGATTCTAAGTTTTTCCAAGGGAGTTTAATTTCGTGTTAAAGAGCCACCATTCCAAGTTTTTCTCTTTATCATAACTCAACAAGTTTTTATTTCGTTCATCCTACATACCTGATCTTAGCAAAATGATTCCGAACAATTAAATACTAAATCGAATTCCCAGGCTTTAATAAGACATTGCATTGATTTATTTACAATGTTTCAAACCGTTTTACCTAACCCTCACACATGTTTGCATGGGGTAAATTTAGCTGGCGGGGGTCTAAAATTATTTCAAAACCAATTGCAGCGCATTGGTGGGGCTTGTCCTTGTTTCACGGGGCACATAGGTTTGATTTTGGCAGCCTCTCTCATGAACATACGTGAGAGATAGGCTCGGTCGTCTCAAACAGGTAGATTAATTAAGAAATTGCTTTGGGCTTTACATATCAGCTGTAATTATCTACAAATTGCCGTACATAATTCGATTTGATTACTCTTTCAACCAGCTGCTAAATCCATTAGCCTAGATACGGGCTACAGTAAAAAGAGCAGAGATATTAGGTAATTTATCAAAGTTTAGTTTCACCATAGATTAATGGAATTTCTTCACAGACTCAGTAATATGAAGCACAAAGTGGTAGCTTCAATTCATCGAAATGGAAGGAAAAAATAAGATGAATTCTGAATTGGCTTACGTATTGGAAAAGCTCGTAGTGTATACTTAATCAGGTTAAAATCCATATTCTAGAGCTTTGTAACCAAATCCACTTTTCCAGTCATAGTTGAGCCGACTTTGAAGATCCAACTTCATCCTTGTCACACCTGAACATAAGCAGGAAGTAGCCTTATTGCCATGATCCATGACCGCGTTGATTTCTACTTGTCTGGACAACATCTATCTAGTTCCAAATTGATCAGCTCATGCACGTTAGTAACTGACGTTAAATATTTATTTTCCAAAAAATTGCTAAAACAATGCGTGGCGCAGTGGTTGGTGGATGTACTATATTTTTTCTCCTTTGTGTTCTCGCTCTGCTTCTACGGCATGTCATTGCCACGTTGGTAAGTTGACCATGTTGGGCCTGTATGTTGACCAAACTTTGATTGGCTCTAATTTGAGCATACATAGTTCAGTTTCCGCGTTCCAGGTATCGACGGAAAGCTCACGAAATTCTCTACCACTTTGTTGTGGTTTAGGGAGATATAGAGAACTCCCAACATCCCAGAATGTCCTCCAGATCACAAATCCATAATTAAGAATAAGTACCCTCTTCCAGGGATTGATGATCTATTTGACCAGATGCATGGTGTATTGGTTTACTTTAAGATCGATCTGCGGTCAGGGTATAGCAGCAATGCAGGTAGTTGATCTGATGTGACTGCAAATGGCAGTCCCCTGTAAAATATACGGAGGCACAAGTGCCATGAAAATTTGACATGATACCAAGTTTCCAATCTTGAATACAGGTATGAGATTTCAATTTACCAGTGCCTGTCAAATCAAAATTCGCTTACCTCTTTACCCGTTGTTGTAAATTCTAAATTCTAATATTTTTTAATCTGATTTATTCACATACATATAAAGAAGTTTTATATTTTTATATATTTATTAAGAATTATATTAAAAAATATACGTTTTTCTAAATTTTCAGGTTGTCATTACCTATGGTTTCCTATTTTTTTTTAGCAATAATATACAGTTAAAATCAGAAAAACGGTGCACGGCCTGTGAATTTCCAGGCGTAGTTGAATCAATTTATGGGGTTCACTCATGTATCACATTGAGTGAAAGCATCAAACTTTGGTCGCAGATCTGTTTATTCAAATTTCATGTGTTGGAATTTGAATACACATGTGGACAACGCTCCCGAGACCACCACAATATTCGTGCCTCCACTTAGTGTTGAGATTTGACGTCCGTTCTGGACGTTTTTGAAGGTTTTACATGTATTTTATTTTTTTGCATAATGCTTACCTGTCACATACCGACAAGCTCATATCTGTGTAAACCGCCAATTTTTTGAAGGCTGGTAGTTGTGACAATTAAAAAATCGGTTTGCTCCACCGCCATTAGTAACAGCTGTTTATAAAGGCAAGCCGCCATTAAAAATCTTTGTGACCGGTGACTTTGACCGTCAAATCACAAGCCTCCACCAATCGACGACTCATGAAAAGCGCCGATTGAATTATAGTTGTTCACGAACTCTTTCCTCCACCATACGTTTCTGTGTCTCCCTTCCATTTCTCTAAAAAGGCTCTTTTTTTCCTGATTTCTTCAGCGATATCTTGGGTTTGCATAAACTATGGTTTCTACTGGTAACCTGCTCTGTCTGACATCATCTGCTCTTTATCTGCTCCTCCTGATCATAGTGTTGCAGGCCCAAGAAGATGTTTGCAATCTGAACTTATCTGGCGGTGGCACGTGTGGTCTCAATGGACTTTGTACTATAACTAAAGTGGGCGCTGAGAATTCCACCAGATGCAGTTGTCCTCCGGGATTCGACTTCAGTGACATCACCAACCCCTCCCAGGGATGTTACCGTTATGAGCCCACACAGCTGGGCTGCAATGGAATCGATGCAGAAATGGAAGAGATAGATGGCGTAGACTGGCCGGGAAATGATTATTACCATTTGACAGACATGAATAAAAATTCATGCAAACAGGCATGCCTCAACGATTGCGATTGCGCGGTAGCTATCTACGCCAATCTCAATGGCATAGGTAACTGTTGGAAGAAGACATTGCCGATGAGATATGGCGGTGCAGATGGCACCAGAACAGCGCTTTTCAAAGTATCCAAAAGAAAAGAGTTGGGTAACTTTAAAATGCTTCTGTTAGAGATAACATTTGATTAGTATGTTTAATTACGCGGAAGGCGTCCCCCCTATAGGAAATGTCCTTCCAGACGTTTCTGCAACTATGCTAAATTTGACGTTCGTTTTGACGGACACATTTTTGTTTGTTTTTTTAGCCATAAAATTCAGATTGTATTGCGAGCACTTCAATTTCGAGGGCTTTACTAAATTGGCGGAGGGAAGGGTGCAGAAATGTCGCGTCGCGGGAAGGGTTTGGGGAAGGGAGGCACAGGAGGGTGCTAGGTGATAATATCCAGGGCATCACCAAGCCTGCCGTTCGCCGTCTTGCCAGGAGGGGAGCTGTCAAGCGTATCAACATCCTCATCTACGAAGAGACCAGAGGTGTCCTCAAAATATTTCTAGAGAATGTCATCAGAGACGCTGTCACTTACACCGAACATGACCGCCGGAAGACTATCACCGCCATGGATGTTGTCTATGCCTTGAATCTTGTATCAGGGTTTGAGTTTATCTTCCTCCTCTTCTTACAGTGATGATGACGATGAAACAATTTTAATGATTCCCAGAGATAGGCTACAAAGGAAACCAATCACATTTTTAGTTCGTTATTGTTACAGTATCTCTAGCGAAATTTGCATTATGTATTGTAATTAAAATTTGTGAAAATATGGCTTCTCTCTGACTGCTGGAGGTCAGTATTCCAGTAAAATTTGGTCATGTAGCATCTTCATTGGAGGGTTTTTTGCTTTGTGTGGTTATTTTAAGTCAACTTTGCGAAAATTTGGCTTTTTTTAAGATGTTCGAGGTCAACATTTGGAAACTTTGGGCAGGCACCTTGATTGGGTGGATTTTCACTTTGTGAAATGCTCTTTCCATTGATCTTACAGTAATGTTGATTGTATGATGCAACTATAAGCAGCATATACATATGGTGTTTTAGCCTGTTGATACCTGTAATTATTACCCGGGTTAAGGAATTTGCAGCTCATAATGCTACAGTAAACGATCTCAGTTTTGATTTAGACGGCGGGTACATTGGGAGCTGCCCAATCCAAATGGCGAGTAGGGTATCGTGATCAGGTTAGTTTAATAAAAAAACTTGAGACTTTAATTCAGGAATTCATCACATAGATCTAAATGTTCAAGTTTTTATCACCTTAAATGTTCAACAAAATGTAGTTAATGAGTATTGCCTAAAAGGATTCAATATTCATCAATAAAACTAGGATAATCTTCTTAGTAAATAACAATAGTAATGTTTCTTACCCAAGTTTTCCTTTCTGGGGAAGGTCCTATCCATGCAGTTAAGTGGAGGAGTAATCTTTTAGTTTGGGAAATTGATGTTGGTGTGGAAGTATATGACACTGTGAGTAATCAACGGATTACATATATTGAATGACCGGATGATAGTCCATGTGCAGAGATTTTACAATCTCATCCTATTTGGCAAATCAGTGAGAAAGGGATGATGTAATTTGCTTATAAATATTTATAGCTACTTTGCCTGTATCCTGACAGGTTTCATGAATCAAGATGAGACACTTTTGGTCATTGGTTGGGGGACATCTCTGTGAAAATTGTAGCTATTCATTCCAAACCACACGGAGGAACAGATGTAACTGATAGGAAGTATGCTACATATACTGGCGCAAAACATGTGGATATTGTGGCTACACATCAGACCACTTATTCCATATTTGGACTTGCACCATATGTTTCTCTTTTAACGATTGAAGAGGGTATTTTTGAGGTCAAGGCTACTGCAGGAGATACCCACTTGGGAGGTGAGGATTTTGGCAATCGCATTGTGAATCATTTTGTTCAGGAGTTCAGGAAGAAGTACAAGAAAGATATAACAGACAATGCAAGATCCTTGAGGAGACTGAGAAGGGCTTGTGAGAGGGCAAAGAGGACCCTCTTGTCCACTGCTCAGGCCACCATTGAGATTGATTCCTTGTATGAAGGTATTGACTTTTACACCACCATTACTCAAGCCAGATTTGAATATTGAACATGGATCTCTTCAAGAAACGTATGGAGACGGTTGAGAAATGTCTGCGAGATGCCAAGATAGACAAGAGTTCAGTCCATGTTGTTGTTCTTGTTGGGGGGTCAACTAGAATTTTGAAGGTACAGTCTTTGTTGCAGGACTTCTTCAATGGGAAGGAATTATGCTATAGCATAAACCCTGATGAGGTTGTTGCCTATGGAGCTACAGTCTAGGCTGCTATTTTGAGTGGAGAAGGCAATGAGAAGGTATAAGATCTCCTACTTCTATATGTTACTCCTCTGTCTCTTGGTCTTAAAACTTCTGGTGGTGTTATGACAGTTTTGATTATGAGAAACACTACCATACCCACAAAAAAAGAGTAGGTGTTTTCTACATACTCAGACAAGCAACTTGGTGTGTTGATCCAAGTATATGAAGGTGAGAGAACAAGAATAAAAGATAACAACTTGTTGGGCAAATTTGAGCCCTCTGGCATCCCCCCTGCTCCCAAAGGGGTTCCTCAAATCACTGTTTGCTTTGATATAGATGCCAATGGTATTCTAAATGTTTCTAGTAATGAAATTAATTGTATAATTCAGATCATGAGCAGAAATATAACACCAAATAACACAATATTCTAGAATAATGATCTCAATATGCAATTAGAATAGCTTAGCCACTTCGAGGGGGCAACCTCCAAACCATACAATAATACTCAAATGCTCCAATGATGATAAACTACTACCTACTAACCTCTATATATACTATTCCTATGTTATGGCCAACACCAAGGCCGACCCACTAATGAAAATATAACATATATGAAAGAGATACATAATGATAAGAAGTTATGATAGCCACAAGTCAGCTATATACATCCAATATAAGATATATGATTAAGGGTGTAGCATGCCCCTCCCCTTCGAAGCAACATTGTCCCCAATGTTGAGAAGATCTGGATGCTGCTGCAGGAAATTTGCATCCTCCCAAGTTGTGTCTTCATTGTCTAGATTTTTCCACTTGATCAAATACTCAGTGATGACCCTTGTCCTCAATCACTTAGTGCGTGTCTGAAGGATGCATTCTGGTTCCAGGATGATTCTTCCCTCTTCATCAAGCTCGGGTAACACTGTCTGGGTTGATATTGTCTGTCCAATTACCTTCTTTAGGCAAGATACATGGAAGACTGGATGAATTCGAGTAGCCAGAGGAAGTTCCAGTTTGTATGCTACATTGCCAATCTTCTGTAACACTTGATAAGGACCATAATACTTAGGTGAAAGCTTGTTATCCTTTTTGTGTTGTTTTAAGGACATTTTCTTATATGGTTGTAAACGCACAAAAACCCAATCACCGACTTCAAAATGTCTTTCACTGCGATGTTGGTCTGCCTGCTGCTTCATGCGGTTTTGTGACATGGCCAAATTCTCCCTGAGACTAGAAAGCACCTCTTGTTGGTGTTGAATATGTTCTTCAACTGCTCGAACCCTTGGCTGGACTCTCAAAGATGAAGTGATAGATGGTGGATGGTACCCATATAATGCCAAGAAAGGAGACATTTTAGATGAAGTATGAAAGGAGGTGTTATACCACCATTCTGCCAGCGGTAACCATTGGACCCATCTCGCTTGCTTATCTGATGTAAAACAACGAAGATATCCCTCCAAGCACTTGTTTACCACCTCTGTTTTCCCATCAGACTAGGGATGATAAGAGGAACTACGAGCTAGTTGTGTGCCCAAGCATGAGAACAAGTCAGTCCAAAAATTACTAGTAAAGATAGGGTCTCGATCACTTACTATAATCTTTGGTGTCCCATGTAGCTTCTGAATTGTATCCCTGAAGGTTGTTGCTACTGTACTCACAACAAATGGATGTGATAAAGCACAAAAATGGGCATATTTGGTGAGTCTATCCACCACCACCATGATTACATTTTTACCTTCTGATTTAGGCAATCCTGTGATGAAGTCCATGGACACCTCTTCCCACCTCTGGCTAGGAATAGATAGAGGTTGTAAAAGACCTGGGGACTTAATTGTTTCACCCTTATTTTGCTGACAAACCATGCATTCTGCCACAAACTTTTGGACATCTCCTTTTAGCCCTTCCCAGAAAAAATCATGCTTGATTCGATGATAAGTCTTTAAGAAGCCAGAATGACCCCCTACTGGAGAAGCATGGAGCTCAGATAGAACCCTATTTTTAAGGATTGAATTCTTACATAGATATAATCTATCTTTATACCATAAAACATCTCCTTTCCATACAAATTTTTCTGACATGTTTGGATCTTGTTGGAGATTCTGAATGAGATTTTGTGTACCTGGGTCATTTTTCCATTCAGACCTTGCATCCTCTATCCAATCCTCCTGTAATACAGATATGGCACACAACAATGCCTGGGCAGATTCATCCTTCCGAGATAAAGCATCAACAACTACATTCTCTTTCCCTTTCTTGTATATTATCTCAAAATCATACCCCAACATTTTTGAGACCCATTTCTGTTGTTCTTCTGATGATAAACGTTTCTCTAAGAAGTATTTCAAACTATCATGATCTGTCTTTACTTTGAAATGTCGTCCCATTAGATATGGTCTCCATTGCTTCACTGCATGAAGTATTGCTAACATTTCTTTCTCATAAACTGGTTTAGAGATATTCTTACCTTTGAATTGGCGGCTCTCGAAGGCAATGGGTCACCCTTCTTGCATGAGTACTGCCCCCATACCATACCCTGAAGCATCACATTCAACAATGAATGTTTTTGAAAAATCTGGGGTGGCTAGAACTGGAGTGGTGCACATGGCCTCCTTCAACTTCTCAAAGGCCATAGTAGCTTGCTCGTTCCAATGGAAAGAGTCCTTCTTCAATAAAGTTGTGAGTGGTGCTGCGATGCTGCCATAATTCCTTACAAATCTACGATAATAACCTGTAAGCCCCAAAAATCCTCAGAGATTTTTTAGGGTTTTGGGAACCTTCCATTCAAGCATGGATTTTATCTTGTTAGGATCCACTTTAACACCTTCATAAGAGACAATATGACCCAGATATTCAACCTCCTTGACACCAAAAGAACACTTAGAAGGCTTTGCATAAAGTTGATGTTGTTCAAGAGTTTCCAACACCTTATTTACATGATGCAGGTGTTCCTCCCATGTTTTACTATAGATTAATATATCATCAAAGAACACTAAAACAAACTTTCGAAGAAATGGCTTAAAGATGGAATTCATCAAGCTTTGAAATGTAGAGGGTGCATTTGTTAGTCCAAAAGGCATTACCAAGAACTCATAGTGTCCTTCATGTGTCCTGAAGGCTGTTTTATGAATATCTTCATCCTTGATTCTAATCTGATGATATCCAGAATGAAGATCAAGTTTTGTAAAGTAAACAACACCATGTAACTCATCTAGCAAATCATCAATTACAGGAATAGGAAACTTATCTTTAACTGTGTACTTATTGAGTTCCCTGTAATCTGGACACATGCGCCAATTGTCATCTTTTTTCCATACCATCACTACAGGAGAAGAGTAAGCACTTTGACTATGATGAATAAGTCCTGCTTCTAACATCTCTTGAACTATCTTCTCAATCTCACTCTTTTGCATATAGGGGTACCTATAAGGTCTGATGTTGGGTGGTTGACTCCCTGGTACTAGCTGGATGGCATGGTCATGGTCTCTTTTTGGAGGTAAACCCTTGGGCATTTCTCCAAACACCACTGAGTGCTCATCTATAACTGCTTGCATATCTGCGGGTATAAATGTATTGGAATGATGTGCTTCCAATGAAAATAGTTGTGCTACAAACCCTTATGCACCCTTTCTAAGAATTTTTTTTCATCTGATGAGAACTTACCATCTATGGGGACTTTTCTCTCAGTCCATTTAGTTTAAAATTCCTCCCTTCTGACTGAAATTGCATGAACAACTCTTTGAAATTAATTTCAATGGTTCCCAAGGTGGTAAGCCACTGAACTCCTAACACAATGTCTGCTCCTCCCATGGCAATGGCATACATATTGCTAGTTAGCAAGTAATCTCCCATGGTGAGATTAATGTTATGGCATTTTCCTGAACAACTAACAGTTTTCCCATCAGCGATCATGACTTGACATTCTGGAGCTGGATAAACAAAGCAGTTCAAGCGTACCGCTAACTTATGATTGATGAAATTGTGAGTACTTCCCGAATCAATCAACACTGTTACCCTCTATTTTTTTAAGAATCCAACTACTTTGAGAGTTTGGGGAGTGCTAATACCAGAAATTGCATGGCATGATATTGTTGGTTGGGGATCTCCTAATTCCTCCTCTGGCTCTACCTCTTCATCTTCTTCATTTTCTTCTTCTTCAGTAGGTCCCTCAATGTAGAACAACTTCTTTTTAACACACTTATGTCCTGGTCCAAATTTGTTGTCACAATTAAAACATAACCCTTTGGCTCTCTTTTCTTCAATTTGTTGAGGTGTCAGTCTCACTGGCCGAGGGAATGATGGTGGAAGGGTGCTACGATCTCTGATATTACTGACAGTTTGTTTCCGACTTGAAAGAAATTTTTCCTCTGCCCTACGTGCCATGATCATAGAGTCTGAAACCTTATGAGGATTAAACATACGCACCTCAGTCTCAATTTGTTCTTTAAGACCCCCAAGAAATAAGTCATTCAAATTATCTTCAGGAATATTTTCCACCCGTAAGGAAAGGTTTTGGAATTGATGGATGTAATCTTTGACTGTTCCTGTTTGTCTGAGCTTTGCTAATTGGCTGAAATAATTCTCTGACACACTAGAACTATAGTGCAATTGCAACTCTTTGGTGAATACTGTCCATGTAACATTGAGGCCACTCTTTTTCCTTTGAGCACATAACCATCGATACCAAATGAATTGGTCAGGTTCAAGATACAACGATGCCATGGTAACCTTTTGTCCCAATGGAATCTGATGAAGATCAAAGAAATTCTCCATCTGGTTAATCCAATTGAGTGGATCCTTTCCATCAAACTTACGCATTTCCACTTTTGGAATCATGTTACGGGCTTGTAGAGTGTTTGTATTTGGATTGGTCATGTTTGCAGATCCACCCTGGCTAGTTTGTTTATTACTTTGACCTAAAGATCCACCATGGTTAATATGAGTATGATTGAGTTGTGGCTCATTAGGAATGATATGATGACCCATGATATTGTAACTAAATTTTTGAATGAAATCCTCCAATCGTTGTCCAATCTTTTCTACATCTTCTTTGTTGGCCACTCTACCTTCGAGGTTTCACAACTCTAACTCAAGATAGCTGACCTTATGGTCAGTTGAAGTAAACCCTAACCCTGAGGACTCTGTAGATACCCCTTCTGACTCTAACTCCTCAACTATTATCTCATCCTTATCAGGGGTTTTACCTGGAGTGATGGGATTCTTTTTGCCTCTTGTCGAAGGCCCAGCCATGATGCCCCAAAATGGTAAGATTTAAGGATCAAGGTCAAAATTTAGGGTTTGGGATTTCAATAGGAATTCGGCCAAATTTTATAAAACTCAAAGAATGAACTCAAACTAATTTTTAATCTTCTTTCTGGAAATGTAAATAACTTTGAAAAATTCCACAAATTGCACCCTATGTAGCCGAATTATGAAAAAACATAAAACCACTATAACTTTTGCAAAACAAGTCAAAAATTCTTAAAATTTTGAGGGAAGCTTACTTGACTGATTTCACCACACCACAAAAAATTTGCAGAAAAATTCGCTACCAATATTGAGATATGGAAAAACCTTCACAATTAGGGTTTGAAACAGTGTTGGCCGAGTTCAAGCTCTGATACCACTTGTAATGAAATTACTTGTATAATTCAGATATGAGCAGAAATATAACACCAAATAACACAATATTCCAGATAAATGATCTCAATATGCAATTAGAATAGCTTAGCCACTTCGAGGGGGCAACCTCCAAACCATACAATAAGACTCAAATGCTCAATATGATGATAAACTACTACCTACTAACCCTATATATACTATTCCTATGCTGTGGCCAACACCAAGGCCGACCCACTAATGAAAATATAACATATATGAAAGAGATACATAATGATAAGAAGTTATGATAGCCACCAGTCGGCTATATACATCCAATATAAGATATATGATTAGTAATTGTTGTTGGCAATTTCTACATAGTCGGAGTCTAAGAAACTCTGATATTTTTATTTTAGTACTATTCAATTTTATTTGAGTTTATATCTCAATTTGAAAGTGTTAGTTTTCTCTATTTTTAAAAAAAATTTGGGCAACAAGGAACAACCAATGTTACAACTATTTTTATTTTGTAGGCCTTTAAACCTTTTGTTGTAAGTCAACACTTTGATAGCCAAATTTTCATGGGTTTCATTACTTATATGACCTCTATCTCAAAGGCTAATAATCACAAGGAAATCTTAGGATTTTCTCCCCAAATCTTGTTTGGGAGATAATATCTAATAAAATGTTTGACATGGAAGCTCCAATTAATCAAAACTGCTTTGACGTTGCCTAGGATGTAGTGCTGTTTGCTATGGGTGGTTATGGATCTTATTTGGGTTGGAAAATCCGCCTGTCAGATGATGTGGTAGGCCTTAAATCAATCTATCCTCAAGATGTAGTGGTTAGTGAGGGAGGTAGAAACTAATTCCAAACAAACATTCATTTTACAGGAATAAAGTCAAGGTAAAGGATTTACATCCTAAGCTTCTAGTAGGTATGTTTTTCTTCTTCACTCTTGGAACCATTACTTATATGACCTCTATCTCATGTGCAAGGATAATAATCACAAGGAAATCTTAGGATTTTCTCCCCAAATCTTGTTTGGGAGATAATATCTAATAAAATGTTTGACATGGAAGCTCCAATTAATCAAAACTGCTTTGACGTTTCCCAGGATGTAGTGTTGTTTGCTATGGGTGGTTATGGATCTTATTTGGGTTGGAAAATCCACCTGTCAGATGATGTGGTAGGCCCTGAAATCAATCTATCCTCAAGATGTAGTGGTTATGGATATTATTTGGGTTGGAAAATCCACCTGTTAGGAGAGGTAGGTAGAAACTAATTCCAAACAAACATTCATTTTACAGAAAGTTAAAGTCAAGGCAAAGGATTTACATCCTAAGCTCCTAGCAGGTATGTTTTTCTTCTTCACTCTTGGACCCACTGTGGAATCATTTCTCTTCTCACTTCAGATAAGCCCATACTTGAGAGGTACTTACTGCAGCTTGTTCTCAAATAAATGAACTCCTATTCTAAATCCATCTTTAATTGATTTAGTAGAAAACACTACAGATATAAGTTTCAAAGCCAAGATGAGTTTTGCCATCAATTGTTGCAGAGGCTTAACAATATTTTGATCTTGTAATCCCCATGTAGTTACAGGTCTAATTGGCTGGCTCTCCTCGTTGTTCAAACCATTTTTCCATCATTGTTTGAAGTAAGTTTGCATCATCATAATATAGCTTTAACTTTTTAAGTGTACTTATATATTAAATACTTTTCAATCAAAATTATGGGGTCAATTAATCATGTATATATTCTAAACATTAAGTGAATCTTCATTGTTTCTCTCTTCCACTTAAACCCTCACACTGGTATTAAATAGTCATAACTGATAGATCAGGTTTTTGAACTTGGAAAGCTTGTTTTAAGTGAATCGATTACTTTCTAATGTCTCTGATATCATGAAATAAGTCAAGGTATAGTTCATAACCCATAGTGACAAGTTTTATGGTTCCTCCTTAGCAAGTAAAACACATATTTCTAGTCAGCCAAACTCTAAAACAGGGTATACATAGTATGTGAAGGAATTATTCATGAAGTAACAATATTGACATAATATTGAGTTTTCTTAATGATGATAGGATCATAAAAAAACCTTCTGCAACACCTCATGCATAGACAAGGATCACTACTTCTTAATCCCTTCCAAGACATACACCTACATTTTTTGATCTCATAGTCAATGATCAATTACAAATTCTTTGCAGTGTCATGCTACCTTGATCACATTACCATATAACTTTGTTTTTATACATGTAAGGATCAATTTCAAACTCTTCCTCTCTCAGTTCTCACTTTTATAAGGATTTCATAATCTTTCCTTAACACAATTATTTGATTGAATGTTACAGTTTTATTTATTTATTGTTTTAGCTATATCAGTTTTCTCATTAAGCCTTGATGATTCCAAGACACACACCTATAGTTTTTGATCTCACAGTCAATGGTCAATTACAAATTCTTTGCAGTGTCATCCTACCCTGATCACATTACCATATAGACTTCGTTTTTATACATGCAAGGATCAATTTCAAACTCTTCCTCTCTCAGCTTCTCACTTTTATAGGGATTTCATAATCTTACCTTAACACATAGTTATTTGATTGAATGTTACAATTTTATTTATTTATTGTTTTAGCTACATTAGTTTTCTCACTAAGCCTTGATGTTCTTGCATATTCATCAATTACTTTCTAAGGTCTCTAATATCATGAAATGAGTCAAGCTATAGTTCATAACCCATAGTGACAAGTTTTATGGTTCCAACAACTACAAAAATAATTTACTATCCCTCTAAATCAAATAACATATACCGTTCGGCGCTCACATTGCATTGTAGTTAGGTTTGTTCATAAAATTTAATTATAGCCTTATATAAGGATATCCCATAGTTACGCCGAAGGTGTTCCCCCTATGGGAAAGGCCCTTACGGACGTTTCTCCAACTATCTTAAATTTGACATCCGTTTGGACGTTTTTTCAATATAATTTATTTTTGGAATTTTACTGTTTGGTGTGGATTTCCATTTACATGGAAATTGATTTGCCCCCCTCCCCCGTTGCCCCCCCACTCCAGCAAATCGTCACTTGTCACAGAACCATGATTCCACAGACCACTCACGAGCTTTGTGAAGGTGCCACACTCACCACCTTTCACCACATTGTCCAGAGCAAGAGACTCCTCTACAGAACGCAAGGTAGGGTTGAGGAAAATCTCAGCTGCTCCATGACCGCCAGACCCGCCGCCACTCACTCGGCCATCACTCAAGCCAGAATCCCTCTCGCCATAGCCAATAGGGTTAGGGTACAATTCAGGGGAGTGGTCCATCGTTTCAAATTTCTTTGTTCAAATTCTAATCAATATCTTATCTATATAGCTATTTTGAGACTTTCTCATCTCTACAATCTATTATCTTTTTAAATTTGAAATGTCATTTTGGGTGGATTATTTCTAGTTGTTCATTAATTTGAATTTAGTCAATCTAGATCTTTGATATTGTTATTTGTTGTTTGATTTGGGCAATGACTGAGACACTTTCCTAGAGGATGGCACAATGGTTGAAAGTCCCATAGATTAGAAATCTTGACTTTCTGCTCATAATACATGGCAACTAAATACAAAGACAGAAATGGAGCAAATTAAAGGTCAATTCAGAGTTTTCGGCCATATGCTTTGACCTAATTATTTGTTTTTTCATTGCATAGCGATAGCTACTTCCTAGGTCTTATTTGATATAGAAGTCCTTCCTCATGTAAGAATCAACATGAAAGAGAGGTCCGAGTGAACCAATCACTTCCATGCCTTTTGACATTCTAAAGTACAAAGAAAAAATCAACCCAAATCTTTTATATCTGGATCTCAAACACTAGAAAATGAAATCTAGAAATCCAAGAAGCCCATGCACCTTAAGAGCCTTACTATGACATGCCAATATCTTGCAACCTATTTGTATTTCTTTCATTTAGCATAGCTATTTTCTAAACCAACTTTACTTTTAAGGTTGTCTTTAGGGTACACATGCTAAATGTTATTTTCAAAGGTTGTTGATGTGCCAGTTTGGTTGCAAATCAGGAAAACTTATATTCATGTTATGTGACCTGTAATCTCGGTATCTATGCTCTTCTTTTTCTTATTTCAGAAAATGTTTGATTCAGGAAACATTGCTATAGAATAAGTGGTATTGTAAAGAAGCGTATTCAAGTAGAGTATGCATTGGGGAATTTATCAGGGGGTTTATTCTCTGCTTTGAAGTTCAGAGAAATCCTTCCCTTCAAAATCAAGGCATAATACTGCCGGAGAGATAAGATCATAATTGATAAGCTCTACTTGCAATTAAATTTATTTTTTGTTTGTTGTTTGATGGCAAAATATTTATAAGCTTCTAACAGTTCCATGGCAGATAGAGTGACCTTTGAAGTGTCTGGAGATCATCAAATTTGATGATCTACAGTAATGATAACAGTCCTTGCTTACTTGTTGCTTTATTCTAGATCTAATCTATGTACTTTTATAATGATTCCAAGTTACAATATGGCATCCAAAGGAACAATCATTGCAGTTGCATTTTCCCGGATGTTTTATTTTCTTATAGCCCAAGAGAACGCAATGGAAAGAAAAATAGTCCACAAGTAAGTTGAAACTCAAAGTTCCCTTAGTAGTGTGAGAGTAGTTTAGAATTGGAATTGCAGTGAGAGGAATTCATTGCCAAGAAGATCAAAGTCTCCTTATCATTCACATGCAAAAATCAAGTACATACTTGTTGTAGCAGAAACCTATAAGTGTGAAGATGCACTCATACATCATGAAGAAGTGAACCAGAACACAAAAAAGTGAAAACTAAACAAAGTTATGGAAATACAAAAAATAGAATTAGAAACCAAACAAACAAGAATGCCCTTAAATAAGAAAAATGCAATGAATTGAAAGAGCTATTTCTTCAAATAGACTTGCAGATATTTCACTTACCCCATCAACTACTAAATACATTCGACCCATTTCTTTGGAACCTTGATGTGATAACAACACCTAAATTTTTTATGGGCTACAATTCATTTCAATCCGGGACTTCCATTAAATCATTATGACCATTAAGAAGGAAGTATGGAAAAATATATGGTTTGTCAAAATTTCTGAGATAGGCATAACAAATAGATGGTATTGAACAAGATTAGATAATAAGATGAGAAAGACCCAAAAATATAAGTAAATAAAATAACTTGACTAGAACCCATACACTCCTTCACACCATAGAAATAGGGTTCTATTAGTTTTTTGCTACTAAATATTCAATTAAAAGAATGTATTATGTTTTGGGTTTCACAAATCTTGCTAGCTTTTCTAGAAATTTTAATTAGATCTCTAACACTGATTTCCTTAACATCTTTTCAATTGTGTTACAAAATCAACCCAATTCTATTTTGGGGCTCAATAAATCTATCTAAATTTTCTAGAATTTGAAGAAAACTTTGCATATAAGAAACCAGTAAAAGGATATGAAGTTTTGCATGATGGTACCTTAAGATAACAAGAAGTACATATCTATTGGGTGTGGCTGTTCTTTTTTTTTCAGAGATTGAAAGAAGCTGTGATAAAAAGATGTCTTGAGAGTTTCTAGATTCTTTGAAAATGGCTGACACCACCTTTGCATGAAGCTTGTTGGTAAAGGGACAAGTGTCATGTTGTTTCAAGATATGATATGAATCATATGGCAGGTGTAAGATAAAGCATTACCAGATCTGTCAATGTTTTTTTTTCGTAGATGATTGGTTCCTTCTGGATTGTCTTGTGTATTGTAAATATGAAAACTATTTTGAATTTGAACAAAATACTTTAAATTATAAGTTTCTTTAATAGATGAAAAGACAAAAAATAACCAATTGCGGATAAATCTAAAATATTTATATAACTTGAAAATTGTAAAATTTCATTATGTCGAGAGGCAATTGCACATGCGGAATGCTCCACCACTTCTAACAACTGCTAAGGCATGGATGCGAGAGATGATTTGGTCGACGAAGCACGAACTCACATATGCCCTTCACATGGTTGTCAGTGGTTTGAGAGTTAAATATTTTCCAAAATAAGAAATAAATTATTTTTCGCATGTACCTACTAAAGAATATTTTTCCTAAGTTCATTGGTTGGTGGTTTTGGAGCAAACCAGTGGTTCGACAATTAATTCTTTTCCGAAATAAAAAATAAATAATTTTTTCACATGTACTTGTTAGAGAATTATTTTCCTGATTTCATCAGTTGGGGGTTTTCTACATGAGCCTCCTCAACATTTCACTTTCGGCATTAACATCGCACACCTCTCGTGTGATTGCTAGTTTTTACTTCCTAATTAATTTCGGATGCAGATTGTGTCTTCTGTTATATTTACAAGGTTGAAGTTTGAAATTTCTTACATAATGATCAAATATTGGAGAAATTTGTGTAGAATATTAAATTGGCATTTCCATCAACATAAATTACTGTAAGAATGGTTAGTCTAAATAGAGCTTCTTGGAAATGCAGCCTAAAAAGCGTTTAACTATATAAATAAGATTCCAAGCCCTTCACTGTTTTTCAAAAACTCGAACCCTAAAAGAGTTTATGATGTATTTTTCACTACAAATCATCAAAATTTTATGTTTTATTTTTCACTACAAAATCTCAAAAGGAAATTGAATTAATATTAATTTAAATTATCATTGAAAAAAAGATTACACATTATTTAGTATGTAATGTTATTTAAACATTGTTTTAGAGATACATGTTTTACTACAGTGTTAGTCTATTTAAACGTTTATTGATTTTTGGTAAAAGTTAGATTTTTGTTGGTGTATTTTATTAATGTCATTTGATTTTGAATTTGTTTCCCTTACACCTTTTGACTTCTTTGATCTTTTTTATCTCTGTGTTCTCTACTTTATTTTCCTATTTGCCTAGGTTTTTATCTCTTAGTTTGTTCTCCCTTTGTTTCTGTCTTGGTTGATTTGCACTATGGGGCCCAAGAACTTATGCAAAATAAAACCCCGTGCTTAGAGATAAATTGTGAAGGTTGTGCAAAGTGTTTACTAGTTAACTTCTAGTTAACTTGTAAAAGTAAACCAAAACATAAATTCAATGAATGAATGTTTTCTTTACAAGAACTATAAATTATATTAAATATTAAAGAACAATGTTGTGGAAAGGCTAACAATCCAAATCCTTTGATTAAAAGGGGAAGCACTTCCTCTTGTTTTCTTAGACTGAATGTGCAAAAACATATGAATGATTGTTAAGTGATAAAATATCTAATGGGGTGCAAGATGCCACAATGATTCTGCATAAGAGAGGTTACACAATCATGTGATAGTGCACAAAAGTATTGTGATACTTGTGCATGTACATGTGAAAAAAAGGAAAATCTCCAAGTTTATAGGTGCATAGACACACAAATGATAAGTGTACATAACTAAGCACGAATCATTCACTATTTATTAAAGAGAAATCATTTTCATTTTGTCTTAATGTAGTTGTGGAAACTGAAGTTGAAATTTCTGATGGCTCTAGACTACTTAGCTTGATCAACATACTTTCATTCCTTGAATACTATACAAAAATGATATGTGTCATGATAGGTGTGCATTTTTGTCACTCTGATAAGGTGATCCTTATATGCAGATGCAAGTATTTGGGATCCAAATAAGAAGGATATTGTATCACTATTGGATCAAGAAGTGGAATAAAGTAAGGTTTAAGAAGCTCCACGTTAAATACTAGAAACATGTCTAGAAATATAAGGAAGACCAAGAATAAAGGTGTTCTCACTAGTTGTATTGATAATTACATTATGTTCTGTAGTTGATCCAAAGATCAATGTAATGGACATAGTTTCCCTAAATCTATTCAATAAATTTTACTGTGTAGAGTTGATCGAGATATTTTTACAGTATACTGAACATTGAAAATAGAGGTCATATGTAGAATTTATTGCACACTGAAATTTCAGTCAATCTAGAAAAAATATGGGTCTGCGTGCAGGTTTGAGATGACATGGACACATGCACACTCACCATGTGGACCAATCGAATGATGAAAAGTGGTAATGTGGTATTGGGAAAAAATGTGTTTTGCACCTCCAGTCTTCGACACTCGTTATCGGATGGGTGGGCTCTGCTATTTGCTAGTTGGGGGCACTCAACTATGGTCGACAAAATCTTTTTGCGGAGTGGTGCGTTTTCCTCTGTTTATTCATGTTACCATTGTCAAGCTTCAGTATTTGAATGCCTATATGATCATTCACATTATGCATGTGACATATTAAGCATCGACATTTCTATAAAAATAAATTACTTTAAGAATGGTCACAATTCAATTTATTTAAAGAGAGCCACTCAGAAATGGAGCCAAAAAGCATTTAACTATATAAATAATTGATTTTATTATTAATTTCAATTATTATTAAAAATATGATTAGACATTATTAAGTATGTGGGTAATGTGGGGGGCCAAAAGGAGGTCTTAAGTGGATGTTTTTTTGTGAAAAATAAAAAATATTCAACTTGTATGAGTTATTTGAAATAGTTACACTCAAAATTGAGAAGATGTTGTAAGAACATGAATCATAGTATTTTGAGTCTAGTTTCTAAGCTACTAATTTTTTTGAAAATAGTTAAGTTTAAGTGGGTCAAATAACTAAAATACCAACAAGTGCTCATGTTTTTGTTAAAAAACATAGTAGACAGTCTTTCGTGCCCCCCACCATTTTTTTAGCACTATTTAGTATTTTTGAAAACCATTTGGTAGAAAGATAGCTAGGAGCATCTAGTTTGGGCTAAGATTTTTTTTTATAATTTTTAGTGAGTATTTTATTTTTATGATTTTTCTAGTACAAAATTTTAAATTTTGAAAATTACGGAGCTCCGACTGTGCGCCCCCTAACTGCCTAAAAAAATATCGAAAATTAGATTTTTTTTTGAATATGTATAGAATTAGGCCTAGTTTGGGATTGTATATTTTTTTTTCAATTTCCTTGAGCCAAAAAAAAAATACATGATGAAAGATAGGCGTGTTTAAACTTAAAAAATAGCTACAAAAAGGCATAGTTAGAAAATAAATAATATGGAACCTTATATTAGTTAGAAAATTTAAAAATTATATTTTTAAAAAGAAGAAAGTTTGCTCTATGTCGTAGGCATATTTTTATTAAATGAATCGATCATTTTCATTTGATTTATCATGGTGGAATAGGCATTTTAACATTTTTCTACAAAAACATGTTGTTTTTTTGTGTTTTTGCAGGTCCATGCCTCAGGCTTGGGGATCCAAGCCTAGAGGCATGCCTTGGAATAGGGGAAAAACAAACATGTACGTGTTATGCTCTTTACATATTTTATAGCCATCCAACGTCCTTTTCATCTCTTTCACGGAATTTATGTCCCCTTTCTGTCTGGTCTGCAGATTCATGTACATTCTTGCATGAATTTTGAGTAGTTCAACTTGTCCCCTACCCCACTATTTATGTTTTTGCAATCATGGGAATTAAAAGATGACGTAAGGACAAGAATAAAGTCAAGAATAAAACATTGAATCAATTGGAAGAGATGAGAATAAAGAAAGTGAAGCGGATGCAAAAACTTCATGTAGGTCAAGGTACATCTACTATATCAAATCTACCTAGTGTTTTATAAAATTAGGATGAAATACATAATTAAAATGTAGAGAATAATGATTTTTCAATGAATATTGATAATGAATTGAATGATAATGTTGGTATGGATGAAGAAATTGATATGAATCCAAATGTTGAACCTTTACCTAAGAATCCAAATGTTGAACCTTTACCTGAGAATCCAAATGTTAATCTTGAAATTTGTATGAAAACACTGAATGAAGAAAGTAACCTTGTAATGAATCTTCACCTCTAAGAACACCTCCTTCCATTTTGTGAAGAAAACCAATTCAATTAATTGAAATTGATGAAAACATTATAAAACCAATGCCTAACAAAATTTCTGAAAGAAATGTGAGAAGAAAAGCTAGGGGAATTTGGGATAATTACTTTGAGAATTTAAATGATACACAAAGATGTCAATTATTTGTTACATTGATGAAATTAATTAAGATGAGACCTACAATGAAGACCTTGAGGTTAAGAACATCTAATGTTGTTGATCAAAATGCATCAATTATTGAAAATATACATAAAGCATACCAAATTGTAGGTGTCAATAGACACACCAAAGATAGTAATGCTACACAGAGTGCACTTACTAATTGTATAGTAAGTGATAAAACAATTAATAAACACTTGATTAGAAAAACAAGAAGAGATTTGAAGCTAAACAAAACACACTAATGAAAGCAATAGAGAGACGCAATAGTCTTGAGTCAGTCAATAACACTGACTATTGGACATTCTCTAGTAAACTCCAAAGGAAAGAAAAAATACATCTGATATTATAAAAGAATTAATTGTAAAGTTTTGGAATGAGAACACAAGGGTGTCACCAAATAGAAGAGATACAATAAAAAGAAGAAGAATTTCTCGTAATAGTAAATCATGTGCAAAAAATTTCTTGAATATGACTCAAACATAATTGTTCTCTAAGTTTAAGAATGAAAATACAAAAATTAACATTAGCCAAAGAGTTTTTGAAAGGAACAAACTCTTTTATGTGAAAATAAATCACTCACGTACCACTTGTTCCTGCAGGCATCATGTTGAATTTTCAATGCATTATGATGTTTTTTGTCAAATACTTTATGTTTTTCATACTGACATCATGTTGTAGGAGTGTGGATTAAATATCCCACCAAAATTTGCAAGGGAATTTATTCCTAAGATATTTTGTGAAAAATTAATTGGACAATTTTTTTATAACAAAGCATGTTTGGATGGAACATGCAACGTATGCAACGGCTTGCCAAAATTGAAAAGTTGTATCCATGAGGAGAGTACAAATTCAATAGGACAAGAATTAGTTGGTTTCAACAAATATAAATAAGTGGCATATCAATTAAAAGATGGAAAAGAATCCATGAGGTGTGATCTTGTTACAAAACAACTATATGTATCAGAATATATGGTCAAATTCAGGGAGGAATTATGAGTATGCAAAACACACACATAGAGTTCGATGGTTGGATGAACAATTCAAGTTAAGAAAGGACACATTCCCACTTGGTACTATTGTTTCAGTAGTTGACTTCACAGATAATTACACATTGTAGCAAAAAATGGAGGTTTAGTCGTGTTGTGATGCAAATGTGCAATAGGAAATTTATAATTTTTGAGCATGACAACGATACCCCTGTGTCAAAATTTTCAAGTGTTACCTTTCCAAGTCACCCTAGGTCCACCCATCTTTAGCACTTGCCTTACCCAGTCAGTCCAATGACCTCCTAGTGGATGTTAAATTAGTACCCTAGGTTAATTAGGAAATCCAAGTCAATCCCCCTAGGTGATTTTAGGAGTTCTTGAAGAATGCAAATTTTGGGCAGTGTTGGGAAGGGCTACTACTGAAATTCCCTGGACAGATGCAATCCCTTGAAGAGAAACAAAGAGCCAAATCCAACATGGAGATGAATTTAAGGTCTAATAACATCAGGGAATTGATTTTGGAATATTCATGAAAGATTTGGAGGAAGTGGGGAAGATTCATCAAGAATAGGGTTCACAGGCCTAGGCAGTGTATAGGGCCAAAAGAGCTACTGAGCTTCGGGAAGTGATTCCAGGATCTATGTATGGAGTTAGAAGCTAAACAAGACATCTTCGGAAAGAGAATATATATATATATATATATATATATATATATATATATATATGATGGTGAAATAACATTTTCACAATTTTTTTGGAGAAATAGGTTTATATCTAATTTTTCCCATGCTCAGCAAGGGATCTAAAACAAAATTTTTATTTCAGGGCACAAATGGAGGAATCAATATCTGAGATCCCCACCTTTGGATTCATAAGGAATTTTTTAGTCACAATCATATAAAAAGTTTCCAAACAATTTCATTGGGAGCTCAAGTTATTATTGTTTCAAGAGTTTAGGAGTTAGTCAATTTTCGAAGAGGATATGTGTCAACTCCAGGAGCCTGACGCATTTTGATGTCCCTTTCATCCCTTGATAAAAGGGAAATATGGGATAGTAAAATGTGTCCAACCCTATTTTCCCAGCTGGTCACCCATGAAACCTTCTACATCGCCAGTTCAACCCCAGGTGCTTGCTGAAGCCTATCCACTTAGTCGTTTAGATCATGACAAGTGGCACAACCTGGCACGATGTGCAAACTGATGATCCTTTTGTCCCTTTGGTAAAGGGACATGAGGGAAATGAAAATTCACCCAACCCCGTGTGGCCCTCAGGTCATCAATGTGACCCTCTACAATGCAAATTTCAAGCTCCTAGGAGCTAGTTGGAGCCAAATGCACAACCGTCGGATGCCTGCCAAGTGTCACATGGAGGCGCGATGTGAAAACTGATGAACCTTTCGTCCCTTAAGATTAAGGGACATAGGGGACATGAAAATTCATCCAGCCCCAAGTATGCCTCCTTGTCCTTTATACGACTGATTTTCGGCCCCTAGGTGTCTCCCGCAAGCTTTTTTAGCCCAAATGCTCAACCATTGGATTTTTGACAAGTGTTACATGGAGGCGTGATGTGAAATTTGATGAACCTTTCATCCCTTAAGATTAAGGGACATTAAGGATATAAAAATACACCCCACTCTTGGTATGTATTTTTAAATTTCTTTAAAGATGGCACTTAGCTTTATTTCCCTCCATTTCATCTCCCCACAGCTCTGCACCCCACCGACAGTCTCTCCATTTTTCTGCAGACATCAAAACCACCATTGCTCCTCCGATCCAACTCTTCCATGGCCACAAAATCTTCACTCCATGAAAATACACATATTTAAGAGGAAGAGGTGATCAAAAGAGTTGAAGAAATGAAGAATGGAGAAGAGGAACGAAGATATTCATCTGAAAACCCTTGTTTCCATGAGATGAAGAATTTGATATATCTTGCAAACCAGTGCACGAATAAAATAACCATTTTCTTCTAAATTCTTCATTTTTAGAGGCCAAAAAAATCTCAGCAACATATTTCCCTTCCACAACATAGATTTTTAGCAAGCAAATAAAGTAAAGACAAAAGTCAGATTTCCCGTTAAACTGACAATCGGTTTGAAGAGAAAATTCACTGGTGGAACAAGAAACAAAAACCCATATAAAAATTACATTTTGTCGCAATTGGAGGAGAAAAGCATACCTGCAATTTCCAAGCTCCATTAATGGTTTCCTGGTCCATAGCTACCGCAAGGTGAAAATTTGGAAATTTTAAAATCTCATGAACCAGTGACCAAGTAAGCCTAAAATTTCATAGGGGTGATATTGGGAAAAAAACCCATATCAGAAAAGTCGTTCTAGTGTGATCCAGTCACTAGAAGCATACTTACTAAAAAATAACAGGCCTTTTACATGGGAGATTGTTATTTTAGGTAAGTCACCAACTGAAGAAGCTACGTAGGAGACGATGAACACATAAGAGGTGTCACAGGAAAAAATCTTCGAAAGGGTCGTCTCGGTCCAAAATCGACACTTATTAAAAATATTAAGTGGTCTCATGAGTACTTGCTAAAAATAGCAAACTGATTGAAAAGGAAAGGTGAACATGGGGAGAAAGAAGAATTCGAGTTATCACATCTAGTCAAGGTCCAAAAAGAGTAAAATTTGTCAAACTTACTAAAATTAGTACGTAAAAGAGTAAAATTTGCAAACTTACTAAAATTAGTACGTTGTCTCATAGACACTTACTAAAAATAGTAAGTCATCCCAGAGGGTGAATTTCAACTAAAAGAGCATTTTAAGAGTTGAACATTCAAATTAGCAGCCACAGTTGGAGTTCGGAAAAAGAATTTTCACACTTACTAAAAATAGTAAGTCATTCAAGAGGGTGAATTTCACCAAAAGAGCATTATGAGAGTTGAGCATTCAAATTAACAGCCATAGTTGGAGTTCGGAGAAGAATTTTCACACTTACTAAAAATAGTAAGTTGCTTTTTCTAGAAATAGTAAGTGTTGAGGAACCATGAAGTACAAATGGACAGAATAGAAGCCTGACACAACCTTTCACTTCTGAGTATGAGATAGAAGATAGTGATGTCTCATATATGGAATTCAATGATATGAAGGCTCGCATGAATACCAAGGATATATGGAAGATCGAAGATCAAGTATTCACAAGTGGTTTGTTTACAACTATTAGACACCTTGTGTCTGTACAAAGCACTGAGTTGGTCTTTGGCCTGTTAGCATCTGTACAAAGCACTGAGTTGGTCTTGGCCTGTTAGCACCACTATGAACTTGAAACACAGATAATTCGAACCGAAAATGGCATGAAAATGACAATCATAAATCTTAGAACCATCTCACTCTCTCTGCAGATTCCAACATCTCCTAACATGGTCTTCATCACAAAGGAGAAGGCCATACACGAGTGGGAAAAGATGGATGCACACGTGCAAGGCATTGTACTAGGATCATGGATGAAGAAAGGAAGAAAACCCTCAAGGATGCTTGGTGTCCCTAGATTTCACCCTGAAATCTGAGACTACCCCATGTTAATTTTTTTTGTTCTTTTAAAATAACGGGTCGTTTTGTGTTTTTATTGCCAGAAAAATGTTAGTATTACATCAAGATATTCGCAGAGAGTTATATAAGCCAATTTTGATAAATACCCAGATGCCCAAACTTGTTATATTCTGTCGCTGGGGTTTACCTGCGGGAAATTTTTATTTAATTAATCTGAGCCCTGTTTGAGGCAAATTGTGCTCCGGTTTTAACCCTATTGTGGTCTTACATGTCAATATTCCCATATACCAGTAGGGTTTTAACTAGGAATGAATACTAGGCTTTGTCCGTGACTTTTGGCAACATTTTGCGTTTTTGGTGTTTTCCCCGTTTTGTTTTCTGTGAAATTTCTCTAGGTCAATTCCTTTACCGGTTCAATCTATTTTCTTTCCTGGAGTATCTGGAGATCATCTACGGATGTCATGCTAGAAGGAATTTGTCACAGGAGGTTTGGTTCTCTCTGAAAAGACGAAGTCATACATGAAAAAGCTTCTTTTGGGCAGGCCGCATTTTTGGAAAAAGAAGGTTTTAAGCTACAATGGGATTTTTTGGTAGCAGCAGGGAGGTGGGAATTTTGTACCTGCCTAGCAGGGTACTTTTTTCCCATGGAAGCAATGCCACTTAAGTCACAATGGGAAAATTAGAGGCAGCAGGTAGGCGGGAATTTCTTACCTGCCTTGCAAGGTGAAAATTCCCATTGTGAAATAAAAGAAAATCACTTAAGGCATTGATGGGATTTTATTACCTACCTTGCATGGTAAATAATCTTATTATGAAAGTCAAATAGCTTAAGTGGATCATGAAATTTTTGGAGCTGCGGTGCAGGGTGAATAATCCCATTAGAAATTAACTTTTAAAAATAGAATTCACCCTTGCCAAAAAGTGTGACCCACCTTGGGTGAATAATAATGCATTTAATAATATTTATTCACCCCCCCCCCCCCCCCCCCCCCCCAATTTTGGTGCTCAAGCATGAGGAAAAGTCAACAAAGGGAAAGTGGATAAAGGGAAATTAGAATTAGAATTCTAAAATTAAATAAATATTATTTATTTAATGCAGCCCTTTCATATCAAAAAGTGTGCCCCATATGGAAGAGACATAATAATTTTTAAGTATTAAATGATGTAATTAATTCCTATTTTTATTGGATGAGGTCAAAGCACACTGTGAAGCTTAAGTGAACTGGAAGTAGAGAGCTAAAATTAAATAAATTTAATTTATTTAATGGCAGCCGTGAGCATGCACAAAATAGGTGCCCCATTTGAAGACAAAAGCTTGTTAATTAATTAACTAATTGCTAGGAATAGGAGGGGCAATAATTAATTATAGAATGATGAGGGTTATATAAGCATGGGCTGCCATAAGGATGAGTTAATTAATTCTTTAGTAAGAAAGTGCAGCCCAGGCAATTTTGGCGCCCCATTTGAAGAGGAATTTTGCTCAGAAGAAGGTGTGTTTATTGCTGGAAGCTTCAAAATTTGGTGCCTAGGTTTGAAGGAGCCTTATTTGTGTTTGAATAATTGTCTGCATAGTGGTACATGTGCTCAGGTGAAGTTGATAAAATTCATGCTTTCTTTGCATGCAAACAAAACATCAAATTTTGGGGCAGCAGGCTTGATATATGTAGATTTTTATAATTAAAATCAAGTGTTCATGTTCCGGTTGCCGTCTTTGTCTGAATTAATTGTAAGAATGAGTGATCATCTGATGTAGGAAGTGGAAGATGTAGGTAACCAGGTTAAAGCTATCGACGAATGGAAGAGTCTAATCATTCACCAAGCTTTTGTACAACTCAGGGAGGTACCGGCCCGTCTAAAGGTTATGAAGGATGCACCAGTTCAGCTAAGGCAACTAGTGATAAGCACAATGGACATGAACACAGTAGCTGAAAGTAAACTGAGTACTTTGGTCGAGATAAATAAGCTGCCGAGGGAGGTTTTGACTGCGAAATGAATTGTGCCTGATGGACTAGTTTGAGAAGGGGAAACAACTTGAGTTTGCATTATCTTTCCGTTTGGAGATCTTCATAATCATGCTAAAAAGGATGAGGGCGCTTGAAAGTATGGCATCATCACTACCAAACAATGTCATTGCTTTCACTAATGAGGAAGTGGTTGGGAATGTTTCTTCATGCAAAAGGACCATTCCTAGTAAAGTGCTTGATTCCCTGGAAGGATCTCTTCTGATGGTGCAAGAGAGGATTGATGGAGTTGTTAGGCCTTTCACAATGGATTCCATCAGTAAGTTGGTAACGCTGCAGTCAGATATTAAGAGGTTCGAGCCTAGCTTGAAGGATGTGGAAGCATGCATTGGGATTTTGAACAAAGTTTTGCTGCAATTCATGGCAGAAAAAGAAGTTGTGGCTAAAACAGATGAGAAGTTATTGAATTACATGTTCGACAAGTATATTCAGTATCAAAACAAAAAGAAGATGTAGATGTTACAGCTAGCGGATCTTTCTTCTCTCTATTTTCCATGTTCCCGGATGTAAATTGTAAAACTTTGAAGTTGATTGGTTTTAAAACCATTACTTTAAGTTATGTGGAACGATTCTATAAGCTAAGTGACAAATGTGTATAATTTTGACTATAGATCCAGATGCATGTCACTTGGAGAGGAATTAAAGGAAGATGATTGCCAGATATTATCCTTTACTTCTTGTTTATGTTCTAGTTCAGTTAAGTTTTTTCATTTGTAATTTCCCCTCTACATGCTATAAGTAGAGGAAGAACCTTCAGGTTAAGGATTGGAATTTGTAAGCAGCATTCTTGTGTTCCAGACTTTGTGTTGAAACCCCTGATAGCTATTTGAAGCAAAGGAATAGAAAGGAGCATATTTTCGGAGAACTTTGTGTCACGGTGCATTTTGTTTCTAACTTTTTGTCTCAGATTTTCTTATAAACTTTGTGTTATTTTAAATCTAGATCTGAAAGCTGCCTTTGCTTATAATTATGTGTGTTAATACCTATTGGTTTCTGTCTATGTGCATGCAATCAACTCTGTAATCTATTGATTGGGTTGCACATCTTCCCTCTTTCTTCCCTGTGTTTTTTATTATTTTCTTCTTCTATCATATATTTCCTTTCTTTAAACAACTACTTACTTGCTGCAAAACTATACAGCTATGGTTCATGAGTTACATGGTTAAAGTAATACCCATAAATAGATACTAGCATATTTAATTGACAAATCTTACACGGGAGCCTCACTGGTAAATGAGGGAGATTTATCTCATGACTGCCTAGGTTTTCAGCTATGCAGAAAATCTAGCCAACATGTTACAACCACCTCGCGGCTGATTATAACATTCAAACAAAACAAAGTCTCAATGTGGCCATAACCACGTAAATGGAAACAACAAACGAGTCAATTTAAAGGTCTATGAAAACTCGATCCACCCCAATTGTCAGATTTAATCCCATATTTAGAAAAAATTTTAAACAATGCACTAATCGGTGAGAGAAGGGCTCGAACTTGGCATTTTATCAACTAAAAAAGATGCTAAAGCTTGATTTAGCCCATAGATTTTCTACTGCTAAATGTTGATATGAAGGAGTATTCCTGAAATATCATACTTGAATATTCCTTAACCTTGACTGAAGAAAGTGCAATTGGTTGTTTTAAGAAGGATCTTCTTTGTTTTTGAACTAAGCATTTTTGCTATGGTGCCACTGCTACTGGAAAAGGCATGATTAAATCCTTCTAAATCTTGATTCACAGAGACTAGCTTGTATATACTAAAGAGTTTGTTACCTGTAAAATATTGTTGTATTCCTTAACATATTTGTCATCATAATTTAAGCTCGGTTTAACATTAACTGGGTTGGCTTAACAAGAGATGTATCCCAAACATTCGGGACAAACCTCCATTAACACTTGATCCTTCCCAAGAAGCTTTGAAGAGCCTTTTTGACTTCAATGGCAATGCTCTTATACTTTAACTCTTTCTGGGTCAATTTTCAAGCCTTCCTTTGACAAAATAGGGCCTAAAGTTTGCTTACCTTCATGAGCCAAGAATATGCATTTTTTGGGGTTCAATGATCCAAAATCTTATACATCTTTAAAAAGTACTTGCCTCATATAAAAACGATTTTTGGATCTGCTGCATGTTTTTTAGAAAACATAAATGTCCAAGTCCATAGTGATAAGATGGCTGGTATTTTGTTAATCATCCCTTAAAATGCCATATCCATTGCCCTTTGCAAAGTATAAAAAGATTAGATAATTCAAATGGCATTTTCTTGTAGGCATAGGTGCCCCATTTCTATAAAGGTTGTATTTGAATTGGTCATCTTCTTTCACCATGATCTGATTATATCCTTTGAGTAACATCCCTAGGAGAGAGAATCTTTCTAAACACAAGTACTTGCAAGATATATGCTCCATTAAGGGAGTGGGTAGTGGTCTTTGATCTAGATATATTGGAAATCCCTGAAGTCTTCACACCCTCTATTTCTCCATTCACGGGAATTCCTGCACTACTCAGATTTGCAACCCAACTTGAGTGTTTGATTGGAAATATGACAACTTGTCTATCAACTTGAATCCTTCTTTCATACCAATTTTTTGCAACACCTAGAGTATGCTTGTGCGACACTGCCAGTGGGTATTAGCATATAAAAAAAGTTCTATTGTATGTTGTGCTATTTTTGTCTTTGAATCCTCTCAGGTGTAATTCATAACTCCAAGAAAAAACATCTGGAATTCTTGGTAAATTGTATGAATTCATATCTTTCTTGTGCAATAACTTTTCCAATTTGAAGTATTTTGCCTTTTCCAGTTTGTAAGCATCTCATAAGGCTAGATGATCCACATGTTAGCTCTTTTATATTCTAAAAATGATCATTAGGATTGATTTCCTCAATAGATCATTACAATGTCACTAATACCCTTTGGGTGAATAATTTTTTTGTATGTAGCTATACTACTCTGATTCCCATTGCTGCTCTAGTCATGCTAACTACTTCTATGATGGAATAGCTCGAGAATTCAGCTTCTTCTTGTAGAAAATTAATGATCTGTTGATCATTCTTCAAACACCTGCCAGCATCTGCTATTAGTCTGGAACTGCTGGCCTCACAAATCACATGGATATGTGGTAGGTTTCACAGAGCTGAGGTCCCTCTTGATGTTTTCAACCACATCAAAATGTTGCTCCAACTGGTGACAAGTCTATCAACAGCTTCATGAAAAAATTTGGTTCTCCTTCCTAGGTATGGACAACCAATGTGGGGCCAAAGAAATACTCCATGAGATCCCATACCTATTCTGTGCCTCTTTTGAGCAGGTCATTTTTGATCAGCATTATAGTCCTCTAACTTGATTGGCAAACCTTAGCTCACTATCACCAAACACTTGCAAGACAATTCTTAATTCCAAAGTCTATTCCTAGCCCAATGAAGTCATGGACTAAAGCCTCATATTCAGTAGTTTTATTGAACTCACGAAGAAAACTTGAATCTGAGATGCTTGAATAATATTTCATACCTTGCATGTCAACAATCATGGCTCCTCCTTAGCTCCTTTCTACTACCTTGAGCCATCAAAAAACAATTGCCATACCTCATTGTCATCACATTCTGGCTTAAAATTAGGGAAAGGAAACGGTTGATTCTCTTCATGTTATAGTATCAACCTACTCAAATTCTTCCATTTCCTTAAATGGTCAAAAACATGTATTTTTTTGGCCCAATTCATAAATGAGAGATTTAAGTCTGGGATATTTCCAAACCAAACATCATGCTTCACAAATTGGTGCTTAGGAGGATCTTCTTGATCAAAAGCTGAAATTTGGCATTGATCTGACCGCTAGTACATAAGGCTAAAAAATATGGATAAGAAGCTCGGCAATGCAGGGTTTAGATCTGATTGCCTTTGCCCCATACCTTGTCCTAAAGAGCATAGTGACCATTTTCAGCAGAAAATAGCCTCCAATTTTGGCGGGAGTAATTCCCTAGACAAGACACAAAGCAAAATGTGGTGGGTCTATGACTTTTTTTGCAAGCAATCAATTGGGGCATGCATGTGTAGAGTATCATTGACTCAAATCTTTGATTTTACATCGCAAGTTGTCACTGTTGTCCCATCTAATCCCACTATTCCTGTTTAGAGATGTAACTTCATATTGTGAACTCCAATTGATCACTATGGTTTGGGCATCACAAAACTATTGCCCCATAATCAATCATACAATTGTGTACTAGTTTATTCCAATATCAATGAAACATAGAAGGGAGGAGGTCTCACAGGTTTTTACCTTAAATTGTAGGAAATCCATGGTTCCAGATTTCCCAGTACAATCTGAACTACATTGGTAAGCAATTTTCTTGCTGGTATAGGGGTCGTGATTTGAACTTGACCAATTTTGACAGAAATAATAGATCTTTCCATGTCCCTAGAATGGCCAGTGACTCATACATTAGTGAAATGTTCACATGTACACAGTTTTTCATCTGTTCAATGATTTGAATGATTATATTTTTTTTTTGAGCCCCGTCAACACACCTCTCCTTTAACATGAGGTATTGCAAACAATATATATTCCCAATGGCCATAGGAGGTTTTTGGATCCCACATGTACAAATTGGGAGTTATTTGTGACTTTTGCACCACTAGAACCATTTGTGGAGCGATGGAAGGTTGAGGGGGAAATTTCTTTGTAGGTCAATTCCTCTCCAATATTTCTATTTTTTGACCGTGTATTGAGAACACCTACACGTTATGAGAAGGAATTCATCCCACATAGGTCTTGGCTTGCCGGGAACAGCATAGTCATCACCTGGGAAATTCTCTGTTGAGCTGACAATGTTGTTGACGAAAAAGTTATTTCATATTGGTTTTTATAACATAAGGGATTGAGTGCACCATTAAAGCACGTTGATTGGTTATGTGGGCTGATTTTAAGGATGAACAGAAAGCACCTATCATTACTACAATGGGAAATTTTTGTTCAACACATTGGATTTCTTATCACCCTTCCAAAGGTACTTTTTCCCATTGTGTCAACCGCCACTTGATTCATTTTACAAATTGGTGCTCATAAGAATCATACTAGGCTTTATGTAGTGATTTTTGACCTCCTTGGTAGGGGTGAAAATTAAACGCAATGAAATAAAAGTAAAATCACTTAACATTAAATAATTTTCATTACCTGCCTTGCCTATTTAAATAATCCCAGAGTAAGATGAAGTCAAACAACTTAAGTGGATATGGGATTTCTATAAGCTGGGTAAATGTAGGATAAGCCAAAATCCCATTGAATATTTTTTAAAAATCAAATTGCCTATGTATGCAAAGGTGATGGGATAGAAGGGCACTTTACCATGCATTGAATTAATTGTTTTATTTATTCCAAATTTTAGGTGCCCAAGCATGAGGAAAAGTCAACATAGAGTTCAAGGTTGAGATAATGGAAATTAAATTAGAAATTCCCCCCAAAATTAAAAAATATTATTTATTTAATGGAGCCCCTTCATCTCAAAACGAAGTGGCCCCATTCTGGAAGAAGAATAATACTTTTTAAAGTTCTTAATTGATGGAATTAACTTTGCAACCTAAGCGATTGAGGTCAAAGCAGTACTTGTGAGTGCTTCTCTTGAAGTCAGAGTGGCTAAAATTAAATAAATTTTAATAATATTTGAAATGGCACCATGAAGCATGCACATAAATAAGCTTCCCAAGTTTGAAGAGAAAAAAATAGTAATTAATTAATTGTGCACTTGTCAGGAATTGGACTTTCAATAATTAATTATAGAATGATGATTTATCCGTAATAAGCATGGACCTGCCATAATGACCTGAATTAAAATTCTTTAGCAAAGAAGTGCAGCCTGAGTGTTACATTTTGAAGCATTTTGGTTAAAGAGAAATTTTGCTTTGTAAGTTCTGTATTTACTACTGGAAGCTTCAAAATTTGGCGCCTAATGAAGGAGCTTGATTTGTGTCTAGAATAATTGTCTGCATAGTGGTACATGCTAGGTGAAGTTGGTAAGAAATTCATGTTTGCTTTGCATGCAAATGAAAACATCAAATTTTGGGGCAGCAGATAAGTTTGAATGCAGCTTTGAGTTATGATTAAATCCAGTGTTTATGTTCTGGTTGCCATGTTGTCTAATTCAATTCAAGGAATTCATTACAGGTTGATTTTATTAAAGAGAAGCAGAGCTTAAATCAATTCCAATACATAATGATGTTTTTATCCTCTTAATCTAAAGAAGTGTGCCAGATTCTGCACCGGTTATGAAGATTGTTTCCGGCCGAATGAGAAAAATTTCTTTTGCTCAGACAAAGACAGATATAACCATGGGAAAGAGGGAAAAAAGAAAGCACCCTAGAGTCAATGCATTATTCTAAGTTTGCTAACATTGGAGACTTACAGATCCAGGTCCGGAACCTCTTTCAAATTTGATTGACAGGGATCCAGAGCTGGAAAGAATTTCCCTCATGCGTGCAGTCAAAAGAGTGGAATCATTCGAGCTGAAGCATTTCCATTCACAGCCCAGTTGTTAGAGACACTTGTCATGGAGTGTGCTAGGTCTTAATCCATTATCCAGATTAGTCCGAGATGCAATAATGGGGAAAATGAAATAATTCGGTTGATGCACAGTTCATCTAATTATTGTTTGAAGATTCTGGCACGAAAGGTAGGTGACTACTATTAGCATACAAGGATGCCAAGAGGCAATAGATGAGAAAAGCATAAAGTTGACTGCGTGCTACATAATGAACAACAGATACATGAAAAAGCCCAGATCTCAACAAGTTCCCGAGAACTCTTCCACGATCCAATCTGGTACAAGAGGTGGATGATATTGCCAAATTATTATGCAGGATAAATGACGAAGAAAACGCTCACAACTTCCGCACATGGATGTATGCTTTCATCAGGACCATTGAAATCAACAAAGCAGATTCAATAATCAATTGGTCAGAAATCATTAGCAACAACATTGGTGAGTAGCTTTAGAACGTGAGGCGTACTTACAGCTTCAAAATGACTTCATATTTGGTATATGCGCCAGCTTCAACAAGGATCTTCTCCAAGCTGGATAGATGTGGTGTTCTTTCCAAGGACCCTATTTTTGAGTACTACCCACAGCTTACTATACCTGTATGCAAGAAAGATTACAAGGTGGTCAACGATGGATTCTTCTACGAATTCATTTGCAGGCTAGACGGTGATCTAAAGGCAGCCAGGGTGAGCAAGGAAGCATGGGAAGCTGTGTCCATAGATTGGCAGTATCTTCATTCGGTTTGCGGATTTTACATTTGGATTTCAGGGTCACTCGCTTTTCTGGAGAACCATGTTAAGTTGCCCAGATATCCGAATTGACCCCTCAGATTGGTAATTTTCATGGAGCTGCAGCAGACAACTTGTGGAGATGCATGACCTACAGTCGAAACGGCACAAGTCTATCAGGCTTCTTCCCTGACCACTATGGGCCATTATAGCTGCCAGAGCATGTCATAAGGTTGCCTGAGGAATTGAAGAGGGGCCTGAAAAGTACGAGAAAGAGTTCTTCCTAGCACGGCTGAATCTGGACGCGAACCGGGATCCATTTGGAGTGGCAAGGAAGACAATCTCCCAGGGAGTACGCGCAAATGGGACATTGGACAGAAGTCTGCGACCGGTGCAGAAGCGAGTACGAGGTGAAAGAAATTGACTAACTGCTCGGGGCAGTTGGGCGTTGAGGACGCGAACCGCCCGGATCGGCCGAAATGGAGAACTTTCGTACTAAGCAGTTGGGACATTTGGGCCGTGAGGACGCGAAAAGGCGAAGCGGCCGAGAGAGAAAGGAAGCCGATTTCGGGCGGATCGGGAAGAATTTGTCCCGACGCGGTCCGGGACAAGTGGAACAAATGTACGCGAACCGGCCGGTTCGGCCGAAACAGGAAACTTCAGCACAAGGACAAGTGGGACAAAGGGACGCGTGGGACGTGGATAGCCGAAGGAGCCGAAAGCCAATCAGATCACGCCACGTGTCACAGGCAGAAAAGGGACATGGAAGCCCATTTCAAATCGGATCGGAATTTTTGTCCCGTGAAGCAAAGGAACATCCGGGACAAAAAGACTCTGGAAGGGCGCGAAAAGCCGGCAGACCCGCGGACCAATCAAATCGCGACACGTGTAACAAGTCGGTCCAAAAGTCAAAGGGCGAGTTTCAAGCACTGACCCGAGCCAATAGAAAAGGGACACGTGCCCAAAGAAAAGCAGAGAAGGAGAGAGAATCACGCGACCAATCAATGCATGCCACGTGTCATCCAGGTGGCAGAGCGCGGGAAGAAATTTAAAAATCCGTTTTCGCCTGTTTTGTGCCCTAAATCTTCAGATCGACATATCTTTCGATCCAGAGCTCGGATTTGCACGTTCTTTATATCAACGGAAAGCTCATGAAATTCTCTACATGATTCTGGGGTTAATCTTGAGTTTTGGTGCAGTCTAGAGAGAGAAAATTGAGAAACGGCTCTGACGCGTGTTCATGGCCAGAAGCGACATTTCAGCGACCAGATTTAATGCAGAATGGGTCGCATTCTCCTGTATTCCGGTCAAAATGACAGGGTATGGGTTTGTAAGGTCCCCCATGCCATTTTAATGCACCTACAGTCAAGAAGGGATGGGCTCCCATGTTTTGTACGTTTTCTGTCCCCTGGGCTCGACCCATGCATGTAAAAGCCAGATTTGGCTCATTTCTAAAGGGGGAACAATTTTTGACATAGCAACTTCTTCTTTCACCTCCAGCAAGTGATTGATGCAAGGATCAGACCTCTCCAAAGATTGTAACAGTTTTCTTTTACCTCTCTGAGGGTGTAATGCGTGTTTTTGACATTGAAATGATAATGCAAGCTCTGTGAATGGGTTTCAGTCCTCTGTTTGTATTATTTGCTTCATTTCAGATCCTAAATTATACCTTATCAGTCTGTGTATGTTTTATGTTGTGAACTTTGGTCTGTGTCTATTTGCATGACAAATATGTTTCACCACTCTTTTTGGTGCATCACCATCTTTAGTTAGTTTCAATTTTTGCACTTCTACCCCTGTCTCCTTGCAAGTTAGAGTAGGATTAGGATCTAAACCTCTGTAGTTTTGCAAAATATAGATCTAAATCAGAGGAGTTTGAGGAACCAGCCTCTAATCTGGAGATTCCTCTCTCAGTTTCACAAGTCCCCACACTTGGAGAGAGGTTTCCATGTTGTGCAATCACACTGGATGCTAGAGTGATCAACCTAGAAGCCTGATCTGCATCCAGGGGTGCTGTGAGTCTGCAACAACAGTTTTGGCACGCCCGGTGGGACCAGAGGTCTCATTTTTATTGCAGCAAAGTTGATATGCATCTGCTGCAGTTTTCTTGCTTATAAGAGCTATTATTTGCATATCTGGCGACTCCCAGGGAAAGAATCAACTGGTTTCAGCAGTGCAGGCCTGAAAACTCATGAGAAGAATCACCACAAGGTCAAGAGTTGGAGAAGAAGAAGTGTTGTTTGAATACCTGCAGTTATCTCCAAGAAGAAGGCAAAGAGGAAGAAGGATTCAAAGGTCTCCATCTCCACCAAACAGAACTCTCTCAACTCCTCCACCTGACAGGCCTTTCATTCAGTATACAAGGGTTTTAAGACCAATTAGAATGGCTCAGAACAACCCCTATGTCAACTTCACAGGCAGCAGCCCACTTGCTCTCAATGCACAACATCCAGTTCCTATTGCAGCCTTGAAGAACATTCCCTACTTCACTGGAGAAAATCAGACTACTCCAGGTGATCATGTTAAAGATATTGCTAACCTTTGTGCAATCCATGAAATCAATGAAATGCAAGTGGCTGTCAAGTTACTGGCATCTTCATTCAAGGGTAAAGCATTGCAATGGTTTAGGAGCCTTGGAGCTGGTTCTATCACAAACTGGAATCAGCTGTGTATAGCACTTCACGAGCAATTTGGAGAGAAGGGAGACAACTTGTCTCTTTTGGAGCAGCTGACAACTATCAAGAGAGCCCCCAACGAGCAGCTGACTGACTTCAACTTCAGATTTCAAAGGTCTTGGGATAGGATTCCAGTGGCAGTCAGGCCAACAGCAGAAGGTGCTTTTCTATACTACCTTAAAGCTTTGAATTCTGATATTTCTATGTTAATTCAATCTATGGGAGGCACAACCTTACCTGCTGCTTATAGCATTGCCATTAGAGCCGAAAACTGTCTTATTCAAGCTGGTAAACTGGCTCCTAGGCCTCCCATGCCCTTGTATCCAAACTTAGAAAATCCAAGCACTAGTCAAGCACCCACTTTGGCTCCTGTTCCCACCCCTAGAAATCAAAGTTCAAGTGAAACTTCTACTTCATCCTCTAGTGCTTCAAATGAACTCCAAGAGGTCATGAAACAGTTGCAAAATTTGGGAAATGAGCTGGTTACTATCAAAAGACAGCAAGCTCAAAGTGCTAGACCGTATCAGCCTCAAGCACAGTACCAGGCTAGGCCCCCATACCAACAAAATAGGTCACCAAATCAGGCTGCAAATCAAAATCAAAGCCAAGTAAGGCCTCCCGCTAATAGACCATTTCAGCCCTATAACCCCAATGTTGTATCTGCTTCTAAAGCATTAGTGCCAGTCCAAAATAACATGGCCCAAGAATATGATTGGTGTTTCCCGTGTAGTCAGCCACATAACCAATCAATGTGCTTTAACGGTGCATTAAATCAAGCTCTGATGGTGCAAACCATTGGTGGGTCGCAAGAGCCCAGCCATGAAGGAGATCAGCAGTAAGAAGCACCTCAGCAAGGAACATCTCCGAATGAAACTACTCTTGTCAATTGGCAAGCTGAAGATTTCTATGGTATGAATCAAATACCCTCTCAAAGTGTTGCAGCCAACACAAGGTCAAAGAGGAGAAATTTGGGTGAAGAACAGCCATTGGCCCCAAGTAGTTCACGACCTTCTGTCACTCCACAAGGTGTTGGCAAACAAAATCCAGTTCCAAACATGCAAGGAGCACCCAAACCAGCTCCTAAACCAACTCAGATGCCAGTTGTTGCTGCCCATGTGCAAGGAACGAATGTGCAAGCTAGGGGACAGCAGAGGGATGCTTCATCCCCATTCAACATCATTGATCAGATGAAGAAGACAAATGTAAACATATCAATGTGGGAATCACTATCCATCCCAGGCCAAAGAGATTTGCTGCAAGCTGCCATGAAGGATTGGCCAACTTCAAATCAGCAGGTTCAAATGCAAGACAAAGTGCTCACAAATGCTGCCCAGCCTGAAGGAAATCATGGAGGACAACAAGGTAAAATGTTGAAGCCCCCTCCGTTTTATGTTTCATTGATCATAGGAGATAAGCTAGTGCATAATTGCATGATTGACTTTGGGGCAAGTAGTTCAGTAATGCCCAAGCAAATAGCTGATCAGCTAGGACTCCAATATGAAACCATCTCCAAGGGTGTAGTGCAATTGGATGGGACAGCAGTGACAACGGTTGGAATAATCAAAGGTTTGAGCCTCACACTGCACGCATGTCCCAATGTAATAGTGTTACAAGATGTGTCAGTCATAGACCTGCCACCACTCTTTGCATTGTGCTTGTCAAGAGACTTCACTGCTAAAATTGGAGGCTATCTTTTAGCGGATTGGTCACACATGTTGTTCAGAACAAGGTATGGAACTAAGGCCACAATCAGGTCTGAACCTATTGCAAACTTTCACATTGAGCCTTACACTGCAAGCCAAATCAATACCAACTGTTCAGCATTTGACCAAGAAGATTATCCAAGCACTGATGAAGCTGACACCAAGGTTGGAAGCATCCCAGATTTGACTCTTGATGAATGGGCAAGCAAGGTGCATGCTTTTGATCCTTATCAAGAAATAGAAGAATCTGAGCTAGGGAGTCTATTGTTTACATGAAGAAAATCAACCTATTCCTAGCATCACCAAGCCAGATCATAAAGACAAGAATGAAGTATGGCAATTATTCTTTGATGGGTCAAGGAGTAGACAAGGTGCAGGAGGAGGAGCTATGCTCATTTCACCGCAAGGTATAAGGTATTACTCAGCTTTCCGTTTCCAGTTTTCCTGTTCAAACAACACAGCTGAGTATGAAGCCTTAATTCATGGACTGCACTGGGCAAGGAAGAAAGGCATCAGGAATTTACAAGTGTTTGGTGATAGTGAGCTGATCGTCAACCAAGTTAGGGGACAACATGCTACAAAGAATGACCTGCTGAAGAACTACAAGAATAGGGTATGGGACCTCATTGAGAATTTCGAAGCTTTCAACATCGTGTCCATACCCAGGAAGAAAAATGAAGCCGCGGATAGGCTCGCAGCAGTTGGAGCAACGTTTGATGTGGTTGACAACATCAAAAGGGAAAAAACACAGCCACATATCCATGTGATTGTGAGGCCAGCAGTTCCAGATAATAATATAAGCTGGCAGGTGTTTGAGAACGATCAACAGATCGTCAATTTTTTACAAGAAGAGGCTGAATTCTCAGCTAGGAATCAGGACAGACTAGAGCAGCAGTATGGGGATCAAGTAGTGCAGCTGCGGACAAACAAGCTTCCCAAGGGTTTAGTAACGTTGGAGTCTATCTTCAACCCTAACGACCAGTTCCGTAAGGAAAAGGCTAACATACAGGTCAAGAGAGAAGATTCAGAGCCAATTCCGGTTGGGGAAGGCAAAACACTTCAAATTGGTAAAGTGGCCACTGAGCAGGAGAAATCAGATTTTGTACAGCTTTGTCAAGAATTTCCAGATGTCTTTGCTTGGAGCTATGAAGACTTGAGAGGATTCAATCCGAATTTGGCACAACATACCATAGAATTGGATCCAGAATGCCAAGCCCATCAGGCAAAAGCAAAGGCCTGTTAACCCTCACATTGAGCCTCTAATGAAGAAAGAGCTAAATAAGCTAATAGAGGCAAGCATTATATTTCCGATCAGGCACTCAAGCTGGGTTGCTAACTTGGTTCCGGTCAGGAAGAACAGCGGAGAAATCAGGTTGTGTGTGGACTTCCGAGACCTCAATAGGGCATCTCTCAAAGATCATTACCCGCTTCCTTCAATGGAACAAATATTGCAAGTAGTATCCGGTTCAGAGAGATTCTCTCTCCTAGATGGCTACTCAGGGTATAATCAGGTGATGGTGAAAGAAGAAGACCAGTTCAAGACGGCTTTCACCACCAAATGGGGCACATATGCCTACAAGAAGATGCCATTTAGGCTATCAAATGCTGGAGCCACTTTCCAAAGGGCAATGGATATGGCATTCAAAGGCTTGATCAACAATATAGTGCTGGTATACCTAGATGATATCACTGTCTTCTCAAAGAATGCAGCAGACCATCTCTTTCACCTCAGGAAAGTGTTTCAGAGGTGTAGAAAGTTCGGAGTGTCTTTGAATCCCAAAAAATGCATATTCCTGGCTCATGAGGGGAAACTTCTAGGCCATATTGTCTCGAAAAAGGGACTGGCAATTGATCCAGAGAGAGTTGAAGCCATAAGAGCACTACCATTGCCAAGTCACAAGAAGGCTCTTCAAAGCTTCTTGGGAAGGATCAATTTTGTCCGCAGGTTTATCCCAGATTTTGCAGCCCTTGTCAAGCCCATCACCAAAATGTTAAAGAAGAGCATGGCTTTTAAGTGGACAGCAGAAGGCAAGGAGAGTTTTGAAGCAATCAAAGAAGCTATCTCTCAAGCACCAACTCTCATCAACCCAGATTTCTCCAAGGATTTCATCCTCTATGCATTTGGAGGTGATGACACTATTTCTGCCATTCTAGTACAACAGAACAAAGATAATGATGAGCAGCCGATTGCCTTTTTCAGCCAGAGCCTAGATGACTATGAGGTGAGGTACTCTTTTATTGAAAAGCATGTGCTTGCAGTAATCAGAAGCTTGAAGAAATTCAAGCATTTAATCTCAAACAACAAGGTCCAGTTGCTGGTCTCACATGCTGGAGTTAAGGACTTCCTCCTCAACAAGGATTTGAATGAGAAAAGGGCAGGTTGGATCACCCGTGTCATGGATTATGACATTGATATCAAGATCACCAAGCTGGTAAGAGGGAAAGGATTGTGTGAGCAGCTGGTTTTGGGGAAGCGAAAAGAAGTATGCAACAAAGAAGAAACTGTTTTGACAGTCCAGGACAGCCATGAGCCAAGTGGCAATCATGAAGAAGACAATGCTTCCCCCACTCCTTGCTGGACCCAAGATATTATGCACTTCCTAGGCACAGGCCTATGCCCTCCAGAGATGAACAAGACCCAAAGGAGACACTTCAGGTTGCAGGCTGTTCCATATGCCATTGTTGATGGAGTTTTGTTCAAGAGAGATGTGAATGGAGTGCTGCTGAGATGCATTAGCACAGGTCAGATTCAAAGGGTGTTGGAAGAGTTTCATGGTGGACCAGCTGGTGGCCATTTTGCACCAAGAGTGACAGCTCTAAAAATCATGAAGGCTGGTTATTATTGGCCTAAAATCTTCAGTGATTGCTATGCATGGATCAAGAGGTGTAAGAATTGTGCATTCTTCACAGGAAAAGAGAGACTTGCTGCCCTTCCATTGCATCCAATCTCAGTTGACCAGCCATTCATGCAATGGGGTTTGGACTTCATTGGAGTCATTAATCCCAATTCAAGCCAAGGGCACAAATGGATTTTGACAGCCACAGACTACTTCACCAAATGGACAGAAGCAGTAGCACTTCAAAGAGGCGAATGAGTCTAGCATCTTAGACTTTTATGAGGGGATAACAACCAGATTTGGTGTACCTGCTACAATAATCTCTGATAATGCATTGGCATTCATTGGATCTAAGGTGACTGAGTGGGCTGTCAAGAATGGTATTTACCTAAGCACTTCATCGAACTATTACCCTCAGGGTAATGGCCAGGCCGAGTCTACAAACAAGAACTTGTTGAGGATCATTAGGAGGACTCTTGATGAGAATCAGAGGTCTTGGCATACCAAGCTGAAATCAGCCTTATGGGCTGATAGAATAACTCCCAAAAGATCCACAGGTAACTCTCCATTCAGGCTTGTCTATGGAAGAGAGGCAATCTTGCCCATGTCACTTGAGTTGCCAACGTTGGAACTCATGAACAGCTGGAGTTGCTTGAATTTGAGCCCATGGAGGTGAGGTATGCAGAGTTGATGGAGCTGCAAGAGATCAGAAATTAGGCATCCCAAGCAATGGAAAAGGATCAAGCTTTGATCAAGAAGACCTTTGATAGGAAGGCCAAAGATAGATCTTTTCAAGTTGGAGATCTAGTGTTGAAATGGGATGTGGACAGAGCAAAACCGGGAAGGCATTCAAAATTTGATGCCATTTGGAGTGGCCCATATATGGTCACAAAGTGCAAGAACAACAATGCTTTCCAATTGGCCTCATTGGATGGTGAAGAACTGCAGATTCCAGTCAATGGAATCTATCTCAAGCGTTGCTTCTAGAGGGAAGTTCACTACCTCTGTAAATATTAGATTAGATTTTCTTTCCTCCAAGTGCTTATGCACATTGTTTTGCTGTAGGTTAGTTTTGTTTTCCCTAAGTGCTTTGGCACAACTTGCTGTCCATGGAGATGTTTTGCAGTCCTTGCTTTTATCAGGAGACATTCCATCTTCCTCCTTGCACATTCTGAGTCAGTTGAGGTTCTAAACAGAATATTTGATGACTCCATGCCCAATAGACTGCTTCAGGCAACTGGTATCTTCTACCTAGCAGGCAGGTACCCCGCTGAGTCGCCAAATTGTTATCCAAATTCACCCCCAGGGTTGAATTTGATAACATACATCAGAATTCTCGAGTCCCAGGCAAATGGATGGATTCAGGGCAAAAAATCATGTTTCTAGGGTCCCCTCAGAAATTTTTCTAACTCTCCTGTCCAGGTTGAAAAGAGCAAGCTCTGAGAAAATGTGAAAAAGTTGCAGAAAATAAGCTTGGGCCAGAAAAAATTGTGAAAATCGGCTAAGTCCTTGTCCTAGGAGCAGTTGGGACATTCGGGACACCAAGGCGCGGATCGGCCGAAACGCCTCCAGGCGGCCCACGAAGCACTGGGACAAGTGGGACAAATGTACGCGAAGGGCGCGAACCGGCCGGTTCGGCCGAAAAGGAAAATTGACTAACTGCTCGGGGCATTTGGGCCTTGAGGACGCGAACCGTCCGGATCGGCCGAAATGGAGAACTTTCGTACTAAGTAGTTGGGACATTTGGGCCGCGAGGACGCGAAAAGGCGAAGCAGCCGAGAGCAAAGGAAGCCATTTCGGGCGGTTCGGAAGAATTTGTCCCATGCAGCACTGGGACAAGTGGAACAAATGTACGCGAAGGACGCGAACCGGCCGGTTCGGCCGAAACGGGAAACTTCAGCACAAGGACAAGTGGGACAAAGGGACGAGTGGGACGCGGATAGCCGAAGGAGCCGAAAGCCAATCAGATCACGCCACGTGTCATCAGGCAGAAAAGGGACATGGAAGCCCATTTCGGGCGGATCGGAAGTTTTTGTCCCATGAAGCACTGGAACATCCGGGACAAAAAGACGCGAAGGGCGCGAAAAGCCGGCAGACCCGCGGACCAATCAAATCGCGACACGTGTCACAAGGGAGAAAGTCCAAAAGTCAAAGGGCGAGGTTTCAAGCACTGACCCGAGCCAATAGAAAAGAGGACACGTGTCCAAGCAAGAAAAAGCAGAAGGAGAGAGAATCACGCGACCAATCAATGCATGCCACGTGTCATCCAGGTGGCAGAGCGCGGGAAGAAATTTAAAATTTGTTTTCACCTGTTTTGTGCCCTAGATCTTCAGATCGACATATCTTTCGATCCAGAGCTCGGATTTGCACGTTCTTTATATCAACGGAAAGCTCATGAAATTCTCTACGTGATTCTGGGGTTAATCTTGAGTTTTGGTGCAGTCTGGAGAGAGAAAATTGAGAAACGGCTCTGACGCGTGTTCATGGCCAGAAGTGACATTTCAGCGACCAGATTTAATGCAGAATGGGTCGCATTCTCCTGTATTCCGGTCAAAATGACAGGGTATGGGTTTGTAAGGTCCCCCATGCCGTTTTAATGCACCTACAGTCAAGAAGGGATGGGCTCCCATGCTTTTGTACGTTTTCTGTCCCCTGGGCTCGACCCATGCATGTAAAAGCCAGATTTGGCTCATTTCTGAAAGGGGGGAACATTTTTTGACATAGCAACTTCTTCTTTCAGCTCCAGCAAGTGATTTGAAGCAAGGATCAGACCTCTCCAAAGATTGTAACAGTTTTCTTTTACCTCTCTGAGGTTGTAATGCAAGTGTTTTTGACACTGAAAATGATAATGCAAGCTCTGTGAATGGGTTTCAGTCCTCTGTTTGTATTATTTGCTTCATTTCAGATCCTAAATTATACCTTATCAGTCCGTTTATGTTTTATGTTGTGAACTTTGGTCTGTGTCTATTTGCATGACAAATATGTTTCACCACTCTTTTTGGTGCATCACCATCCTTTAGTTAGTTTCAATTTTTGCACTTCTATCCCTGTCTCCTTGCAAGTTAGAGTAGGATTAGGATCTAAACCTCTGTAGTTTTGCAAAATATAGATCTAAATCAGAGGAGTTTGAGGAACCAGCCTCTAATCTGGAGATTCCTCTCTCAGTTTCACAAGTCCCCACACTTGGAGAGAGGTTTCCATGTTGTGCAATCACACTGGATGCTAGAGTGATCAACCTAGAAGCCTGATCTGCATCCAGGGGTGCTGTGAGTCTGCAACAACAGTGAGAGCATGCGTGTGAGGAACTATATGGTTGAAAATCCTTGACTAACCCCACACTTTGCATACTAATTTCTGAGTTTTTGAGTAGTATGGATCCGTAGAATGTAAATAATCCCTAATTCCTGTGATTAAGACAAGAAACAATTGTTTTCGAAGCTCCAACGGTGCTCAGATGATCTTGTTGGTTCAAAGAAGAACAATGACTGCTTTTTGCATGGGTTAAGTTCTTGTATGAGGTCTCCTTGTGTTTTCTGGTGTTGAAAGGTTCTATTAAGTGTTAAAAGAAGTCTTTGAACATCCTAAGTTTCCATCGATCCACCCCTTGAAGAAATTTTCCTTCCCTTCTACCTTGGAACTATGAAGATCCCATTGAGTGATACTCCGACCTCGTCCCACCTCATTTTTGGCTTGGATAGGATAACAGACACAAATTTAGGGAATGTAGACTTAGATGACTTCCTCCAAAGATTGCGTGTAAATGACAGAAAGGAAATCAAGGAGAGAATTGATGAAAGTGCCATTGCACCAGCAGCTGCATTTCCCCCATCAGTGTAATATCCGGAGTTGGTGTGGACTTGTGACCAAAATTATGACCTTGAGAAAAGAGAAGTGAGAGATGGGAGCGGCGCTTTGGTGTTATCTCTAACCCCAGATACCTTTGATGAGATATTGGGGCTCCCGGATGTTGACCAAGTGGTAGATAACATAGTAGAAAAGGTAGATAAATTTTGGAGTTCCAACAATGCAGAGTACTCCAAGGTGTTGAATAACTAATGGTTGGAAAAACCAAGGATTTTTGCTACTAGAATCCCCATAAGATTTTATAAGAGTTGACTTCATTGAGGATATTGGAGACCTCATCACTTTGCTAAATAGGATTGTGGGGATGAGCCCACCTACCATTACCATGATTGGATGTTCAGGTACATCCAAATCATCATCAGTGGAAACCACCTATTTATTGGGGAGAGCTTCTTAGTGACTGCATCCATCGAAAGCTTATCAAATTGGAAGTACAAATTAAAGAAGGGTCCAAGGCCAAGTATGAATTTTACATGACCTCATACCTAGTGTACAACATTGCATGCCACAGATCATTTCCAGGGCTAGTAAGGTCCAAAGAGTTTGCAAAATTTGAGATATATGATGTATACCCTCAACTTAATTTAGAAAATCAGAAGTATAACTGGGCCAATTATGACATTAAGTGGATAGTGCAAGGAGCCCTTGATAATTCATATGAACATGAGCCTCATTATGAGGACTACTAGATGGATTGCAGGGATGAGGAAGAGGTGAGACTTAGAGATTTCTCCAAATTGAATCTCACCCAAGTCATTGATTATAAAATTGTAGTGGTTCCTGAGGGTCTGGTAGATGAAAGAGATACAGTAAGCAAATACTATGTGGATAACAATATTGCAGCTCAACCAATGCCACCTCTTGACTCGAAAACAAAAGAGACTATCTACCTGCATAATAGAACCACCCACATCATCAAAAAGACCCTGTCTTGGTTGATAAGAAAAAGAATTGATCTATCCCTTACAGAACACTACTATTTTAAGGGAATACAGGGCCACGGGTGCAATGAAGGATGTGCTTCCTCCATTTGTAAGGAAGGTGGTACAAGCTCATGGATCCTTTGAAGGGCAAGTTTCCACAACTTTCCATCAGGGAACTTACTACAAAGGCAGTGGAGGAAATAAGTGTTGTTGCTAGCAAGATAAGAACTTCTAATGTCTGAATTGACACAAATGACCAAGGAAATTTTGAAGAATACCACAATGAAAGATGTCCCTATTACTTGAGGTCACTCCAATCCAAGATGTCTCTCATCCTACTCCAAGACCCAAGGTTGTTCCTCCAAGGAAAAACCCAAATAGGTACATCATCTTCTGCTCTCAAAGTAAGATCATACTAGTAAGAGGAAAAACAATGAGGGGAAGTGTTTCACCAATCCAATCCAGGATGAGTCCAATATTGGAGCCCATTCCTGAAGGTTATATTAGAAGAGGAACCGGTCACTGAGCACATTGTGGGAACAAAAAGTGGAAGCAAAAATGAACTGGCATAGACACTGCAAACCTGCAGTAGAAGTGGTTGTCAGTACAGATATATGCAAAAAACTTCCCAGGCCTTGAGATACTTGCCAAAGTTTTGGAAACTCCCATGAGGTAGTTGATACTACCCAACAACCTGTTTACAAGAAGTCCTTGTCTCATCACAACTCAACAAGAACAAGTCCAGGATGTATTGAAAGTTGTGATGTGGAAGAAGAGCAAGTGAAGGATATGGGACAGGGATCTCATGTAACACATCTTATGAACAAGTCTTCATTGACTTGTTACATGGCTTAAGTCAAGATGTCGGAGTTGACCTTACTCCCCAAAAGGTGTCCAATGATGCATCTGCTCAAGTTTTATCAATAGAAGTTGAAGGGAAGCAAGAGCTCAACATCTTATGAGCAATCCACCATTAACAAGGGTATCAATAACAGAGATTGAGAAACCAAATGTTCAAGAAGTTCTATTGGCAGAGAGTTGGGCAACATCAAAACCATGGACCCTCTTCAATCAATCTCTAGAAATGGTGGAAAGAGTTATTGCAACTCATGATCATTGCAAAGGGAGTTGTAGAAACCAAAGGCTCGGGATCAAGCAAAAATACAAATTGAGCCAGTCAAGGAGTCTTCTCATCCAGGAATGAGGGAGTTGAAGTTGAAGCTAAACATGCAAATGTAGGTACTCTCACACCATACAATTGTGATGGGAAAAGATGTAAAAGACAAAGGGATAGAGGAGGAAACCCAACCTAGGTGCAAACTTAGTGTGCAATCCTAGTGGAAAATGTTGAAACACCACAAGCACATTTGTTCAGTGAGTCTGGCTGCACAATCTCTGAATCACAAGAAATTGTGATTGTACCTAACCTCCCAACAATAAGCACAAGGGGAGGGAAGTACTCTAAGAAAGGAATGATTTGGGAACACACTCACCTAAGGAAGAAGAAAGTGAGTGCAAAGTAGAGGAAGCCGACCTTGAGAGTATCATCTCCCTAAGACCATCCAAAGCACCAAAGAAGGCTAGAATTATGTTAAGAACAATGGTGGGATCTCGAGGAGACAGTTTTTGTGGAGATTTCCACTCCACAAGGTGATATCTTAAGGGATGAAGCTAGTTTCTCAGACTACAGATCACCCAAGTCCCATTGGGGAAACCGACCACTAAGGGTATCAAACATGAAGTCACTGTGGCAATGGGAGGTCTTTTCCAAAATATGGACAAAGACAAAGAAACCAAGAAGCAACTTAAGGAGAAGGTTGACATCTTGTCAAGTCTATGCGCAAAAATGGTTACAGAACTCCCATGGAAAATCGAGAAGTTGCCATTCTATCACCCTTGAAATGATGAAGAATGCCGAGGATTTGAAGAACAGGAGGAAAGCCACCAAAAAATTGGAAGAGGAATTGGTAAGTAGAGGCAGCCAAATCCTCAAGGAAATGATTGAATGCTATAACCAGGTCTCTAAACAAATCGAGGTAACAAAAGCATTGATTGAAAAATATCAGGATGATGTGGAGTATTGGGATGGCATGCTACCTAAGCTTGTGGCCATCATTTTGCCATGGATGATGAGGAGGTAGAAAAGGAAGGGATGGTACCCCTAGACTGCAAAGGAAGCCAATCATGAGTATGAAGGGGCTATCAAGCTGCGAATTGAAACTCTGGGAGATTGCATAAGTAAGCTCCGGAACATGAGGAAGAAGGTAGAAGAATATGTTGATGACGTTGAGTCTAAAATTGAAAAAATGATTCCCCTTGAAGGTGCATACATTGCAAGAACTACAGATGTAGAAAAACTAATTGAAATTCTAAGGCAACATGTTGATAAGGAGAGTAAAAAGCTCCAAAGGATTTTGATTATTCTTTTCATTCAGAAATTTGTTCATTTGGAGGAGTTACATCAATAAGTTGAGCCAAGAGAATTAATAAGAAGAAAGCTATTTCTGCTGAAATGGACATTGTTTTATCTAAACAGGAAATAAATCTTTCTCTATCATGCGGGGCTAGATGAAGACACCATTTTGGGGATGTTTGAACGCCTTGATGCATATAGGAATAAGTTGGAAAAGAGGGAAGAGTGTGAACACATTCATCTTGAAAATCCCTTCTTGAACGATTCCTTCATTCAAAAATTTAGTCGTCATCCTCATTCTTTATTCTGATTTCTATTCATCATTCTTCCAAATGAAAGGATCAAATCTTGATAATGGCAATGAGTAAAAAAATCTCCTTGGGAGTGCACACATGATGGTGACAGGGAAGAAAGAGACAAAATGGAGTTTGTTAGCAAAAGGAATATTTTCCACTTATCCACAAGATCAATCATGATCTAAAACCGTTCCATCCTGACTTATCAAGATCAAATCTTTTCGGTTGGATTGGCCTTCCCATTCATTTTGGTAGATTGGGGGTCTTAGCCCCGTGTATTTTTGCTGGTTTTAAAGGGTTTCTTGGAGGGCATCTGGGTATATTCCCTTCGAGAAATTTTGTATAAGAAGTGAAGGCTTTTCTTCATTCTAGGGGTCTTAGTTCTAATTTTTGGGAAGCTCTAGTTCTAGTCTTAGGGTTTTTGCTAAGGTGATTACTGTTATCCAACTTTACCCCCCAGGGTTGAATTGATAACATACATCAGGATTCTCAAGTCCCAGGCTGAAGAAGAACGAGCTCTGAGAGAATGCGAGAAGTTGCAGAAAATAAGCTTGGACCAAAAAAAAAAAATTGTGAAAATCGGCTAAGTCCTTGTCCTAGAAATATTTGGGCCGTTCGGGACACCAAGGCGCGGTTCGGCCGAAAACGCCTCCATGGCGGCCGAGGGACGCAAAGCACTGGGACAAGTGGAACAAGAGTGTGAGGACGCGAAGGACGCGAACTTGGCCGGTTCGGCCGAAACAGGAAACTGCAGCACTAAGGACATTCGAAGGGGACAAATCACACCACGTGATGCGGTGGACGGGAAAATCCGGCAGGCCCGTGGACAAATCACAGCATGACACGCAAAAATGTCGCCAAGGAAAAAGGTCCAAAAGTCAAAGGGGCGAGTTTTCGAGCACTGATCCAAACCAATGAAATAGTGCCACGTGTCCAAGTTTAAGGGGCCCACAAGAAAAATGCCCGCGAAAAGGTGGAGAGAGGGAATTGCTTAGCGGACCAAAGCCTGCCACGTGTTGTCTAGATGGCAGAGTGTGGGAAAAGAAATTTAAAAATCCGTTTTCGCCTGTTTTGTGCCCTAAATCTTCAGACCTTCATATCTTTCGATCCAGAGCTCGGATTTGCATGTTCTTTATATCAACGGAAAGCTGTTGAAATTCTCTACATGATTCTAGGGTCAATCTTGCATTTTGGTGCAGTTTGGAGGGAGAAAATTAAGAAAATGTCTCTGACGCGTGTAATGCTTCAACAACCAACTTTAATACAGCAGACAGCTCGCCGCTCCTGTTAGACAACCCGCCGTTTTGCCAGGATCCGCCGCTTGGATCATAATGAGATGATTTTAAATGCTACCAAGAAGTGGTTGGAGCAGATTCTGAATTTCCTCTCTCTCCTCTCTCATTTCTTGATATATATTGTAAAGAGAAGCCCTTTTAAGAGGTCGGACATTTTTTGTTTTGCATCCTCCCTTCTTCCCTCGCTTGCAAGAGAGTTTGTGGAGCTTTCAAACCTCCCATATAGGTTGTAATGCCAGTCTTTTGCCTCTTGGCCACTGCAATATACTGTATTGACTTTTGAGTAATAATATATATGTTTGTGATTGATTCTCAACCCTCTCATGTATTCATTGCTGTCGTTTTGATCTCTTATTGCAGTTTGGTTACCTGTGCATGGTGTTTGTATTGCATTTATGTGGTCTGTGTTAAATTTGCAAAACAAGTGTCTAACATTCCTTGGTGCATCACCTCTGTAGTTTAGGTTTTATTCTATGCATTTTCTTACCCTGTCTCCTTGACAAGTTAGATTAGGTTTTAGTAAACCCTCTGCATTTTTGTGTGCATCTGAACAGAGGAATAGGAACCAGCCTTCTCTGGAGAATCTTTTCTCATCTTTACAAGTCCCACACTTGGAGAAAGGATTCCATGTTGTGCAATCACACTGGATGCCTGAACATCAACCTAGAAGCCTGATTTGCATCCAGGGGTGCTGTGAGTCTGCAACAACAGTTTTGGCACGCCCGGTGGGACACTAGAGGTCTCATTTTTATTGCAGCAAAGTTGATATGCATCTGCTGCAGTTTTCTTGCTTATAAGAGCTATTATTTGCATATCTGGCGACTCCAAGGGAAGAATCAACTGGTTTCAGCAGTGCAGGCCTGAAAACTCATGAGAAGAATCACCACAAGGTCAAGAGTTGGAGAAGAAGAGGTGCTATTTGAATACCTGCAGTTATCTCCAAGAAGAAGGAAAAGAGGAAGAAGGATTCAAAGGTCTCCATCTCCACCAAACAGAACTCTCTCAACTCCTCCACCTGATAGGCCTTTCTTTCAATATACAAGGGTTTTAAGACCAATCAGAATGGCTCAGAACAACCCCTACGTCAACTTCACAGGCAGCAGCCCACTTGCTCTCAATGCACAACATCCAGTTCCTATTGCAGCCTTGAAGAACATTCCCTACTTCACTGGAGAAAATCAGACTACTCCAGGTGATCATGTTAAAGATATTGCTAACCTTTGTGCAATCCATGAAATCAATGAAATGCAAGTGGCTGTCAAATTACTGGCATCTTCATTCAAGGGTAAAGCATTGCAATGGTTTAGGAGCCTTGGAGCTGGTTCTATTACAAAATTGGAATCAGCTGTGCATTGCACTTCATGAGCAATTTGGAGAGAAGGGAGACAACTTGTCTCTTTTGGAGCAGTTGACAACTATCAAGAGAGCTCCCAATGAGCAGCTGGCTAATTTCAACTTCAGATTTCAAAGGTCTTGGGATAGGATTCTAGTGGCAGTCAGGCCAATAGCAGAAGGTGCTTTTCTATATTACCTTAAAGCTTTGAATTCTGATATTTCTATGTTAATTCAGTCCATGGGAGGCACAACAATCCCTATGGCTTATAGCATTGCCATTAGAGCCGAAAACTGTCTTATTCAAGCTGGTAAACTGGCTCCTAGGCCTCCCATGCCCTTGTATCCAAACTTAGAAAATCCAAGCACTAGTCAAGCACCCACTTTGGCTCCTGTTCCCACTCCTAGAAATCAAAGTTCAAATGAAGCTTCCACTTCATCTCCAAGTGCTTCAAATGAACTCCAAGAGGTCATGAAACAGTTGCAAAATTTGGGAAATGAGCTGGTTACTATTAAGAGGCAACAAGCCCAAGGTTTTAGACCTTCCTATCAACCTCAAGCTCAGCCTAATAGGCAGCCATACTAACCACATAGGTCACCTAACCAGCTGCAAATATGAATCAAAATCAAAGCCAAGTAAGGCCTCCTGCCAATAGACCATTCCAGCCCTATAATCCAAATGCCATATCTGCCTCTAAGGCATTAGTGCCAACACAGAACAACATTGCTTAAGAATATGATTGGTGCTTTCCATGCAACGAGCCTCACAACCAATCCATGTGCTTCAATGGTGCTTTCAATCAAGCACTAATGGTGACAACTACTGGTGTGGAGGGCGAGGGCAGTCAAGGAAACAGCCAACAACAAGAAACATTCCAACAACAATCAGCCCCAAATGACACCACGTTGGTGAACTGGCAAGTAGAAGATTTTGTGGCATGAATCAAGCAGTTTCTCAAGGTGTCGCAGCCAACACAAGGTCAAAGAGGAGGAATATTGGGTGAAGAACAACCATTAGCCCCAGCCAATCCACAACCTTCCACGGCTTCACAAATAATTGGCAAGCAGAGTCCAGTTTCAAATACATAAGGGCAGCCAAGAACAGCCCCTAGGCCAACTCAAATGCCAGCTGTTGCTGCCCACGTGCAGGGAGTAAACGTGCAAACCAAAGGACAGCAGAGAGATTCTTCATCACCATTCAGTATCATTGATCAGATGAAGAAGACAAACGTTAACATATCAATGTGGGAATCCCTATCTATCCCAGGCCAAAGAGATCTGCTGCAAGCTGCCATGAAGGATTGGACAACTTCGAATCAGCGGGTTCAGATGCAAGACAAAGTGCTTACAAATGCTGCCCAGCCTGAAGGAAGTCATGGAGGACAACAAGGTAAAATGTTGAAGCCCCCTCCTTTCTATGTTTCATTAATCATTGGGGATAAACTAGTACACAATTGCATGATTGATTCCGGGGCAAGTAGCTCCGTGATGCCCAAGCAAATAGCTGATCAGCTGGGTCTCCAATATGAAGTAATATCTAAAGGGGTAGTGCAATTGGATGGGATAGCAATAGCAACAGTTGGAGTGATTAAAAACTTGAGTCTTACCTTGCATGCATGTCCAAATGTTGTTGTCTTACAAGATATATCAATCATAGACCTTCCACCACTCTTTGCCCTTTGCTTGTCAAGGGACTTCACAGCCAAGATTGAGGGGTATTTGTCTGCTGATTGGTCTCACATGCTGTTTAGAACAAGGTATGGAACTAAGGCTACAATTAGGTCTGAACCTATTGCAAACTTCCATATTGAGCCTTACACTCCAAGTCAGATTAATGCCAATTGCTCAGCATTTGATCAAGAAGATCACCCTAGTACTGATGAGGCTGACACCAAGGTTGGAAGTATCCCGGACCTAACTCTCGATGAATGGGCAAACAAGATACATGCTTTTGATCCCTATCAAGAAGTAGAAGAATCTGAGCTGGGAGTCTATTGCATACACGAAGAAAATCAACCTGTTCCTAGCATCACCAAGCTAAACCATAATGATGAGAATGAGGTATGGCGGCTGGTTTTTGATGGATCAAGGAGTAGGCAAGGTGCAGGAGGTGGAGCCATGCTTGTTTCACCTCAAGGCATCAAATATTATTCAGCTTTTTGTTTCCAGTTTTCTTGTTCAAACAACACAGTTGAATATGAGGCCTTGATTCATGGACTTCATTGGGCTAGGAAAAAAGGGATAAATAACTTGCAGGTGTTCGGGGATAGCGAGCTAATCATCAACCAAGTTAGAGGACAACATGCTACGAAGAACGAATTGCTGAGGAGCTACAAGAATAGGGTATGGGACCTCATTGAGGATTTCGAAGCTTTCAACATTGTGTCCATACCCAGGAAGAAAAATGAAGCCGCGGATAGGCTCGCAGTAGTTGGAGCAACGTTTGATGTGGTTGACAACATCAAAAGGGAAAAAACACAGCCACATATCCATGTGATTGTGAGGCCAGCAGTTCCAGATAATAACACAAGCTGGTAGGTGTTTGAGAACGATTCAACACCTAATCGTCAATTTTCTACAAGAAGAGGCTGAATTCTCATGCTAGGAATCAAGGACAGATTAGAGCAGGAGTATGGGGATCAAGTAGTGCAGCTGCGGACAAACAAGCTTCCTAAGGGTTTAGTAACATTGGAGTCTATCTTCAACCCTAACGACCAATTCCGTAAGGAAAAGGGACTATGTGAACAGAGAGCCTTCAGAGTCAACAGGTTGAAGCAGGTGATGAAACACTTCAGACTGTCTTGGTACTACAGAGAAATGGCCAAGAATATGAAAATGATGATGTGCCGACTGTCTTCGTTGGACTCAGAATATGATACACTTCCTACAGACAGGACTATGCCCTCCGGAAAGTTGAGCACAGGCATACCAGAGGAGATACTTCAGATTACAAGCCATTCCATATGTGCTTGTTGATGGTGTTTTGTTTAAGAAAGACATCAATGGGGTTCTATTGAGGTGCATTGGGACTGAAGGTCAAATTGAGAGGGTGTTACGAGATTTTCACGATGGAGATTCTGGAGGACATTTTGCCCCACGAGTAACAGCTCTCAAGATAATAAAGGCAGGGTATTATTGGCCCACGGTGTTCAATGAATGCTATACATGGATGAGAAAGTGTAAGAAATGTGCACTGTTCACAGGCAAAGAAAGACTAGCAGTGCTTCCATTGCACCCAATCTTAGTTGACCAACCATTTCTGCAATGGGGATTGGACTTCATCAGGGTCATCAACCCAAACTCAAGCCAAGGCCACAAGTGGATTCTCATGGCAACAGACTACTTCACCAAGTGGACTGAAGCAGTAGCGCTCAAAGAGGCAAACGAGTCTAATATACTAGAATTTTATGAAGGAATAGTGACCAGGTTCTGTGTGCCGGCCACTATCATATCAGACAATGCATTGGCATTCGTAGGTTCCAAGATTACAGAATGGGCTGTCAAGAATGGAATCTACTTGAGCACCTCTTCCAATTATTACCCACATGTTTGGTAATGGACAGGCAGAGTCCACGAACAAAAACTTGTTGAGGATCATTAGGAGAACTCTTGACAAGAATCAGAGGTCTTGGCATACCAAGCTGAAATCAGCCTTATGGGCTGATAGGATCACTCCCAAAAGATCCACAGGTAACTCTCCATTCAGGCTTGTCTATGGAGGAGAGGAAATCTTGCCCATGTCATTAGAACTGCTTGCATTAGAGTTCATGAAGTAGTTGGAGTTGGCTGAGTTCAAACCAATGGAGGCCAGGTATGCAGAGTTGATGGAATTGGAAGAAATTAGAGAACGTTGCAGTTCAAACAATTGAGAAAGATCAGGTCTTAGTGAAAAGATGGTTTGATGAGAAAGCAAGAGCAAGGACCTTCCAGGAAGGGGACCTAGTTTTGAAATGGGATGCAGATTGGGCAAAACCAGTTAGACATTCCAAGTTTGATGCCATTTAGAGCGGCCCCTACATGGTCATGGAATGTAAGAATAGCAATGCCTTCCAATTGTCTACATTGGACGGAGAAGAACTCCCGATTCCGGTCAACGGAATCTATCTTAAAAATTGCTACTAAAAAAAAAAAAGAGAGTTCACCCTTGTAAATATTAGCCTAGATTTCAATTCCTCTAAGTGCGTATGCACATTGTCTTGTTGTAGTTAGGTTTTAGTTTCCCTAAGTGCTTTGGCGCAAGTTTTGTCGCTCCTAGAAAATTGAGTTTTTTTTTACAGTTTCAGCGTAGCTCTCGTAGAGTGGAGTTGCAGCTGTCACGGCTCATTTCAAAAGGTTACTTGCTTATCCAATTTCACCCCCCCAGGGTTGAATTGATAACATACATCAGGATTCTTCTAGTCCCAGGAAAGGTGACCCCGAATCCAGGGCCAAAATGTTCTAGGGTCCCTTCAGAAATTTTTCTAACTTCCCTGTCCAGGTCGAAAAGAACAAGCTCTGAGAAAATGCGAGAGAGTTGCAGAAAATAAGCTTGGGCCAGAAAAATATTTTTTTTGTGAAAATCGGCTAAGTCCTTGTTCTAGAACAGTCGGGACATTTGGGACGTGGAAGGCGCGGATCGGCCGAAAAGCCTACAGGCGGCCCAAACAGCAAAGGGACAAGTGGGACAAGAGTGCGCGAAGGACGCGAACCGGCCGGTTCGGCCGGAACAGGGAATTGTAGCACCAGGAGCAAGTCGGGACAAGAAGTGACGCATGAGGACGCGGAAAGCCGGCTGGTTCGGCCGAAATAGAAGAAACTTCAGCACAAGGACAAGTGGGACATTCGGGATGAGTACGGAACCGTGGATAGCCGAAAAGGAGAACTTTTGCACCAAGCCAATCGGGAGATTTGGGCCGTAAACGCGCATGATCGGTCGAACCGGCAGAAAAGGGACATGCGAAGCACTGGGACATTTCGGGACAAATGGATCGCGAACCGGCCGGTTCTGTCCCGAAACAAGAAACTTCAGCACAAGGAAAAAGTGGGACATCCGGGACAAAAGGACGCGGTGGACGTGAAAATCCGGCAGGCCCGTAGACAAATCACAGCATGACACGTGTCACCAAGGAAAAAGGTCCAAAAAGTCAAAGGGGCGAGTTTTTGAGCACTGATCCAAACCAATGAAATAGTGCCACGTGTCCAAGTTTAAGGGGCCCACAAGAAAAGCCCATGGAAAAGGTGGAGAGAGAGAATTACTCAGCGAATCAGGGCCTGCCATGTGTCGTCCAGATGGCAGAGTGCAGGAAAAGAAATTTTAAAACCTGTTCTTGCCTGCTTTGTGCCCTAAATCTTCAGACCTTTGTATCTTTCGATCCAGAGCTCGGATTTGCACATTATTTATATCAACGGAAAGCTGTTGAAATTCTCTACATGATTCTGGGATCAATCTCACATTTTGGTGCAGTTTGGAGGGAGAAAATTAAGAAAATGTCTATGACGCGTGGTGATAGACAGAAGTAATGCTTCAATAACCAACTTTAATGAAGCAGACAGCTCGCCGCTCCTGTTAGACAGCCTGCCGTTTTGCTAGGATCCACCGCTTCTATCATAATGAGATGATTTTAAATGCTGCCAAGAAGTGGTTGGGGTGGATTATGGATTTCCTCTCTCTTCCCTCTCTCATTTCTTGATATATATTGTAAAGAGGAGCTTTTTAAGGGGTTGGACATTTTTGTTTTACATCCCCCCTTATTCCCTCGCTTGCCAGAGAATTTGTGGAGCTTTTCAAACCTCCTATATGGGTTGTAATGCCAGTTTTTGCCTCTTGGCCACTACAATGTACTGTACCGACTCTTGAGCAATATATATATGTGTTGTGATTGACTCTTAACCCTCTCATGTATTCATTGCTGTCATTTTGATCTCTTATTGCAGTTTGGTTACCTGTGCATGGTGTTTGTATTGTGTCTATGTGGTCTGTATTAAATTTGCAAAACGAATGTCTAACATTCCTCGGTGCATCACCTTTTTAGTTTAGGTTTTATTCTATGCATTTTCTCACCCTGTCTCCTTGACAAGTTAGATTAGGTTTTAGTAAACCCTCTGCATTTTTGTGTGCATCTGAACAGAGGAATAGGAACCAGCCTTCTCTGGAGAATCCTTTCTCATCTTTACAAGTCCCACACTTGGAGAAAGGATTCCATGTTGTGCAATCACATCGGATGCCTGAACATCAACCTAGAAGCCTGATCTGCATCCAGGGGTGCTGTGAGTCTGCAACAACAGGACTCGTTGAAATTATGTTTAGTTTTATCTACTTGGCAATAGTTTATCCTAATATGCTCTTATCAATATAAAAGAAAAATTGATAATATATTGATAGTAATATGACTTGATAATAATGATTTCAAAAATTTTAGCATTGATTTAATAGGAGTAATATTAAACATTTGTTTCCTCCTTAAACGTTGAGGACATGTGTAAATGGACTTGATAAGTTTTTAAGTATTTGTATTAACATTTGTTTCTATCCAACTTTAATAGACATTGCATGGGATTTTAAGTAAGTTGAGTTCATTTCCTTCTACACTTTGCCAATGATTTTACAATGGATTCATAAATGAAGAAAGACATAAAAGAGCTAGAGCTTAAAATGCTTCATTGTCATACTAAAAGCCATTTGAAAACTTAATTCTTTCCATCAACTATAAAAGAAGAGATAATGCACTATTTTTCCAACCTTTCCAATACATCACTTTCAAGTAACCAAACAAAATTTTAACATATTTTCTTTTGTAATTTCTTTCCAACATTCCACAAAAGAATTCAACAACATTTTCAATAAATTTTAGAGTAAGAAATACTAACATTTCAATACAACTTTCCTTCAAAATCTTGTTACAACATTTCCTACTTCATGTGGAAACAAATTTGCAATAGTGGAAGCTAAAATACAAAGTAATATTACATTTTTCCTCCACTCAAGGTGGGTAAAACTACATAATGGTTTCACATTATCATCAACAAGGTTCCAATGCTCCAAATATCAACAAGGTGGCTCCTCCATAGTTTGCTTGATTCACAACAAAATAAGGGGAGAGGCAACGCTCTCCTCTCAACCAAATACCCAATGGAGAAGAGAAGCCCTCCTCTCCATTGGCCCCCCCGAGCCCCAACCACATCACAATGGGAGAGAATCCAACTCATGGCAACTACAAGCTTCCACATACTAAACATAACATTTCACATGTATTCCATAATCCTTCAAAACAAGAGAATCAACAACACAACAAGAGGGAAAAACAATCACAACAACAAGTCACAAGGCTTACCAAGAAAGCCCCCCCCCCCCCCACAAGAGTAAGACATATGGGGAGGCCACTTATGCCTCCCAATGGGAATGGGTGCCACCTAAAAGCCTCCAATGCAAAACACAATACCCCTAACAACTCTTATGCCTCCCTCAAGTACCCCTTATCCCTCCATTCACTCTTATGCCTCCCTCAACTCTTATGGCTCCTTCAAATTAAATCAAGAAGAAAATGCAAGAATTTCTCTTACAAGGTGGGCACCCAACCCAAACTCCCTCCTCAAGAACATGATCTCTTATGCCTCCCTCAATTAAGCTCCCCAAAGTCTCCTCCCACTCCCAACTTAGGCATTCTACCCATCCCAACAAGCATTTTAAATAACAATATTCAACACAACATCAATATACTCATTCATATAACAAAAATAAGAAAACATAATACAAGTAAAGGTGAAGCTCCTACCTTTCCATGGTGGAGCTTATTCCAAGTATCAAGTCTCAAACCCCTCCAAAGATCAAGCAAGCATCCACAAGCTCCAACAAAATTTCCACAAGCAACAACAAGCTCCAAAAATCCACAACTCCTTCAAAAATTCTCTCCTCTCCAAAATACAAGAGACAAAAAAATGAAACTTCCAACTCCCAAAACAAACAAGAGGGTCAAATAAATAGAGAAAAAAAAGGGAGGGATGATGTGGCTCCAAGTAGGATGCCACCTCTTTTTCCCTCCACTCCACATCATTTGGTCAACATCAAATTCCAATGCATCATTAATAAGTGGTTGAAAGAGAGGCAAGCACCTTACACACTCCAACTAAACCCACTTCCTCAAAGGACAAAATTTAATTTTGAAAGGAAGTGCAATTAATATTTTTACCCTTTTATCCCCCCAAAACACTTAAAAGACCCTAAATTTGGCCTTCCAACCCATAGGTAGGGTTGGCATGGGGTTTTAAGAGGTGTGGGACAAGTTTGACTTGTCCCACAAGCTTTGAAACTTGGCCTCCAAGGCAAAATTCTAGTTTCCCATGTGGGGTAGAGTGTGCTCCACACAAAATCCCAAGTAAATCAAATCCTAATAAATGAGCTCTCTTAGGTCACATCTTTTAATTAGTTTAGGACAATTTCAAATTAACTTAATTAACCCACTACAACCCATGGCTAACAAAGGGGTAAACTCCAATCCAAAGAATATGAATAATAACACAAGTAAAATTTTACTTACTAAGAGCAACACATACTAACATAAAAAAAAAAGGGAAAAATTAAAAGAAAGCAACACATGATCCCTAGGTCACAATTTTCCCTTTACCAGATAATTCTAACACACACACAAGTACTTGTTGCCATGGTTACCTTAGCTGGATTCTTCTCAAATTCCGATGTGGTTGGTCTCCACTCCCCAATTTTGTTGTGAATATAATATACCTGCAGAACAGAAAATACCTCCTTCGGCCTGTTGGCCGCATTAAAACATTCATGCTAAATATACAATATAATCTAAAATAAACAACACCTGATTTACTATCATCTATGCAAGTACGATATCACTTACCACTTTCTAGCACATTTCTATTCCACATTTCATTTATGTCAAAACGATCATCACATTAGTCCAATTATCAAGTTCTACTCAAAATGATTAAACATATTACATGTCATAATTAAAGATAGATAACCCTGTCAAAATTATACAAATATCATCATTAAATGTCCACCAGTAAACCATATGCATCATATAAAGATCGAATCAATAACAGTCCAATGTCTATGATATCTACTAACATGCTAAAACAAGAAGTCATAATAATCCATAAGTGAAGTAATCAGTCTCGAAAACAACAAAACAAAATGAGGTCGAAGGGAAGTGGGCACTACAAGAAGTCTATGGGTAAGATTTATCTCTGTGTACGGGATAGCAAATATAATTTATTTGGTTGGGTATTGAGTTTTCTTTGTTGTAAGGGAGAATATCAATATGATTAGCATGATTAAGCACACTTCTCATCTTATAAGGTTTCAACTTGGATCCTTTTATTAAATGGGTGCAAAATGTTTGGGATAGCAGTTATTAATATCTACCTTTTGTGTCACTAGGACACCCAAATGCACAATTCCATATTGTTGGCTCTTTATAGTCCTAATGTTGGTGGAAAGAGTATGGGATTGCTCAATTGTTTCCATTTGTGCTTGGGCAGTATATTGATGTTAGGACATTTGCCTAAAATCACATTGGTCAATGTTGTTTTGAATTAGTACAGACAATGATAGGCCTATCCTCCGAATTCAACTTTAAGGTTGTAGTCCATCAAGCACCTAGTCCTAATCCATATATTTTGGTTCAAGGGGCACATGGGAAGAAAGAAAATATATTAATATTCACAAATGACTAAAAGTAGGCCAGTGAGACTGGAGGAATGAATTCAGTTATAAAAAAGTACTGGGTAAGAAACCTTAGGTTATGAAAATTAAACACTACAAACTAAGCACTAAAGAAATGGAATCACAACTAGATTGGTAGACCTTATGCACTTCAATCCTTAACCATAAAGACTAAGTACCAATACACATATTTCTTTGAGAGAAGGCTCCTCAATTAAGCATGGAGAAGGTGAAGATGAAAGCGGGAGACCAGGAAGATATATCAATGAAGAAATGTTTGAAGAAATACCTGGACTAGAAGGGACAACAATGTTATCAAATATCGTTGTGAATGTGACAATGCAATATCTTGTAATGTTTATAAAGAATGTTCAGAACCGAAGGGGAAAACATGTCTAATCCTAGAATGAAGTCAGATACTTCTCCTAGAACCTCTCCTCAGATTCATGACCAATGAAACTCTAATGACAGGGAAACGTAGTGATGTGCACTTGCTTCAAGTATTGATAGGAAAACCTTGTAATGTGCATTTGTCTCCGTGACTCGAGTTGTAGATGAGAGGAAGTAATTTGATGCCAAAAAAATAATATTGAATCTACCTAGAAATTTTTCCCTTTAATTATAACTTTGGGATACCTTGGAAAAGATCTATCACTAAGATTGGTATGGATGTCTTTATTACATGTTTGTCAATTACATGATATAAGTGGCTAGTTTTTGAATCCAGTGGGTTTTTTGGCTGCTGCCACAATACTTATAGTTTGGATTTCTCATTCATCAAGATATTCCTCATTTTCATATCACTGACTGATGGCCATAGTAGTTTCATCTACCTCGATTGATATTTTGACCTCTTTGCTTTCGGACAAATTATAATTTTTGTTTATAGGTTGGGGCTGTCACACTCAAAATATACTTGTTCATAATATTTTTTCTATCATATCATTGGCATTCCACTAGCATCGTATAGTATTTTTTTCTAACTCATTTCTAGTTTGGGTGTCTATTGCCCCCCTTTATGTAATTCCATAGCCACTAGTTGTGCTTTATCACTTTTCTTTCCATGTGAGCACAACTAAGTCATTCTTTTTCATCTGCACATTAAATGCGAAATCCTTCTAATTTTACCCTAGAAATTTATAAATCCTGTAAAACATATTTTTAGTTACATATTGTGCTAGTATGATTCTCCATCTTGTAATTCATACACCTGACTTCTTTCTTGTTGTTTTCCAATTATTTGGACATCTGCAATGATTCAAGTTCTTCTCATTCCTTTTCATCAAATTCACCGTGAACTCGAGATATTGCACTTATTGTTGTTTTCATTTTTTAGGTTCATAAGCCTTTTCATTTGTATTCAGAGTATCACCTTTACTTAAGAAGTCCCTGCAATGATTCAGGTTCTTCTCATTCCTTTTCATCAAATTCACCATGAACTCGAGGTATTGCACTTATTTTTGTTTTCATTTTTTAGGTTCATAAGCCTTTTCATTTGTATTCAAATTTCAGAGTATCACCTTTACTTAAGAAGTTACCATTCGATGAACCATATTTTTTCAAGTCTATCTATTGGGGTTCTTTTCGAGATTTCTTGTCAATTCTTGTGGTTTCTTTTATAATATTCTCAAACTATATATGATTTCCCTTGCGTGGAGTATTGAATTTAGGACACAACTTTATTTCACAAGAATGTGAAGTATTTCTTCATTGCATCTTTAAATACGTCCAACTTATCGAATTCCATATACAAAACTATTTTTTTTTGTTTGAGATTCGTATGCACATTATTTTCTTGATTGTCCTATGATGCTTCCCAAGATCCTTGTTTCCATGCCCATTTAATTTCATAATTTTTTTCTACCCATGGGTGTTGGAATTGTCATTTTAAATGTATGCAATAAACAATGTGTACATTTTTTGTTTAAGTACTCTTGTCCAAATTTTTGGTTACTTTCAAAAAGCAAGTCTCTTCCTTTGATAGAGTATAGTCTAGATTGCTATGCTATAGTCCCCTCTCGAGCACTGCTGGCTAGATTTTCTGCATAGCACAAAACCTAGGCAGTCATGAGATAAATCTCCCTCATTTACCGGTGAGGCTCCCGTGTCAGATTTGTCAATTATAATATGCTAATATCTATATGGGGTTTTACTTTAACTGTTCAGCTCATGAACCATAGCTGTACAGTTCTGCAGCAAGTAAGCAGCTGTTTAAGAAAGGAAATATTTATAGAAGAAGGGAATTATATAAACACAGAGAAGAAATGGGGAAGATGTGCATCCCAATCAATAGATAGCAGAGTTGATTGCATGCACATAGAAGAAACCAATAGATATAAACACAGAATTATAAGCAAAGGTAGCTCTAGATCTAGATCTAAAATAACACAAAGTCTATTAAAAGATCTAAGATAAAAAGCAAGAAACACAATACACCGTGACACAAAGTTCTCCGGAAATCTGCTCCTGTATATTCCTTTGCTTCAAGTGGCTCTCAAGGGTTTCAGCACAAAGTCTGGAACACAAGGTTGTTGCTTACAAATTCTGATCATTAACCCGAAGGTTCTTCCTCTACTTATAGAATGTAGAGGGGCAATTACAAGTCGGAAGCTTTTAGTTGAACTGGCACATGTGGAAGTGGGAAAGGAAACAACTGGCAATCTCCCTCCTGGAATTCCTCTTTGCATGACATGCATGATTTGCAACTGAAAATAGAACCTTCTATTTTGCACATCTGCCACCTATCTCCAAGTAGTTGACTTCTTCAAGTAATGGCTTTTAAACCAATCACTTAAGTTGTATAATTTAATTGATCGCTCAATTACTTTGTCGGAGGAAAGAAGAAGGAAGAGGAAAGCTGCAGTCTTGTCCTTTTTCAAGTCTGCATGCAGCTGATTCTTTTACCTTTGATTCTCACCAAACTGGATCTGGGAGCAGCTGGATCTGGAAGCAAGTTGGATCTGGAAACAAGCTGGATGGAAACGGAAACAAGCTGGATCTGGAAACAAGCTGGATCTGGAAGCAAGTGGACCATGATTTGCTTGCGGGTATTGCCTTTGTCATGTCTTCGTTCTTATCCTTGAAGCTTTTGCAATTCTTCTCCAGTATATGCATCAGTGCAATGTTCGTCGTAAATAACTCATCATTTTTATTTTTAATTGCATATGAGCAATTAAAAATTTTGGAAAGCACTCCGGGTGAATGCAACTTCAATGAAGGCTTCAACTGGAAGATTGGAAGCACATGCACAAGATCCTGGAAGGAATTTTCCACGCACTGACTTCTTCACGGGCTGCATTCGAAACAAGAGGATGAAGCCTTTTTGCCGGAAGCTTTTGCAATTATGAGATCTGGATTGTGTCTCCTATTGACTGTCAACAAATCTGGAAGTAATGCATGATGTCGTTGTGCTTTCTTTTCATCCTGCTTTGCCATGGCTTTGTCTATCTTTGTCTGAACAATTCTTTTTCTTCTTATTTGGCCGGAATTCTTCAAAACTGGTGCAGATCTGGATAATTCTTCAAATTCGGAGGATATATTCAATGTATTGAACATTGATTAAAGCTCCTTTTCTTTTGTAAAGCACCTGTAATGAATTCCTGCAATTAATTCAGACAAAGATGGCAACCGGAACATGAACAGTGAATTTTAATCATAAAAATCTGCATATTCAAGCCTGCTGCCCCAAAAATTGATGTTTTATTTGCATGCAAAGTGAGCATGAATTTTTCCAACTTCACCTGAGCACTTGTATCACTTATGCAAACAATTATCTAGACACAAATCAACCTCCTTCAATGCATGCGCCAAAATTGGAAGCTTTTAGCCTTGATTTCACCTTCTTTTGAGCAAAAATCCTCTTCAAATGGGGCGCACTTTTCCTCTGGGCTGCACTTCTTTACCTGTGAATTAATTAATTCATCTTTATGGCAGCCCATGCTTATATAACCCTCATAATTCTATAATTAATAATTGCCCTTCCTATTCCTGGCAATTAATTAATTAAAAATCATGCTTTTCTCTTTAACTGGTGTGCCTAAAATTGCATGTTTAAGGACTGCCATCCAATAAATTAAATTTAATCAATTTAATCATCCACCCTTCACTCCACTTAAGCTTCACAGTGTGCTTTGACCTTAGCCATTGAAAATAGGAATTAATTTAATCATTTAATACTTTAAAAAGTATTATTCTCTCCCAAAAGGGGCGCACTTTTTGACATGAAGGGGCTGCCATTAAATAAATTAATTTATTTAATTTTAGAACAATCTATTTTCAACCACCTTTTGTCCTTTGCCTTTGTTGACTTTTCCACAAGCCTGGGCGCCTATTTTGGGTGAATAATTAATTAAATTAATCAATTTAAAGGCTGCCTTTACTTTTCCAAAGGGGGCGCACTTTTTGACATAAAGAATTCTATTTTTAAGAATCACATGACAATGGGATTATTTACCCTGCAAGGCAGCCCTGAAAATCCCATGATTCACTTAAGTCACTTGACTTTCATAATGGGATTATTTACCCTGCAAGGCAGGCAATAAAATCCCATGATTCACTTAAGTGATTTTTCTTTTATTCCACAATGGGAATTTTTACCCTGCAAGGCAGGTAAGAAATTCCCGCCTGCCTGCTGCCTCTAATTTTCCCACTGCACTTAAGTGACTTTGCTTCCATGGGAAAAAGTACCCTGCTAGGCAGGTACAAAATTCCCACCTGCCTGCTGCTTCTAATTTTCCCATGATCCACTTCAAACCTTCTTTTTTTCAAAAATGCGGCCAGCCCAGAAGAGGCTTTTTGGTGCACGACTTCGTCTTTTCCCAGTGAACCAGACCTCCGATGGCGACTTCCTTCTGGCACAACGTGCGTATGTGATCCCCAGTTACTCCAGGCCAAGAATCAGGCCAAACCGGCAAAGGAATTGATCTAGAGAAATTTCACAGAAAACGAAACGGGAAAACACAAAAACACAAAAAATTGCCAAAAGTCACAAATAAAGCCCAAAACTTATTTTTAGTTAAAACCCTTCTGGTATATAGGAATAATGATATGTTCGATCACAACAGGGTTAAATCGGAGCGCAAATTGCCTCAAACGGGGCTCAAAATAATTAAATACAAATTTCCCGCAGACAAATCCCGACGACAGAATATAACAATTTTGGGCATCTGGGTATTTGGCGAAAATGGCTCTTTGGGAATATCTTGACGCAATACAAGAACTTTCAGGCAATAAAAACACAAAACGACCCATTATTTTAAAAGTACGAAATTTTTTTAGATAGGGTAGTCACAGATTTCAGGATGAAATCTGGGGACACCGGTTTACTAACATATTGACATGGATCAATTCCATTCATGAATTCCCTCTAATTATTATTACATCCATACGTCTTAACTAAGAGCAGTAAGTGCCTTAACAAGAAATTCTAGACATCCTCTCGATTTTTTTGAAAGGGGTTATTCCATAAGGTTCCTGGGAAGAAGACCCTTCATGCAATCTTTGTAACCGCAGATGGATATTTTCTTCGTAATTCAACTGATCACTCTTACATCCGATTAGATTTAAAATTTGCTTATCCTTCAAGATCTAAACCTCAATGGTGACCCAAGTTGAAATCCAACCCTTCTCATAAACATTTAGGGAGATCACTTTCCACATCTTTCTATGAGGTCAAATGTAGAGAATTGCCATGCACTCCAGCTTGTAGGAGTTAATTGATCCATGAAATTGATGCACATTGTATTGCATCTACAAATTCACAAAGTGACAAGATGCCAAAAAATGTTGGTCAAATCAATGCCAAATAACATGTTTATTCTATGCAATCAGTGGCATCAACCATGTAGAAGAAAGTTCCAATCCAAAAAAAAGTCATTTATCTTCCATGAATTGGAAAGACTAACAGAATTTCAATGAGTTCTAATTTTAAGGCTTATCAAATGGACCGATTTTTCAATGGCATTGCCAAATTAGATAATGCGCAAGATCATCAGGAAGCATAAATTATATGTCTCGAGGCAAAGATCAGCATTTTCATATTTGAATCAAGTTAACTTCTAAATGTATTTTCAACACCAAGTGACATGCAAGGTTAGGATCTGTGCCCTTTTCTTCCATAAAGGAAACTGCCCATTAACAAATGATAGATGGCTCAAAAGATTTTAACTTTGGCATAGAGTTTGCCAACTCATTTATTCCTTCATACTTATAGTGCAGCTTTGTTTATTTGCAATGTTTGATACTCAGCCTAATAAGCTTCAAAATGTTGAATGACATAACTCAATGCATATCTTTCTTTCATAACATTATCCTTTCAACATAAATTAGGTGCCCATAGGGTCATTTCTTGACATTTTCGATTCTGAACTTTAGCTTGCCCTAAGCAAGCCTTTAATCCCTAATTCAAAGCAAACATTATGGAAGGGTACTCATTTTCTCATAGAATGTAAAATGGCTGCCAAACTTGCTAAATTAGGCATCTTTCACTGTCTTTTGTTTCCTCATATGAATTAATCAATTCAGCACAAGAAACCTAACAAACTGCTCAAAGTATTTTGATTTTTTATAGCACTTCAAAAATATTGTGACAATTAAAGACAAAGAATTTGATTTTCTATATGCAAGGAACAAAATGATCTGGGTTTCAGGAAGCATCAATTCACTTTCAAAAATTTTCAGGACTCTTCTAGGGACTTAGCTCAAAATATATTTTTATTTTCCTTCGACTATAGACCAAGAAATCAATTGTAGGTGTTGAAATGTATCAAAAATTGCTAAGTCGAATTGCCCAGTTCAACACTTGACAAGCATTAAGTTAAAAATGTCACACTATTTTGGATTGGAAATTCAAGACTGTTACCAATGACTAATGAGTTACTATCAGCCTTATAAGATTCATGAGCAATCACTTGCTATTGATTAACATGTGATGAAAATGACATTGGTGCCCCAAACTTCACATCTTATGAAATAAATTGTCTTAATGCTCCAACTATCTTTTGATCATGGGTGAAAACCCTTCGACAGGTTGCTAATCCCTATGGGAACAAGTATTCTACAATAGAGAATCTTAACACTTTTGAGGCAACCTCCTAAATATGTTCTTTGATGTTTTTCAACCATCTAATTGCATGTTTAATAAGAGTTATATCTTCCCTTTTAGAATCTTCCTCATTGTTGATCATTAAATTTCATGCATCAAAGGATTTTTATGTGCACCTAATGAAATTACATTATGCCAAACCAATCATAATTCACTAGTGCAATGTTTTTCAACCAAAAATTGTCACATTAGTGGCCCTCAAATTAAACGATGAAGACCTCATATTGTGCCTATGCAACATAATGATACGCCGAAGCATGGCTAGACCTCACCTTCGAAAGATGATTCCTTACTTTTATGTAGAATTACCCTTTCATTCCACTACAAGACAAATTTCCTACACCTCCTGTACATGTCTACGACTTTCCGATTTTTCCATAGGCTACTTAAACCAATTCTCTTCCCAAATTTTGTGCCAATCCAAAGGGGAAAAGGTGCAAAACTTTTCTTTCAACTAAAGACCTCCGATTTCTTGGCACAATGTTTATTTTCTTGTCCAGCGACTACACAATAATATCACCTTAAAGTGAATTGAAGAGAAATTCTTGTAAAAGAAAACGATGAAATCGACAAAAACAAATCATTGCCAGAAATTAAATAAAACCTCAGAACTCATTGGGTTTCACATTGGTTAATGATCAGGAATAAAATACGATAGCAACAGAGGTTAAAGGAGCCAACATTGGGAGTCTGATAATTAAATAAACTTTCCCTCGGAACATCAAGCAAAATCTGCGTGGTATACACAATCTGATGACTATTATAGTGTTCTATTTTGTTTTGGTTTTTGAGAAAAATTGATGAATATTAGAGGTTTAGTGGGATTATGCTTTTAGACTATTAAGGGGAATTTTTGGCATGAGTTCCTTGGGCTATGAGCAAGAGCTAAATTTTCTCTTGGGAATATTTCATGATTGGAGGAAAAAATACGCCTTTTTTAGGTCTCTTCCTGGTTAATAAAGACTTCATTGGTTCCAAGAATTGCCAAAATGGTGTAAACAATGTAAACTCCTTCTAGTTTGCTTACTCCCTCAATTCATACCAATGGTGCTTTAGTAACAATTAAAACTCCAACAGCTAAGATCTTGGCTGACTACTTATTTCATTAAATTAATATTTGCTTCTTCTCATCTCTAACATCCTTTGAGCCCATTGAAAGGTTCAACCACAAGTTTTGGTTGAATTTATAGCCTTTATCCACATACAACACCTCGGCTCGTGCACTGGACATCCCAATAAGATCTTTGTTAGACCTCCAAAAAACTAAACAAATGCTAGGTTATCAAGAAACATTTCCTCATGTGTGCCAAGTCAACACTTCTTAGAAGCATGAAATCATATGACCTTCGCTTTTGGAGTCTCTATTTGCCAAAACATATTTACTTTTCTTATTTAGAAGTGCATATACTGCCGCCCTTGAGTGACTTTGCAATTTCTGGAATACTCGCCAAAGCTGAGGTTCAACAATTTATGGAATACTCTGCACAAATAACGGCAAGTTTTGTCCAGCCAAATATTTTTACAATCATTTTCTTTATGGCGAGTTGCCATCTTTTGCTTGGTGTTGTTATCAGTTTTTCCCATGAATGTGGCGTTGTATATAGGCTGGATTCCCTATGGTTCAACATTCTCAGACAAATTTTTATAGAAAACTTCACCTTTGTTGATCTGATCTAATTGCATGTTAAGCTATTTTGCTTGCATCAACTCTTCTAGGATGAAAACCCTTCAAGGAAATGAAGCTTTGGGGATGAAAACCTCCAAGGTTTGAAGGTTGGGGAACTTACAACTAGCCTCAACTTTGTGCACAGGAGTTTACCCAAGGTTTCACTATTGTGCTACTTTTCAGATTTGAAGAATTGGAAGGACCTATGTTTCAAATCGAGGACACTTTTAGAACAAAATGTTTTCACCATATCAGCTGGGATTCATCAATTCAGATCTGAATTTGTGAATTTTGTAGGGTTTGGATCAGCCAAACCTTTTATATTTCCAAGCTATTTTGCATCAGACCATAGTTACAAGCACTTTTTGGCTCCAAAAGCGACCACCAAGAGAGTGACAACCCCTTTTGATCAATGGTATTTCACTGTTGTACGAACTGTAGGTATTGGAGACTTTTTGGCATCATTAAAGGAAATTTTGACATCATTTTTCTGAAAAGGCAATTTTATTGGTATATTTTCAATAATAATTTGTTGGCTAGATTTTCTGCACAGCTAAAAACCTAGGCAGTCATGATATAAATCTCCCTCATTTACAGGTGAGGCTCCCGTGTAAGATGTTTATCAATCTGGTAAATATTCTAATAACTATTTGTGGGTTTTACTTTAACCCACAAAGCTCATGAACCATAGCTAAGCAATTCTGCAACAAGTAAGTTAGTTGTTTATGAAGTATTTGTATAGAAGGGGGAAATAATAAAATTTGGGAAAGAAGAAAGGAAGATATGTAATTCAACCAATAGTTTACAGAGTTGGTCTCATACATATAGATTAAATAAACAAGTAGATCTCACAATATTCAGAAGTAAAGAAAAGCTTCTAATCTAAATCTCAGATAACACAAAGTTTATCTAAAGATCCACACAGAAGTAAGAAGCAAATGCACCGTGGACACAAAGTTCTCCGGAAAATATCTTTATTCAATTCCTCAGCTTTCACAAAAATGACATCAAGGGCTACAACACAAAGTCTGGAACTCAAGAATGTTGATTAACAAATTGTGATGATTTAACCCGTAGGCTCTTCCTCTATTTATAGTGTATAGAGGGCAATTACAAATAGGAAGCTTTCAATGAATTGCCACATGTGGAAGCTATGAAAAAGGAAGCAACTGGCAATCTTCCTCCTAGAATTCCTCTTTGCATGACATGCATGATTTATAACTAAAAATAGAACCTTCTATTTTGCATGTCTGCCACCTATTTCCAAGTAATTGACTTCTTCCAGTAACTTGAAGTAACAACTTTTAAGCCAATTACCTAAGTTTTACAATTTTAATTGATTACTCAATTAATTTGTCGGAGAAAATAAGAGAAAGAAGAAGAAAGAGGAGAAGAAATTAGAAGAAATTTGCAACACTCGACAGTCTTGTTCTTCTTCCATATTGCGAGTTTGCATGTTGATCCAACCTGTATTGCACTTCTGCTTCATTCACTTTCATGAATGATCTGAATGATATTTCTGCCTTGAACAATGAGATGCTTTTTTCTCCCATATGTTGTTGAATCATTTCCTTTAATTCTCACCAAACTGGATCTGGAAGCAGCTGACTGTGATTTGCTTGCAGTTGTTGCCTCTGACCTGTCTTCTCCTCTTATCCTTGAAGTTTTTGCAGTTCTTCTCAAATATGTGCACCAGTGCAATGTTTGTCGTAACCAATTCAGACAAAACTCATCACCTTTTATTTTTAATTGCATATGAGCAATTTTATAATTCTGGAAAGCACTCTGGGTGAAGGAAAATACAAGTAAATTCAATGAAGGCTTGTGTCTGGAAGATTGGGAGCACATGCACAATTGAAAGGAATTTTCCATGCAATGACTTCCACTCTAGGTGCGTTAGAAACAAGAGGATGTCTTGTTTTTCGTTAAGCCTCTGCAATTATGAAAGCTGGATCTATTTCTTCCTTTGATTCTGAAGATAAATCACAATGTATCAGACATTGACTGTTATCATTTCACCAATATGAGCATTTGTGAAGAGCTTCCTGCAAATAATTCAGACAAGTATGCAGTCCATCACATGAATATCTAGTAGTCTTCATCTGAGATCTGATTATAAAGCCATTGTTGCCCTCATTTTTAGACTTTGTTTGCATGTCAAGCAAGTTAAAAATATTATTTTATTCATTGTGCACTCAAATCAACATTGTAGATAGCTTCAAATAAAAAAAAAGGAAGCCTTTCCAACCCTAGGCGCCAAAATTGGATCTTTCCCGGTGAATTTTAAAAAAAATCATCTTTTAGGCATTTAGCTATGCCAGAATGGATCGCACTTTTTGGCTAGCAAGTCATATTAAGGATAAGAAGGAAAGGAAGTTGGAAGTTTACCCTTCCAACGCACCTCCAAAATTCCCATCTTTCACTTAAGTGATTTTAACTTTAATGATGGGAAAAAACAACCTTGCAGGAAGGCTCCAAATTCCCACCTTCCTTCCACCACCAAAATTTTGGATTGGCTGTTTTAAGTGATTTAACTTTAATGATGGGAAAAAGAACCTTCCAGAGCAAGGACTGTCAGTGATCCTCACCTTCCTTCCACCACCAAAATTCCGCATTGTGAATACGTTGGGAAAAAACAACTTGCAATGGTCACCACCAAAATTCCCATTGGCACCCTGTCCAAAAAATCTAACTTGCATGGAAGAAAGCTTCTTCCCAAAAGTATGCACTTCGCATGAACAAATTGTTCTTCTCAAAAAGTGTTTGTGTTGCATGACTTCACTTTTAAAGGGCGTGAAAACTCATCACCAGCATTTTATTTCCATTTTTGGATTTTGAGTGAAGAAAACTAAAGTATAGAATAAAATTTTCCAGTGGCAGTTTTGGAAAGGGTCCGGGAAGATGTAGTTGCAAAAACTTGCAAGTGCCATAACTTTCACTCCGTGGCTGTGTTTTAGGTGTGGTTTTCTCTAAAAGTGCCATATTTCTCGAGCTCTACACATTGATGGCAGTATTTTCCTCTTAATTTTCATAAAATCCATTTTTGCACCTTTTTGAGACCAATGCAACTTCTTGCAATATCATGAAAGAATCATGAGCTTGTGGTTACCTTTAGTAATTAGTAATTAAAAATACTGGATAGGTTTTCAAAACCCTAGGCCTGGGGAAAAAGGTCCATCAGGAAGAATGAATAGGTTACGGGAATTAACTACTTGGAAAACAAACCAGAATGACACAGACGAAAAAGACGTTGCAAAACAAAAAAAAGAAGTTGCAGGCAATTGCTTGAAAAATTTCTCCAATTAGCTGATATTGCAAAAATTCTTCCATTATGTGAATGTTGTATGGTAATAATGATGGGGTGAAGTGCTTTATATAACCTAAATCCTCCAGTTTTAGCTCAATCTATTTTTAAAAGAACTTTATTTATTTAATAAATAGATAAATAAAACACTTGCAGTTAGTGGTATTGTTAATAATTACAACAATACTACATGAATAGTATTTGTTGGTAGAGCAGTTTCCTATTTTATAGGAAACTCACTAGCTATATATTTGAGCAATGCATCCAGTTGTAAGAGCAAAGCTTACATAGAATATCTTTACTTTGAAATGTTTTGTCTGTGTAAAATTGTTCCCTCTTCAAAGTCACCATTTTGGGCCTTGTGGGTATCTTGGAAAGTGATTATTTGAACAAATAAAAGCTAATTTCAGTCTACTATTCATTATTTATTTTTGTAAATTCATGTAAGTGTAGAAAAATTCATATTTCACTTGTGGGTATTCTTAGACCCCAGTGGTATCACCATTTTGGGCCTTATGGGTATCTTGGAAAGTGATTATTTGAAAAACTAAAAGTCATTTTCAGTCTGCTGTTCATTTGCTTTTATTGACAGTTTGCCATCATTTTTGAAATCATCTTTGTGGAGTTTCAGTTTTATGCAATTCAAATTTAAAAAGTTGGATATTACAGTGGTATCACAGTTGTGATTCTCCCAGCCTGTGAAGGAGAAATATCAGTTTTGCATGGACGCAGGTGAAGAGGGTTTTAGATATCACTACTCAAGAAGAACTGCAGGAAAGCAAGGTATGGGTGATAGAGAAAGGCCTCCACCAACAGATGAGATGAGCTATTTGAATGAAGTGTTCACTAGAGGCAACAGAGAATTGCAAACCCGTTTGTTGGATGCTCAGAGGGATCTAAGAGACTCCTTTGTAGGAGTTATTGCTGATTTGAGTCGATCTATACAAGGGCTAAGCACTACCATACCGAATCTCCAAGGAAATCAAGGTAATCATGGTGAAGGAAGCTCTTCTGCCAATCATGGAGAAAGGGTCTCAAGCAAGACCCCCTCTCAATTCTTCTATGCCAAATTCCTACAAAGAGAAGAGCCACAAGTGGAGTTAGAACAACCACAAGCAGTTGGAGTTGTTGATGAATGGGATCTTTATGGGGACGAATATGCATCCTTGAGCAACAACACGAGATTTGCTTTCTTTCAGAGATTATTGCCAACTAAGGAGAAGTGAAGGACCAAAGAAAAATAAGGTGAGTCATCAAGAGCCAAGAAGAGATATCCAACATAGATTGGGTAAGATTACTCTTCCTACATATGATGGTATTGATAAATGTTTACTAGGGCTTGGTTACAAAAATTGGACACTTATTTGTCATTAAATCCCATGTATGAAGAAGAGGCCCTCAAATTTGTTACTTTGCATTTAGAGGGTATGGCTCATGAATGGTGGTATCATGGCATAATTACACAAGGACATGGTTCTATTACCACTCTTGAGTTCATAAGTTCAATCAAAGTATCATAGCATAATTAATAGAAAGGTTTGATAGAAAGGATTTGGAAGTGCATTTTAGAGAGTTGGCACAACTCAAACAAGAGACTTCAGTAGATAAGTATGTTGCTGATTTTTAGAAACTTGCAGTCATGGTTCCAGATGTTAGTGAAAGAAGGTTGGTTGTTTTGTTCATAGAAGGCTTGACCGAACCTCTTAGGGGCTTGGTGAAGGCTTTTGAGCCTCCTCTTCAAGATGCCATCAAGAGATCACTGAATTTGGAATCTTCAGCTGTTAAGAGTAAAAATCTGCCCTTTGGACAGCCAAGAGGGACTTCATTGGGGCAGCCTAGACCCCCATTTCAAGGGCAGCCAAGAACAGCCCCCTATTAGCCAAACAAGGAAGCCATTTCAGCAAGGGATGACACCACAAAGAGAGCCTCCAAAGAACAACAAAAAAGCTGATACAAGGAATTAATTAAGAAGAAAAAACCTTTGTTTTCCATGCAAAGATCCCTGGACTCACAGCCATCGTTGCTTGGGCAAGGGACAAGTGCTTTACATAGAGGTAATTTCAGATGGGGAGGAAGAAGTAGAAGAAAAAGAGGATGAGTCTCATGAAGATGGAGACAAAGAGAAAGAATAAGAAGTTGACCACTTGGATATTACTTTTGCTACACTATCTGGAGCTCCAAGGTACTACCCTTTCGTGTAAGAGGAGAATTAAAAGGTAAGAGAGTTACTTTTTTGATTGGTAGTGGTGCAACTCATAATTTCATAGATATTGATTTGGTTAAGAGATTGGGGCTGCCATTAGAAGATTTCAAAGGTTTCAATGTCACAGTAGTAGATGGATTCACCATCCCTTGCACCAAGAAGATAGCACATCTGAAAATCACTCTTGGTAAGCAAAAGGTGGTAAATGATTCTTATGTGGTTGGTATTGGAGAAATTGATATGGTTTTGGGTGTGCAATGGTTGCACTCTCTTGGAGAATTTACACAAAATTATCAAACAAGGGAGCTGAAATTCAAATCAGCAGACCAAGAGATAGTGTTACATGGTATGGCAAATGGAGCACCCATGGTTGTAACTGCAAAAAAGGATGGAAACAACATTTCATAGATGGCAGATCGCTTGGGCAGCTGAGTGTTTAATAACCTCTACGGATTAGATTGTGGAACAACAGAAGTATAACAAAGATATTCAGGCCATTCGTGACAAGCATGCCAAGGTTTTTGACAATCTTCCTCATGGGTTACCACAGGATAGATGGATTGAGCACACTATTGAGTTAGAAGCTGACACTACGGCGGTAATTACAACTCCAAGCCATCATCCTAGAATCTACAAAGAAGAAATTGAGAAGGCCATCAAAGAGCTCTTGGAGATGGGTCACATAAGGCCTAGTTCTAGTCCTTGTGCATCCTCAATTGTTCTTGTAAAAAAGAAGGATGTACTATGAGAATGTGCATTGATTACCGCCTATTGAAAAAGAGGACCATCAAAAATAGGTACCCCATACCTAGGATTGACGAACTAATTGATGAGCTACATGGAGTTGCATATTTCTCCAAGATAGATTTGAGATCCGGATACCATCAAATCCGGCAGCCAATTTTGACTGCGTTAAAATTGTTTAAATTTTTTGTGAATTACTAGGTTTCATGAAGATTCGTCTTCGTCACATGTTCTTATTTTCTTCCCGGTTATGTCGAGCTTCGTTTCACTCAAATCGGAATAAAATCCCTCTTGCTATGAATTTAAACGTAAAAATTATTATTTAATTAATATTAATTAAAAATCGTTCTTCAATTAATTAAATTGATTTTATTAATTGATGGAGATTTTTGATTAAATATTATTATAATAATAATTAAAACTTTATCGGCAAAGTTTGTTTAAATTTCCCAAAATGATCATTCGGCTTCCCGCACCCGTTTTCCCACTTTCTTGTCAGAACCGCCCGGTTCCTCCACTGGTGGAAAGTAAGCCGCTATTTGCCAATTTAATAAATTGGCAAATGGGCAAGGATTTTCCCAAATCCCCTCATGGGAAAATTTGATGGGAATTGCCAAATTCTTATGACATTCCCGTTGGCAAAATTCATCCAATCTTCCCCTTTTCCCTTGGCCATTAATGCCACTTCCCATGATTCAAGGAGTTTGTTTTTCTGTTAAAGGGAAGAAGGAATTGGTCACTAACAATTCTCCTATTCTTTCTCCTTCTCCCGTGAGAATTAAAGAAACAATTTGTTATACTCATTTCATTCATGCATTTGAATAAAGAAGGGAGAAACATCATCCATCATTTTAGGGAAGAACTGAAGTTTATTCTTTCTGTTTACACTCGTACATTGGAGAAAGAAATCCAAACAAACTGGAGTCTATTCAATAGTTTTCACGCAGCATACAAGGAAGGTGAATATTAATGCAAAAGAAATTGTAGTTTCCACGCAGCAGCAGGAGGGAGAAATGGAGGTTCACGTGGCAGAAGGAGCATTCAACAGTTTCAACGCAGCCTGCAGACCTTCACGCCTTCACTAGTTCCATGCCTTTTTCCTTAAGGCCACGTAGGGGAAGAACAGTCATACCAGGTCCGAGCCTGAAGCAGAGACAAACAACCCAACTCCATCAAACGCCTCTCACTGGAGAAGAAGACAAGGAAAGAGAAATCCATCTGTCTAGGCACGCCAAAGGAGGAATATCCATCATCTGTCTAGGCAGTCTGAAGGAGAAGAACACCAGAAGCTTTCCATGCATGCAAAGGATGAGAATGCAGAAAGCAATTTTAAATCCCAGGCCAGAGCACTTTCCAAATGATGAGGAGCAGCCTCCAGCAATGCCTGAATGTTTCACACCAAATTTTATTGACCATCTTCATAGGAGTTTCAATGGTCCACAGCTAGCTGCAATTCAGTGGGCTGCTATGCATATAGCAGCGGTTAAAATCGAGTTGGGTCTGCTAGACGGCAAGAACCCTGGCCCTTCACTTTGGTGCAAGGTCCACCAGGGACAGGAAAGACACACACAGTCTGGGGAATGTTGAATGTTATTCATCTTGTTCAATATCAGCACTATTATGGTGCACTGCTTAAGAAACTTGCTCCTGAAAGCTACAGGCACACTTAATCGAACTTGCTCCTGAAAGCAAACAATCTTAAAAAAAAAACCAAAGATTCCGGCACACCATAATGACGAGTTTTAGGACAGAGCTCTATGGGAATACCTTACACAACCTCTTCCAGAATCAGTATGGGGAGCTCGCACACAGGCTTGTACACCATCTATTTGTCTTGTGCATGCAAACAATAATGAGCGATCACTATGGGGAACTTGCATGCAGCTAGCCCTGTGCACTATGCATTTGGATTGCACTCACCAACGATAATGAGTTGTCACCTTGCACGTCTTCTCCAGTCTGCCTTCTATCCAATTGAATCAAATAGCAACCGGAAGAATTTCAATCAGACAGTAATGCGCCCATGAGTGATTACTTGTAAACCAGTTTCCTCATCCAATTGAGACCTGGCAAAAGAAATCTTTATTGGAAAACACATCTTTATTCCTCCCTGGTGGTTGCTATAAATAGAGGGATTGAATATTTTAAGAGCCTAATTCGAAGAAGATGTATAATCCCAGTGGTTCTGTACTATGAATAGCCAAAAGGAGGTGGAGCCTAAGTATGATCGTGGTCCATTGGCATCAGGATCAATCGATGATGTTCTTCGGAGTATGGATCGCACACTGTTCCGTATGCTTCCTAAACTTTGCCCTAAACCACGAATGCTTGTTTGCGCTCCATCAAATGCTGCAACAGATGAATTGCTACAGCGTGTTCTGGATCGTGGATTCATTGATGGTGAAATGAAGGTCTATCACCCTGATGTTGCGAGGGTGGGTGTGGATTCTCAAAATCGTGTTGCACAGGCAGTATCAGTGAAGTGTAGAACTGAAAGTTCTCCTAGGAAAGTGCCGTGAGAAAGTAATTGGCTATATGCAGCAGCTACGGGGTAGAGAAGTAAACTTATCTCAGAAAATCAGTGGCCTCCAGAGAGAGCTAAGTGCGACAGCTACCGCAGGGTGATCCCAAGGAACCGTAGGCTAAACCACGAATTGTTGATCCTAATGTTCTGGTTACATGCGACCACAGTCGTGATCAGTTGTTGCAAAATCTTGCAGCTGTAGTAGAAGAATGAGATAAAGTTCTAGTTGAGTTGTCTCGCCTTTTCATTTTGGAAAGTCACTTCCATGGAAGAAGCTGGATCAAATCTTGAGGCAAGTTTTGCAAATGAGGCTGAGACTGTGTTCACTACTGTTTCTAGTAGTGGCCGGAAGTTATTCCAGCGCCTAGCCCATGGGTTTGATATGGTGGTTATAGATGAAGCTACAAGCTAGTGAAGTAGGCGTGTTACCTCCACTTTCATTGGGTGCTGCAAGGCGTGTTCTTGTCGGGGATCCACAGCAACTGCCTGCAACAATAATTAGCTGGGCAGCAGGCATGTTGCAGTATAGTAGAAGCCTTTTTGAGCGCTTCCAACAAGCAGGTCGTCCAACTATATTGTTATCTGCTCAGAATCGAATGCATCCTCAAATTCGGGATTTTCCTTCAAGATATTTTTATCAAAATGAATTAAGTGACAGTGAGAGTGTTACCAGGAGACCTGATGAAGTTTATTACAAAGATTCTCTATTGAGACCTTACTTGTTTTACGATGTAACTCATGGAAGAGAATCTCATAGAGGTGGATCTATTTCATATCAGAATATTCATGAAGCACAATTTGCTTTGCAATTATATGAGCATCTTCAACGGGTCATAATCATGGCAGCATTAGGTCTTTATCGGTAATGGCATTTTCTCATCGTTTGGAAGGTACAATTGTGCTTATTATGGCAAAGCCAAAACATTCTTACTACAAGTGTTATATAATAAGGAAGAACCGTGAGCATTGTGGTAAAACCATTCTTTTCAAAAATGTTGGGTTAAGCTCGGTATTCAAGTGAGTTGAGCCAGAGAAGAACTCAGGGAGTTCGGTTCTGGAAAGAAGGTAAGATGACACGAAGGGCATGGATCGCCATGGGAGTCCGAATTCAAGTTGAAAATGCATGAGCTCACAATCAAGCTAGGAGCGATACGATTGAGGGCTCATTCGTGAGTTGAGTCGTCTAAACACCTAAGTGAAGAAGGAGCACATCTCGAGAATTTCTCATTCCAGTCATCATTCGTCTTTGCATGATTGCCCTAATTCTTCAGGCCTAATCAACAACACAACACTATAATTCAAAGCATTGGTTCATGCGCAAGCACCTGTAATCTATATCACACAATTTCTAGAGGTGGAACTCGTTGATGAAGTACCTCAAAATATACCAGCCCAACTTGTGGAAGTAGTCACAACTTCTCAACCAAAAGTTGATGATCCGGTTCTTTCCCCACCTACATTTGAAGAATCACCACAAATGGAGAAAATGGCGACAACATCTTTCTCACAACAAGAAGATCCAATTTCAGCAACACCCGAAAGTGATCCCCTTCAGCGTGATGAAGATCAATTCCCAACGAACACGAGAACCATGTACAATGAGGTACTTGGAGAGGTTCCCACCTGGCTACATGATATCTTGATGAATTGAAAGAGGGTCATCAAGCCAATAGTGATAAACTTGGAAGTGATTGCGTAAATGTTAGAATCCATCACTCCAAAAAAGACCAAATACTACGCTAAGGTGTGTGTCAACAAATTCATAAATCACTTCGATGATTCTTCAACACCACTCGTTCACAATGGGGCAAAGGAGATGGATTTCCAAGACTCTGAAGTCTCACAAATTCTTCTCGAGAGATCAACACTTTGGGATGGTAACAAAGACAAAGGACATAACTCCAGGCAGTGAATTGCAATTTTGGCTCTTGGAGATCTTCTCAACGGCGAAAGACCAGAAGTTGGATTCTGATAAACCAAGGTGGCGTAACGACTACGGTCTCATGACAAATGAATAATTCACCATGGAAAGGTACTCGGAGCATGTGGAGAATTGTGAATGTGAATACGAATGAAGACAAATTTTCTCACACCAGGATATTGCTCAAATAGAGGGGTGGATGAATTGCTCAAGTTTCAAGCTCAGCACTCTTGTCATTTGGTGGATTGCAGAGCACAGTCAATGAGTTCATTCCTGTACCATCGGGATAGGCGGAATCTTGGCCCAATGGATAAGGCACTGATCCTAGGTGTCTTGATCTGGGTGGCACATTGCTGACTAGGATGTCTACGTGTGCATACAAGTCATTTAAGTGGGGTCCACATGTACCCATTTCTTTTATTTATGTATTTTTCCTTAAATGACCCTTTAACTTAAGTGGTTTCTATTTTTAGTCACTTTTTAAAAGTTGGTTGAAAAAGTCAAAGTCACTTAAGTGCCCTATTTAATGTGCATTTAAAACCCTAACTACTTTGTAACCAACTTTTGGGTTATAAAAGGAAGTGAGGGGCTCATTTGTAAGGGTGACTTTGAGAGAGGAGAAGAAAATACTTTTGTGCAAGCTTTGTTTCAAGAAGAAACTTTGTGTTCTTTGTGAAAAACATTTTGGAGTTAATAGAATAAGAACTTTGTGTCTCATTCATTGTCTCTTGTAACATTTGGTGTTCTTATGTTCATTAGATGTTAGGTGTTTGAATCTTGCATGCAAATATTATCTTTGATCTTATTGTCAACATTAGTAATCAGTTGTTCTAGTTCACAGTGATCAAGCTCTGACTATCTACTTGCTCATGTGTGTTCCCTTTTACATGTTCTTGTTTGGCTAACTCAAACTCCGTTTTATTTGTGTTGGTTATTCATCTTTCCTCTTCATGCAATATTAGGCTCTGTTTTTACCTAACTCTTGCATGTTCTTTCAGTTCATTCCATTCCACTCCTTTCCTTCATTCCATTCCATCTCCTTCATTCACTTTTCTTTCCATTGATGTTCCAAAACACCCCCCACATACAATTTTGAATGTACAGATGTAAATACAGTTTTGGTTTTCAATAAAGGCAGCCTCACCTTCATTGAGGAGGGACTTCGTTCCCACACTGTTGCATGTCATTTGCATGCGTGCAAATCCATATGCTAAATTTAGCTTGTGAAAGGAATTGGAGTTGCTTTGACCACATTTGAGTCAAAGAAGTTTGGCAACAAGTTGTTGGGAGGTTGAGAAATCTTGTTTATATTCAGTACAGATTTATCAGTTTTTGTATGTCATGAAGAAATGGAAACAAATAGAGCTCATCTACTTTGTCTTCACAACTCCAACCCATTTCAACAGACATAGCACTCATGCAAATGGGCTTGACATGCTGGATATAGAAATGAATTCAGTGGTGAATCTGATGATGCTGATATTGAACCATTCAACCAAGTGCTTATAATGATTTTGAGCTTTTTTGATGTGAAAAATCTAAATGAGAAAATATGAAAGTATTAAAACGAAACAATCTTAGAACTGGATTTGCCTTAAAATCTAGAAAAAGACTTTTTGAAGAATAGCAAACTATAATCTTTAAAATTGTGATTTCACATGTGCCTGAATGTTCAAATATCTCGATCAATTGTAATCTGATATAGGTCATGCAATGCAAAAGTTTAGACATCTTTTTTCAAAGTTTTTGAGGTAATTTAATAATATTCCCAATATAATTTAGACATTTTTAAAGTTAATTATTTTTATAAGGGTAAAATAATTTAGTTCATAGAAAATGTATATAATTTGAACTTATTGATGATTTTTTTCAATGTTCCAATTGGTTGACGAATAATTGGTTTTGAATTTTATTCTCACCGAACCATGATTGTTACGACCTGGTGACTTAGTGTGGGACGTGTACTGCCATGTGTTGGTGGACTACGCATAAACTGCCTTTGCTAGGGTGGGTGCAAATCATTCAGGAGACTGTGTACCCGGTAAATTGGTTGAAAGGAGTAATATAAAGAGTTTAATTTTATTATGCGGGAGAATTTGATTATGGTGGAACATTTGAGAAGGCTTCATTGAAGAGAATGGACTTTGAGTGAGATCTTGTTACCTTTGTGGTTGTGTAATTGCATGCACTTTATCACATGGCTAAGGACTTGGGCTTGTGCATCAAATTAATTTGTGGAAAACGTCTCAGCTTCGATACAAAATGGTAGGAGTTAGCTAAGCTAGTTCCATGATTAAGGAGGTAGTCTTCCATAAAATGCATTAATGAAAAGGCCGATTGATCAAGATCCAATAAGGGTGAAGAGTATTAATGGTTAAGTTGTTTATGCAAGAAGGATATAGTAACAAATTAGTTGGGGAATACCACCTTCCACACTAAGATTGATTCGAAGGATTTTCGCAGCATATAAGGACCGAAGTAAATAGTAGATGAAGTTGATCATTTTTAGGAGACCATCGAGGGAAAGAGTGGTAAAGTTTGCGCAGAAAGAACCAACAAAGGATGACAACCAACCTCCATAATCAAAAAGAAGTGATCATAGGTACCATGAGTTTAATGAGTCCTCGTATTACAATTAAGCTTCAGACTATTGGGGTTTTGCTGAGTTTGCCTCACAAAATTAACGAAGGAGTATAAGGACTTGTGGTCCTGAAAAATTATTATGAAATGATAATTTATCTCAGGGTTGCATCCAAGTTTGGGAATATGCACATCAAGTTGTGTACAGGGACTTTGGCATGTGAAGAAGATATAACCGCAAAGAATAAATTAACATTTGCATCAAAGGTAAAGGAGGAAGTCAATAAGATGCTGGACGCAAGAGTCATATTTTACAATAATGAGGAATTAGACTGGATAAGCCCGGTGGTGATCAATTAAAGGATGGAAGAATTTGTATACGTTGATTATAAAATGTTTTGATGCATGCATGTATTGTTTGAACACCCTTTCCCGCATTCAATTTACAAAAGAAGTGTTAGGAGTGGGGTGTGAGATCTAGTTGTTTGCCAGTGAGGGTTTTGAAGGTTATTACCAACCTGTACAATCATAAAAGAGGATAAGGCAAAGACAATGTTTACAACATGATGGGGATCCTTTTTCATACAATTGAAAAGTGCACTTGCCATGTTTTTGTGCATTGTGGTAGAAGCTTTCAAAGACTTTATACACAAGTTTTTGCAAGTGTATTTGAATGATTGAATTGTGTATGGTTAACCTGTAAATGATCATCATGATAACTTGTGCCTGATTTTTGAAAGGTATCAACAACTATATGTTTCTTTGAATTTGAAGAAGTGTACTTTTGCAGTACTGTATGGGATTCTTCTAGGAGATACTATTTGCAAGAAAAGCATTTGTTAGTCAATCTTCGGCAAACGTGGTGAAAAGTTATTTAGCAGTTAGAAGCTCTGCGAACATGCAAAAAGAGGTCCATGCATTTCTTCATTATTGTGCAATAAATACCGCAATTTAATATAGAATCTATGCAAATGATCTGTGGGATATTGTTGGAGGAAACTATTGAGGAAATGAAGGTCCAATTTCGATGGACTTATGAATGCAACAAAGGACATTTGATACGTTGGAGGAGAAATCGGTAATTACAAATCCTAGATTGGATCTTGCATTTTCATGTTCATGTGGCTATTGTGAAACAACAATTTGGGCAATTCTTGGACCAAGTTGAAGGCAAGATTGATTACACGATTTACTTCGCTAGTAGAAAAAGGGGTAATGCAGAAAAGGATTTTTGACTAGAGGGAACAGTGGGGATGTAAGTTTCGTATGCATAATGTCCAAAAGTTCTTGCAATAAAAACCTACTTCATTTGATAAAGTTTATTTGCACATGTAATAAAATGAAATTTTATAAATTGTGCAAATATGAGAAAATAAAAAGGGGAAGTTCGACTTCACCTTGAGAAATAAAAGCAATGGTTTTTAAAAGATTCAGAAATCAAGTGACTAGGCAAGTCGCATTTTCCTGGAAGCATTAATAATTAATATTTCAATAAAGTGATTATTCCTAAGCATGGGTCGACCCATATAAACATCTTTTTAAAATCCCTATGCATTTAATATTTGTTGTTGATGACTTTCAGGCACATTTTTAAATGAGATTTCCTCCTAGATGAGGGCACCAAAGATGGAGAAGAACTTTGGAGGATGTGCAAGCAAAAAGCTATTAAAAGAAAAATGGCTACTCCTTTTTTGGCATGTTGACGGTTTATGAAACTTATTTTCATGCTTGAAGAAGGGATGTATGCCCACTTTTGATCAAAAAATAAAAAGTATTTATTGACACCATCATTTGTGAAGTGTGTATGCCCATGAAAGCTTGAAGTAATAAGTTTTGCAATCATTTCTCTTGTATATGTAAGGCGCCATTTTTGGGAGATGATATAAGCTTGCTTTGAGGGAAATTTGAAGTATGATTTATGATGAATTATCTTTTATTACATGTTGCTGGTTTTTAACTAAGAAGTCGACTTGTTTGGGCATGTGCTAAGAACATCTTGGAGTGATTTTTCAGTAGGATAAATCTGTTGTTTTGGATTTATTAATTGCAGATCTACAACTGCATTTTATTGACTCTTAAAGTATGAGAAAAGTGTTGGAATTGTGTTGCAGATTTTACCCTAACCCTAGCGATGGGTTTGATTTTGGGAGCTGTTTTGAGGGGTTTAAGTGCAGGAAAAGTTCTGATTTTCGAATTTTGATTGAAGCTCATAATTTTCCCTTTCCCTTTCCTGCACTTGGTTTCAAATCAAAAGAGTTAATATTTTGGAAGTTATGGATTTTCAAAGTTTTGTTAATTTTCAGCAATTTAATTATTATTTTACTTCTGCAAAAGTATATTGTATAGAGTATAAATACCGACTGATTTGCCCATCTAAACCCTCACCTTGGCTCACTAAAAGACAACCCCATTTGGGTTGTATTGTAGCTGACACTAGGGTTAGTTGAGGTAAACCCTAGAAGGGTTTATCTTCTAAGTTGTTTGTTTTTGCAAGTAATTAATAATATATTCATTAATATCCCACAAGGGGATATTATAATAGATTTGTTAAACATCACACCGAAGGCCCTAAATAGTTGATGTACCTCTTGAGGATGAAAACCCTTTGCCTAATAATCTTGCATGCCTAAATAGCTCCTTCTAGGATTAGACCGAGGATTGATTTAAAATGAAGTGTCCCCACATTTTGGGCAACATTTGATTGCCTTAAGTCTACTACGATGAAGAGTTTAACTTCCTTAGCCAAAGATGAATTTTGAATCCAGGGTATTTTGCATATATGACATAAATTTGTACATGCTTTTATCCCAGCTCTTCTATTGAGCACTAGGACCAACCATCAAAAAACTTCAAGCCTTGCAATTACTAGTGCATCCTACATATTTATTTGTTGGCTAGATTTTCTGCATAGCTGAAAACCTAGGCAGTCATGAGATAAATCTCCCTCATTTACCGGTGAGGCTCCCATGTCAGATTTGTCAATAAAATATGCTAGTATCTATATGGGGGTTTTACTTTAACCATTAGCTCATGAACCATAGCTGTATAGTTTTGCAGCAAGTAAGCAACTGTTAAAGAAAGGAAATATTTTGAAGAAGAAGGATCTCTAATAAAAACAGGGAAGAAATGGGGAAGATGTGCAACCCAATCAATAGATAACAGAGTTGATTGCATGCACATAGAAGAAATTGTTAATAGATATTAACACACAAAATTATAAGCAAAGGCAACTTAGATCTAGATCTAAAATAACACAAAGTTTATAAGTAGATCTAAGACAAAATGCTAGAAACAAAATGCACCGTGACATTTAAAGTTCTGTAGAAATTTGCTGCCTTTCATATTTCTTTGCTTCAAATTATGGCTATCAAGGATTTCAGCACAAAGTTTGGAACTCAAGAATGTTGCTTACAAATTCTGATCCTTAACTCGAAGGTTCTTCTTCTACTTATAGAATGTAGAAGGGAAAGTAGTTAAAGCCAGGGAAACTGTAACTGAACTAAACATAAACAAAAAGTAAAGATAACATCCTTGACAATCATGTTCCTCTAACTTTTTCATTCAAGTGTACAATCCACATATTGATTTTTGTTCACTGAAGCATCTATTAAAAATAGAATTGTTCCACATAACTTAAAGAATGGTCATCAAAACCAATAACTTTAAAGTACCAACAATTTCATTTGGGAATGTGAAAATATGGAAGAAGCCAAAGAACACAAAAGTAACACAAAATTTTCTATTTTGTTCTGATACTGAATATACTTGTCGACAGACTGTAATTCAACATCTTCCCATCTGTCTTAGCCTTTTAGCTTCCTTTTGTGTCCTGAATTGCAGCAAGCCTTGTTCAATACCCTGATATTGCTTCCACTTCCTCCAAGCTTGGTATGAACTTCCCAATATCTTCTTCGAGTTGCCACCAGTTTATATTCTGATGGAATTCATCGTGATAAAGGCTATATCTCTCTCCATACAATTCTCCTTTGCACCATCAAAAGAGCTCCTTCCAGGGAATTGGCACTTCACTAATGAATGATGAGATGCGTATGAAGTAACATGCCGCGTGTCACCATACTTCCTCACAGTGAAAATGAAACGGACCTGGTAAAGATTAAATGCGCATACTCTCAAGTGCCTGCATCCTGTCGGAGTTCAGCATAGTGGGTGGCGGAATCTGCAGATTTCCAAATGGAAAGATACTGCAAACTCAATTGTTGCTTCCCCTTCTCAACTGATCCGAACTTTAAATCTGTTCCGCAACCAACACTTCTCCGGTAGCTTAGGTTTGATTTCATCGCCAAAATACTCAGGTTACTCTCGGCAACTATGTTCATATGTACTATGTTTGTCACCAGTTGCTTGAGATTGATCTGCTGCATCGGACCCATAACCTTTAGGCGGGCTCATTCTAGAGCCTAGACATCCGCCCAGCCTAATCACTATAAAGACAGCCAAAACATTGTTGCATGTCACTTGATCGACGACTTAGATTTGAAAGCCTCCTCTTACCTGGACCTGACACATTATACAATGTAGTTAAGACCCTTAGCCCTATGCGTCCCCGTGGGCTTCGGGATGTGCAAGGGGAACATTTTTACATAAACATTAAATATTATTGCCTGCAATAAATTTATTATTTAATTATTTAATTATAAAATTATTTAATTTAATTCCACAAAATATAAAAATTAAATGGGGAATTAATTAAATAAAGTTTAGGGGAAAATTTAATTTTAAAATCACCCTTTGCAAAGGGGACTGCCACACCTAGGGAACAATAAACTGCAATTTTATTTAATATTTTCCTCTCAAATCTAGGGTTTTTAAATTTTGACTTTTCCTCAAACACTCAAACCTTTCTTTCGATAGAGGTTTGGTAAAAATTTGCCTCCTCAGACTTATAAAAGGAGTGCTTTCATTATTATGATTATGTTATGATGAACTTATTTTGATACTCCATGCTTGGAGTTGGGAAATGCATGCCCTTTGATGTTCTCTCTCTCTTGCGTGGGAGGTTGGATCGAGCTGATTTGAGATTTATTTGACCTATTTATTTGTGAGATCCATGTCTTTGGCTTTGGACAATTGTAACCATATCAGATGAAGTTTATTTTTGAAATCTGCCCTTTTACTGTAGCAGTAGATCACTGAAAGCAACTGACTATTTCTTTGAAGCCCATTAAATTGGCTCCTAATCCAGTATTAAACACATATCCAGTGTGCTTGCAAATCTACTTGAATCTTCATCTGTTGTATCCAACTTGTTTGTGGAGTATTGGAAGTATATAGAGTTCCATAATTCCTGGATGCATATTTAACTAGCTACACTTCGTGCTGGGTTTATAGCTTTTGATTATGTAGTCCATTTCTTGGAAAATCAAACTAATACAAATTATAATTAGTTGCAGTTAAATAATCAAGTTTCCTACCATATTATTGTACTTTTTAGGATCCACATTGTTGTGCTACAATCATCTTCTGATTCCTCTTAGTTATATTTCTGTGTAGCTGTTTGTTTACAATTCAACATTTTGATCTTTGTAACTTCTTTTGCATACTTATCTTGATGCTTGATTTGGTATGAGATCCATGTGCTTAGAAATCTGAACTTTAACAATAGTTGTTTGCATTTATCTCAAACTTGACCAGCTGATTTGATCTCTATATTGGAAGTTCATGTTTGTTAATTGATAGATCTATCTCCCTCCTAACAGCAGCGCCATCTAGGAATGAGTTTTGAATAGTTGAATGCATGTTTGGGGCTGTAAATATTCAGCGAACTGATCCCTGTTGCAGCGATCTCTTTAAGAGCAATACGGTGATAGTATTTGACATGATGTGATCTGGATTTGGTGTGAATAAAGCTGCTGTGTTTTCCCTTGGATCAGCGACATACAATTGGGGAAGGTATGGAATGTTTGAAGGTATGTTTTGAACCTCCACAGATCAGCGGACTGTATGGCACTATTTCTTTGATCTTAGCACTATTTTCATGATGTTTTGAGCCATTCTAGGGCAGCGATCTGAATGTGTTTGTTTGAGGTAACCTTCTTGTTATCCAAATCACCCCCAGGGTTGATTTGATAACATGCATCAGAGATTCTCGAGTCCTAGGCAAATGGATGGATTCAGGGAAAAAATCATGTTTCTAGGGTCCCCTCAGAAATTTTTCTAACTCCCCTGTCCAGAAGAAAAGAGCAAGCTCTGAGAAAATGCGAAAAAGTTGCAGAAAATAAGCTTGGGCCAGAAAAAATTGTGAAAATTGGCTAAGTCCTGTCCTCAAGGAACAGTTGGGACAATGGGACACCAAGGAGCGGATCGGCCGAAAAGCCTCCAGGCGGCCCGCAAAGCACTGGGACAAGTGGAACAAATGTACGCGAAGGGCGCGAACCGGCCGGTTCGGCCGAAAGAGAAGAAAAACAACTAACTGCTCAGAACATTTGGGCCTTAAGGACGCGAACTGGCCGGATCGGCCGAAATGGAGAACTTTCGTACTAAGCAGTTGGGACATTTGGGACAAATGGACACGAAGGACACGCGGCCGATTCCGCCGAAACGGGAAACTTCAGTTCACCGGGAAAGTGGGACAAAAGGACGCGTGGGATGCGGATAGCCGAGACAAGCCGAGGGCCAATCGCGAACCGCCCGTGTTAGCCGGCCGAAAAGGGACATGGAAGCCCATTTCGGGCGGATCGGAAGTTTTTGTCCCAGACAGTTTGGGACATCCGGGACAGAAGGACGCGAATGGACGCGAAAATCCAGCAGGCCCATGGACGAAGTTTCTGTCACAGCATGACATGTGTTGCCAAGGAAAACGTCCATAACATTCAAAGGGACAAGGTTTGAAGCGCTGGCCCGAGCCAATTAGTACAGGACACGTGTCCAATGGAGTAAAAAGGTGCGGAGCTCGGGGAGGAATTAGAGAATTTGGCAAAAGTTTTGGCCAAAAGTTTAAAAGCAAAGGTCTCCCCCGCGCCCCTGTCGACCAATCAATAGCATGCCACGTGTCCCAAGTGGCGGGGACGTGGGAAAAAATGAAAAAATGTTCCAAAATCACAAAAAGTCAAAATTTCAAAGGAAAGCCCGCGGAAAGGCAGAGGGAGAATTGCTCGTCCAATCAGCGCTTGCCACGTGTCATTCAGGTGGCAGAGCGCGGGAAAAATTTTAAAAAATCCGTTTTCGCCTGTTTTGTGCCCTAGATCTTCAGATCGACATATCTTTCGATCCAGAGCTCGGATTTGCACGTTCTTTATATCAACGGAAAGCTCATGAAATTCTCTACGTGATTCCGGGGTTAATCTTGAGTTTTGGTGCATTTTGGAGAGAGAAAATCGAGAAACGGATCTGACGCATGTTCATGGCCAGAAGCGACGTTTCAGCGACCAGATTTAATGCAGAATGGGTCGCATTCTCTTGTATTCCGGTCAAAATGACAGGGTATGGGTTTGTAAGGTTCCCCATGCCGTTTTAATGCACCCGCAGTCAAGAAGGGATGGGCTCCCATGCTTTTGTACGTTTTCTGTTCCCTAGGCTCGACCCTTGCAATTTAAAAGCCAGATTTGGGCTCATTTCTGAAGAGGGGAACATTTTTTGGATAGCAGGCTTCTTCTTTCACCTGTAACAAGGTGATTTTTGCAAGTATCAAACCTCTTCTAAAATTGTAACAGGTTTTCTGCCCTTTTGATGTTGTAATACAAGGATTTTGATATGTAAATTGATAATACAGGCTCTGTGATCAGTTTTCAGTCCTCTGTTTGTGTTGCTTTTGCATTTCAGACCTCTGATTACATACTTATCAGCTCTGTGCATGATGTCTTTGTTGCATTTTGAATGGTCTGTGTCTATCTGCATGACAAGAAGTGTTCACCACTCCTTTGGTGCATCACCTGTTAGTTTAGTTTCATTTCTGCACTTTCTATCTCTGTCTCCTTGGCAAGTTAGAGTAGGATTAGGTTTCAAACCTCTGTAGTTTTGCAAATATAGATCTAAATCAGAGGAGTTTGAGGAACCAGCCTCTAATCTGGAAATTCCTCTCTCGGTTTCACAAATCCCATGCTTGGAGAGAGGTTTCCATGTTGTGCAATTACACTGGATGCAAGAGTGATCAACCTAGAAATCTGATCAGCGTCCAGGGGTGCTGTAATTTTGCACTAACAGTTTTGGCACGCCCGGTGGGACCAGAGGTCTCATTTTTTTATTGCAGCAAAGTTGATGTGCATCTGCTGCAATTTTCTTGCTTGAAAAGAGCTATTATTTGCATATCTGGCGACTCCAAGGGGAAGAATCAACTGATTTCAGCAGTGCAGGCCTGAAAGCTTATGAGAAGAATCACAAGGTCAAGAGTTGGAGAAGAAGAAGTACTGTTTGAATACCTGCAATTATCTCCAAGAAGAAGGCAAAGAGGAAGAAGGATTCAAAGGTCTCCATCTCCACTAAACAGAACTCTCTCAACTCCTCCACCTGACAGGCCTTTCTTTCAATATACAAGGGTTTTAAGACCAATCAGAATGGCGCAACCAGTGAACCCCTATGTCAACTTCACAGGCAGCAGCCCACTTGCTCTCAATGCACAAAATCCAATCCCAGTTGCAGCATTGAAGAACATTCCATACTTTACTGGAGAAAATCAGACCACTCCTGGTGATCATGTCAAAGACATTGCTAACATTTGTGCAATCCATGAGATTAATGAGATGCAAGTAGCTGTCAAATTACTGGCGTCTTCATTCAAGGGAAAAGCATTGCAATGGTTTAGGAGCCTTGAAGCTGGCTCTATCACAAACTGGAATCAGCTATGTATAGCACTTCATGATCAATTTGGAGAGAAGGGAGACAACTTGTCTCTTTTGGAGCAGCTGACAACCATCAAGAGAGCTCCCAATGAGCAGCTGACTGACTTCAACTTCAGATTTCAAAGGTCTTGGGATAGGATTCCAGTGGCAGTCAGGCCAACAGCAGAAGGTGCTTTTCTATACTACCTTAAAGCTTTGAATTCTGATATTTCTATGTTAATTCAATCTATGGGAGGCACAACCTTACCTGCTTCTTATAGCATTGCCATTAGGGCTGAAAATTGTCTGATTCAAGCTGGCAAGCTAGCTCCTAGGCCTCCAATGCCATTATATCCAAGTTTAGAGAGCCCAAGTACTAGTCAAGCACCTGTCTTAGCTCCTATTCCCATCCCTAGAAATCAGAGTTCAAATGAAGCTTCCACTTCATCTCCAAGTGCCCCAAATGAGCTTCAAGAAGTCATGAAGCAATTGCAAAACCTAGGCAATGAGCTGGTTACTCTCAAGAGACAGCAAGCTCAAGGTTTTAGACCTTCGTATCAGCCTCAAGCTCAACCTAATAGGCAGCCATATCAGCCTCAAAGGCCACCTAATCTAGCTGCAAATATGAATCAAACAAGGCCTCCTACCAATAGACCATTCCAGCCCTATAATCCAAATGCCATATCTGCCTCTAAGGCATTAGTGCCAACACAAAACAACATTGCCCAGGAGTATGATTGGTGTTTTCCATGTAATGAGCCTAATAACCAATCCATGTGCTTCAATGGTGCTTTCACCCAAGCTTTAATGGTAACAAGTGCTGGTGTGGAGGGTGAGAGTAGTCAAGAAAACAACCAACAACAAGAAATATTCCAACAGCAATCAGCCCCAAATGACACCACATTGGTGAAATTGGCAAGCAGAGGATTTCTGTGGCATGAATCAGGCAAGTTTCTCAAGGTGTTGCAGCCAACACAAGGTCAAAAAGGAGAAATTTGGGTGAACAACAGCCATTAGCCCCAGCCAATCCACAACCTTCCACAGCTCCACAAATGATTGGCAAGCAAAGTCCCAGTTTCAAATGCACAAGGGCAGCCAAGAACAGCCCCTAGGCCAACTCAAATGCCAGCTGTTGCTGCCCACGTACAAGGAGTAAATGTGCAAACCAAGGGACAGCAGAGAGATCCTTCATCACCATTCAGTATCATTGAACAGATGAAGAAGACTAACGTCAATATATCAATGTGGGAATCCCTATCCATCCCAGGCCAAAGAGATCTGCTGCAAGCTGCCATGAGGGATTGGCCAATTTCGAATCAGCAGATCCAAATGCAAGAGAAGGTACTCACAAATGCTGCCCAGCCTGAAGGAAATCATGGAGCACAACAAGGTAAAATGTTGAAGCCTCCCCCTTTTTATGTTTCGTTAATCATTGGAAATCAGCTAGTGCATAATTGCATGATAGATTCCGGGGCAAGTAGCTCAGTTATGCCTAAACCAGTGTTTTAAAAACCGGTCAAACCGGAACCGGAACCGGCCGGTTTGACCGGTTTGAACAAAAAAAAGTTGAGTCGGCCTTTGAACCGGACCGCTAGGCCGGTTTTAGCCCAAACCGGCCGGTTCGTCTTTTTTTTCCTGTGCGCGGCGGCAGCAGGTAAAAAACGCGTTTTTCAATGTTTTTTATTTATTTTTTATTGCTTCTAAAGTGACTAAACCCTAATTTAGTGTGATAAATACCCCCCCCCTCTATCACTCCACACCTCTCTCATTGAGCATTTGTGAGCATTTGTGAGCAAAAGCATTTGTGAGCATAAGATTGAAGAGTTTATTTTTTGTAGCACTGGGACATCTTGGACAGTTGGACGTGCTTGGAGTTTGTTTGGCAGCTGAAAGGTGCCGAGAACCAACCAGATCACGACACGTGTCGCATAGGGAGGCATTCCATTTGTCAAAGAGCGAGGTTTCACCTCTATTTGTGAGCACCGAACCTCTGAATTTGCACATGTGATTTGGAGTGATAAGGGGCAGCACTTGAATAGTGTTCATTTGGAGTTGCCCACGTATCAAGTGTGGGCTCTTTGTGAGTGAGCAATTGCTCATCTACATTTGCACGTGCCATGTGCTCATCCAGGTGGTGCTATATACAAGCGCGGGGAAAGCATTTCAAGTCACGTTTTCACCTATTTGTGTGCACTAAATCTTCAGAATCGGTATGTTACATTTTAAACTTGAGCTCTTATTTGTACGTTATTTATTAATCAAAAGAAAGCTAGTGAAATTTATTTATTTTTTATTTGCAGGGGTCAGATCTTGCGTTTTGCATTTGTCAATGAGCCCCCAAATTGAGAAACGGATCTGACGCATGTTCATGGGCCCATGCAGACGTACATTCCAGCGACCAAGATTTTTTGTAGAATGGGTCGCATTGTCCTGTAAACACGGTCAAAGTGACAGGGTATGGGTTTGGGAGGTCCCCCATAGCCGTTTGAATGCAACACTTGGCTGGTCAAAGAAGGCCAAGTGGGCTCCCATGCCTGAGGCACCTAGTTCTGATGACAATAGGTTCGACCCATGAAAAACATGCTTGAAAAACATAGAGAAGAGAAGGCTCATTTCAAAAAGAGATGGAAGCTGATTTTAGGGCAGGAGGGAGACATGCTTCTTTGAGTGTCCAGCAAGTGATCTGATGCAAGGATCAGACCTCTTCAAGTGACTGTTAGTAGACCCAGTTTCAATATATACCTCCCCCATCCACTCATAGTCGGTGAAAAACGTGTTTTTGACATTGAAAAGATAATGCAAGCATCTGTGAAGTTTTTTTCCATCCTTCCACACCTGCCACTGCTATTTGCCTCTATGCCAACACAAAATCAGCCTACCTTGGATAACCATTGGAAGAAGCAATACAAAGAAGCATGCTTTATGTTGTGAACATTGGTCTAGATGGTGGTATGATGCATGATATCCCTTTCAAATATGCTGCCCCGCTCACTTTTGGTGCATCACCAGCCGATAGCTTGATTCCATTTGTTGCTGCTGGTAAGGGCTTCAAAGGCCTTACAGTAGTGCATGACTAGGATTAGGATCTAAACCTCTGTAGTTTTGCAAGAAAGATAGTTGCATCCATCAGATGAATATTTGAAAGGTTGCAAAGCTTCATGGGCCAAAACTAGAGATGCACTATCATGTCAGATGGGTGGAGTGATGGCAAGAACCGCACGCTTGGATAAATTTTCTTGCCATCTTGTCCACAAGGTACACACTGTTTTTGAAATCAGCTAGAGTGCATCTGATAGGGTAAAAGCCTGACCTGCATTTAGGGGTGCTTTGAGCTTCTGGATGACAATTGTTTTGGCATGCCCGGTGGGACCAGAGGTAGAAAATGTTGTATTGCAAATCATAAGTTGATAATGCATCTAATGCAATGTTCTTGCTTGGTAAGATGTTAGAGGCTAAACACATTTACAATATTTTGGACGACTCCATGTGCTGCACATTGCATCAGACCTCATGCTTCAGCAGCGCATATAGGGAAAAACTTATTGGATCAAGAATCACAAGGTAGAGGCATGGCAAGAAGCATCACCAAATACTGTCTATGAATCACTCATGGGTATTGAACCTCCATGAGGAAGAAGGCAACTGAGGGCAGAAGAACTTGTTAGGCCAGCCATCACGACCATTTGCAACAGAACTTTCTCACACTCCTGCAATCTCTTATTCGGCCTTTCATTTAGTATTCAAGAGTTCTTCGACCAATCAGGATGTTTTCAAGTGACTGAACCCCTATGTCAACTTCAAAGTGGCAGCCGGAAACAGGATGGGAAAGACACAAAGATCCAATCCCAGTTGCAGCATTGAATTTACATTTGGAAAAAAACTGGCAGAAGATTGTAGACCAAGTCCTGCTGAGCCTCTTGTTAAGGACATTGCTCAACATTTGGTGCAATCCATTAAATTAATTAGCCATGCAAGCTAGCTGTCAAATTGCTGGCGTATGGATTCAAGGGCAAAGGATTGCAATGGTTTAGGAGCCTTGGAGATGGCTCTATCACAAGACAGGAATCAACTAAGTATGGCACTATCATGGGAGATCAATTTAGATAGATAGATGGAGACAATCAACTCTCTTTTGGAGCAGCTGACAACCATTGCAGCTGAGGTATTTCAATGAACAGCAAAATGATCATTACAGAGCTTCAGCTTGGAGAGGATCAAACAGGAGATAGTAATTCCAGTGGTTTGTACAAGTGCCTAGAGCAGCATGGTTGCTTTTCTATATTACCTTAAAGCTTTAAATTCCTGATATTTCTATGTTGGTTCAATCTATGGGAGGCACAACTATCACTGCTGCTTATAGTATTGCCATTAGAGCTGAAAATTGTCTGATTCAAGCTGGCAAGCTAGCTCCTAGGCCTCCAATGCCATTATATCCAAGTTTAGAGAGCCCAAGTACTAGTCAAGCACCTGTCTTAGCTCCTTCTCCCACTCCTAGAAATCAGAGTTCAAATGAAGCTTCCACTTCATCTCCAAGTGCCCCAAATGAGCTTCAAGAAGTCATGAAGCAACTACAAAATTTAGGTAATGAGCTGGTTACACTCAAGAGACAGCAAGCTCAAGGTTTCAGACCTTCGTATCAGCCTCAAGCTCAACCTAATAGGCAGCTATATCAGCCTCAAAGGCCACCCAATCCAGCTGCAAATCAGAATCAAGCAAGGCCTCCTGCCAATAGACCATTCCAGCCCTATAATCCAAATGCCATATCTGCCTCTAAGGCATTAGTACCAGCACAAAACAACATTGCCCAGGAGTATGATTGGTGTTTTCCATGTAATGAGCCTCATAATCAATCCATGTGCTACAATGGTGCTTTGACTCAAGCTTTAATGGTAACAACTACTGGTGTGGAGGGTGAGAGCAGTCAAGAAAAACAGCCAACAACAAGAAACATTCCAACAGCAATCAGCCCCAAATGACACCACATTGGTAAATTGGCAAGCAGAGGATTTTTGTGGCATGAATCAGGCAGTTTCTCAAGGTGTTGCAGCCAACACAAGGTCAAAAAGGAGAAATTTGGGTGAAGAACAACCATTAGCCCCAGCCAATCCACAACCTTCCACAGCTCCTCAAATGATTGGCAAGCAAAACCCAGTTTCAAATGCACAAGGGCAGCCAAGAACAGCCTCTAGGCCAACTCAAATGCCAGCTGTTGCTGCCCACGTACAAGAGGTGAATGTGCAAACCAAGGGACAACAAAAGGGTACTTCATCTCCATTCAGTATCATTGATCAGATGAAGAAAACAAACGTCAATATATCTATGTGGAATCCCTATCTATCCCAGGCCAAAGAGATCTGCTGCAAGCTGCCATGAAGGACTGGCCAGCTTTGAATCAGCAGATGCAAGACAAAGTGCTTACAAATGCTGCCCAACCTGAAGGAAATCATGGAGCACAACAAGGTAAAATGTTGAAGCCCCCCCTTTCTATGTTTCGTTAATCATTGGAAATCAGCTAGTGCATAATTGCATGATAGACTCCGGGGCAAGTAGCTCAGTAATGCCTAAACAGATAGCTGATCAGTTAGGGCTCCAGTATGAAACAACATCCAAAGGGGTAGTGCAGTTGGATGGGACAACAATAGCAATAGTTGGAGTGATTAGAAATTTGAGTCTTACCTTGCATGCATGTCCAAATGTTGTTGTCTTACAAGATGTATCAGTCATAGACCTTCCACCACTCTTTGCCCTATGCTTGTCAAGGGACTTCACAGCCAAGATTGGGGGATATTTGTCCGCTGATTGGTCACACATGCTATTCAGAACGAGGTATGGAACTAAGGCTACAATTAGGTCAGAACCTATTGCAAACTTCCACATTGAGCCCTACACTCCAAGTCAGATTAATGCCAATTGCTCAGCATTTGATCAAGAAGATCACCCAAGCACTGATGAAACTGACACTAAAGTTGGAAACATCCCGGATCTAACTCTTGATGAATGGGCAAGCAAGGTGCATGCTTTTGATCCTTATCAAGGAATAGAAGAATCTGAGCTAGGAGTCTATTGTATACACGAAGAAAGTCAACCTATTCCTAGCATCACCAAGCCAAACCACAAGGATGACAATGAGGTATGGCAGCTGCTTTTTGATGGATCAAGGAGTAGACAAGGTGCAGGAGGTGGAGCCGTGCTTATTTCACCTCAAGGAGTAAAGTATTATTCAGCTTTTAGATTTCAATTTGCATGCTCCAATAACACTGCTGAATATGAAGCCTTGGTGCAAGGGATGCATTGGGCAATCAAGAAAAAAATAAAGAACTTGCAAGTCTTTGGGGACAGTGAATTGATTGTAAATCAGGTCAAGGGACAACATGCTGCCAAAAATGATCTACTCAGGTGCTACAAGAACAGGGTGTGGGACCTCATGGAAGATTTTGAGGGTTTCGGCATCAAAGCCATTCCTAGGAATGAGAATCAAGCTGCTGACAGGCTTGCAGCAGTAGGGGCAGCCTTTGACATTGTGGAAAACATTCAACAAGACAAGATACAGCCAAACATCCACGTGATTGTGAGGCCTTCAGTGCCGGATAACGATGTCAGTTGGCAAGTATTTGAGAATGACCAGCAAATCATCCATTTCTTGCAAGAAGAAGCTGAGTTCTCAGCTAAGAATCAAGAAAAGTTGGAACAACAATATGGTGACCAGGTGATACAGCTGAGAACTGACAAGCTGCCCAAGGGACTTATCACTTTGGAGTCCATTTTTAACCCCAATGATCAGTTTAGAAAGGAGAAAGCAAACATTCAGGTCAAGAGAGAAGATTCGGTATCCATCTTGGTAGAAGAGAACAAGCCATTGCAAATTGGAAAGATGACAACTGAGCAAGAAAGGTGTGAGTTCATACAGCTATGTCAAGAATTCCCTGACGTGTTTGCTTGGAGCTATGAAGACTTGAAAGGTTTCAATCCCAACTTAGCTCAGCATACCATCGAATTGGATCCAAATACTAAGCCTGTCAGGCAGAAACAGAGACCAGTCAATCCACACATGGAGCCTCTCATGAGGAAAGAATTGGACAAGCTGATTGAGTCAGCAATTATATTCCCAATCAAGCATTCTAGTTGGGTTGCCAACTTAGTTCCAGTCAGAAAGAAGAGTGGAGAGATCAGGCTATGTGTTGACTTCAGAGATTTGAATAGAGCCTCTCTCAAGGACCATTATCCACTCCCTTCCATGGAGCAAATATTACAAGTCGTAGCTGGTTCAGAAAGGTTTTCGCTACTTGATGGTTACTCAAGCTTCAATCAGATTACGGTAAAGGAGGAAGACCAATTCAAGACAGCCTTCACAACCAAATGGGGCACATATGCTTACAAGAAGATGTCATTTGGACTGTCGAACGCCGGAGCAACATTCCAGCGAGCTATGGATATGGCATTCAAAGGCTTGATCAACAAGATAGTGCTGGTATACCTAGATGATATCACTGTCTTCTCAAAGAATGCTGCAGACCATCTCTTTCACCTCAGGCAAGTGTTTCAGAGGTGTAGAAAGTTTGGAGTGTCTTTGAATCCTAAGAAGTGCATCTTTCTTGCACATGAAGGGAAGCTCCTTGGCCATATTGTCTCCAAGGAAGGATTAGCAATTGATCCAGAGAGGGTTGAAGCCATAAGAGCTCTACCATTGCCAAGCCACAAGAAAGCCCTTCAGAGTTTCCTGGGAAGGATAAACTTTGTTCGGAGGTTTGTCCCAGATTTTGCAGCCCTTGTCAAGCCCATCACCAAAATGTTAAGAAAAAGCATGGCTTTCAAATGGACGGCAGAAGGCAAGGAGAGTTTTGAAGCAATCAAAGAAGCCATCTCCCAGGCACCCACTCTCATCAACCCAGACTTTTCCAAGGATTTCATCCTCTATGCATTTGGAGGTGATGACACTATTTCTGCCATTCTGGTACAACAGAACAAAGATAATGATGAACAACCGATTGCCTTCTTCAGCCAGAGCCTAGATGACTGCGAAGTGAGGTACTCTTTTATTGAAAAACATGTGCTTGCAGTAATCAGGAGCTTGAAGAAATTCAAGCATTTAGTCTCAAACAACAAGGTCCAGTTGCTGGTCTCACATGCTGGGGTTAAGGACTTCCTCCTCAACAAGGATTTGAATGAGAAAAGGGCAGGTTGGATCACCCGTGTCATGGAGTATGACATTGAGATCAAGATCACCAAGCTGGTAAGAGGAAAAGGATTGTGTGAGCAGCTGGTTTTGGGGAAGCAAAAAGAAGTATGCAACGAAGAAGAGGCTGTTTTGACAGTTCAAGACAGCCATGAGCCGAGTGACAGGCAAGAAGAAGACAATGCTGCCCCCACCCCTTGCTGGACCCAAGGCATTATGCACTTCCTACAAACAGGCCTATGCCCTCCAGAAATGAGCAAAGCAAAGAGGAGATACTTCAGGTTGCAGGCTGTTCCATATACCATCATTGATGGAGTTTTGTTCAAGAAAGATGTGAATGGAGTGCTGCTGAGATGCATTAGCACAGGTCAGATCCAAAGGGTATTAGAAGAATTTCATAATGGACCAGCTGGTGGCCATTTTGCACCAAGAGTGACAGCTCTAAAAATCATGAAGGCTGGTTATTATTGGCCTAGAATCTTTAGTGATTGCTATGCATGGATCAAGAGGTGTAAGAATTGTGCATTCTTCACAGGAAAAGAGAGACTCGCTGCCCTTCCATTACATCCAATTCCAGTAGATCAGCCATTCATGCAATGGGGACTGGACTTCATTGGAGCCATCAATCCCAATTCGAGCCAAGGGCACAAATGGATTTTGACAGCCACAGACTACTTCACCAAATGGACAGAAGCAGTAGCACTCAAAGAGGCAAATGAGTCTAACATCTTAGACTTTTATGAGGAGATAACAACCAGATTTGGTGTACCTGCCACAATAATTTCTGATAATGCATTGGCATTCATTGGATCCAGGGTGACTGAGTGGGCTGTCAAGAACGGTATTTACCTAAGCACTTCATCAAACTATTACCCTCAAGGTAATGGCCAGGCCGAGTCTACAAACAAGAACTTGTTGAAGATCATTAGGAGGACTCTTGATGAGAATCAGAGGTCTTGGCATACCAAGCTGAAATCAGCCTTATGGGCTGATAGGATAACTCCCAAAAGATCCACAGGTAACTCTCCATTTAGGCTTGTCTACGGAAGAGAGGCAATCTTGCCCATGTCACTTGAGTTGCCAACGTTGGAACTCATGAAACAGCTGGAGTTGCTAGAGTTTGAGCCCATGGAGGTGAGGTATGCAGAATTGATGGAGCTGCAAGAGATCAGAAATCAGGCATCCCAAGCAATGGAAAAGGATCAAGCTTTGATCAAGAAGACCTTTGATAGGAAGGCCAAAGATAGATCTTTTCAAGTTGGAGATCTAGTGTTGAAATGGGATGTGGACAGAGCAAAACCGGGAAGGCATTCAAAATTTGATGCCATTTGGAGTGGCCCATACATGGTCACAAAGTGCAAGAACAACAATGCTTTCCAATTGGCCTCATTGGATGGTGAAGAACTGCAGATTCCAGTAAATGGAATCTATCTCAAGCGTTGCTTCTAGAGGGAGGTTCACTACATCTGTAAATATTAGATTAGATTTTCTTTCCTCCAGGTGCTTGTGCACATTGTTTTGCTGTAGGTTAGTTTTGTTTTCCCTAAGTGCCTTGGCATAGCTTGCTGTCCATGGAGATGTTTAGCAATCCTTGCCCTCATCAGATAACATTCCATCTTCCTCCTTGCACATTCTGAGTCAGTTAGGGTTCTAAACAGAATATTTGATGACTCCATGCCCAATGGACTGCTTAAGGCAACTGGTATCTTCTACCTAGCAGGCAGGTACCCCCGCTGAGTCGCCAAATTGTTATCTAAATTCACCACCAGGGCTAATTTGATAACATGCATCAGAATTCTCAAGTCCCAGGAAAATGGATTGATTCGGGGAAAAAATCATGTTTCTAAGGTTCCCTCAGATATTTTTCTAACTCCCCTGGCCGAAGAAGGAAGGAGCAAGCTCTGAGAAAATGCGAAAAGTTGCAGAAAATAAGCTTGGGCCAGAAAAAATTGTGAAAATTGGCTAAGTCCTAGTCCTAGGGGCAGTCGGGACATTTGGGACATCTAGGCGCGGATCGGCCGAAAAGCCTCCAGGCGGCCCGTGAAGCATTTGGGACAATCGGGCCAGAAGTACGCGACGGACGCGAACCGGCCGGACCGGCCGAAATGGGGAACTTCAGTCCGAAACAAAGTGGGACAAGTGGGACAAAAAGACGTGAACCGGCCGGATCGGCCGAAATGGGGAACTTCAGTCCGAAACAAAGTGGGACAAGTGGGACGCGAAAAAATGGGGACAGCGAAGTCGGCCGGATCCGGATCGGGTGAACCGGAAGAATTTGTCCCACGAAGCACTGGGACATCTGGGACAAATGGACGCGAAGGGCGCGAAGGAGCCGAAAGGGCCGAGAACCAACCAGATCACGACACGTGTCGCAAGGGAGGCAGTCCAAAAGTCAAAGGGCGAGGTTTCAAGCACTGACCCGAACCAATGAAATAGCGCCACGTGTCCAAGTTTAAGGGGCCCACAAGAAAATTTCAAAAGGAAAGCTTGCGAAAGGCAGAGGAGAGAGAATTTCTCATCCAATCAGCACGTGCCACGTGTCATCCAGGTGGCAGAAGCGCGGGAAAGATTTCAAAACACGTTTTCACCTGTTTTGTGCCCTAAATCTTCAGATCGCCATAACTTTCGATCCAGAGCTCGGATTTGCACGTTCTTTATATCAACGGAAAGCTGGTGAAATTCTCTACACGATTCCAGGGTCAATCTTGCGTTTTGGAGCAGTCTGGAGGGAGAAAATCGAGAAACGGCTCTGACGCGTGTTCATGGCCAGAAATGACATTCCAACGACCAGATTTAATGCAGAATGGGTCGCATTCTCCTGTAATCTGGTCAAAGTGATAGGGTATGGGTTTGTAAGGTCCCCCATGCCATTTTAATGCACCTGCAGTCAAGAAAGAATGGGCTCCCATGCCTTTGTACGTTTTCTGTCTCCTGGGTTCGACCCATGCAATGTAAAAAGCCAGATTTGGCTCATTTCAAAGGGGAACATTTTTGGGCATAGCAGACTTCTTCTTTCACCTGCAGCAAGTGATTGATGCAAGGATCAGACCTCTCCAAGGATTGTAACAGTTTTCTTTTACCTCTCTGAGGGTGTAATGCGTGTTTTTGACATTGAAATGATAATGCAAGCTCTGTGAATGGGTTTCAATCCTCTGTTTGTATTATTTGCTTGATTTCAGATACTAAATTATACATTATCAGTCTGTGTATGTTTTATGTTGTGAACTTTGGTCTGTGTCTATTTGCATGACAAATATGTTTCACCACTCCTTTTGGTGCATCACCATCTTTAGTTAGTTTCAATTTTTGCACTTCTACCCCTGTCCCCTTACAAGTTAGAATAGGATTAGGATCTAAACCTCTGTAGTTTTGCAAAATATAGATCTAAATCAGAGGAGTTTAAGGAACCAGCCTCTAATCTGGAGATTCCTCTCTCAGTTTCACAAGTCCCCACGCTTGGAGAGAGGTTTCCATGTTGTGCAATCACACTGGATGCTAGAGTGATCAACCTAGAAGATCTGACCTGCATCCAGGGGTGCTGTGAGTTTGCTACAACAGACCATATTTTGTTAACTAGTTGATACTTCTTATGTAAAATTACAATTTTTTCTTACAAACTTCACGTACAACGAAGAGGCCTCAATATTGACCACATGTAGTTATCCAACTATATATGTGCATGTTTGTATGGATGAAACTATATTCAATGAAAACTTGATCACTTGATATTTTTTCCAATGCTTTCCTGATGTGCTTGTGTTTCACCTAATCTTGGGGAGATTGCAACTTGGGAAACTAGACTACTTCTTGAATGCTCAGTTGCCGAAAAGTAAGTTATGAACCTATGTGGGGATTATCCTAGAATCTTTCTACTACTTTAGGATATCGATTGGAGTATTTTTTCAGTGTGGAATGTTTATTAATTATCTCTTTAAAGTGAAAAGGTGAGTTTTTCAAATCCAAGTGCATCTTGAATTTCCTTATCCTAGGAGGTACATGCATGTTTAGTTGGTCTCATGGCTAATGACCTCATTAACATTATAGGAAAACACCCATTCCATAGCAAGCTCCATATCAAGATTATAAAGGAATGACCATTGGGTGGCTTAGGAATGAAACCCTCATTTTTATACCAAGTTTTCCCATTGAAGGTCCACCCCTCAAGGTTCCTAGTCCATGTTACATGTAGTCCCATGAGCAAGATGAGGAAGAATGAGGGGCCATTTTTTTTGGGTGCAACAACTTGAGGAATTGATGAAGAACCAAAGGAGCCTGGAATGATGCAAGGAGTTCATTTCCTAAATTACTAAGCAATAAAATGAGGAGAGATTCATGCAATAAGGAAAAGGATGAGATGAATCAAGTTATCAAATGTGTGGACAACCCATGTTCTAGGGATTAAGCCAACAAAAAGGACATTAGTCATGTGTAACCTTACCAAATTTAGGTTTCTACAGGAGTACCCCATCACCATTTAAGTGATTGGAAGATAGAGGAGCTCCTACTTTCTACTACTTCCAGAAAAATATACCATATCTGTGTAGACACACTTTTTCTTCACTCATTGTTCTTGATTTTCCTTAGTGTGTCCAGGAAAAATCTAGAATAAAATTCACATAGAGGAATATTTGTTGCGGGTGGTTACCATAGTGGTAAAAATTCTCCATGAGATAGGGAGACATGTCCAGAGCATCATAGTCTCATATTAAAAGTTGGATTTAGGTCTTGTAGATGTTTGGGTCTTTAGAGTTCCTATGCAAATCCATTCTTCAGCATGAATGACAACATGTCATCATCTAGTAAATGCCAAAAAAAAAATCTCTAAGATGCTGAGATGGTAATTTCAAGGAGCCTTGATCCCATGAGTATAGTGGGTTTAGAGGATGAAACTAATGGGATAATGAGAACAAGTTGTAGTCAGTTTAGTCTAATGAGAAAATTGAAATCTTCTAGAGACCCTAATCTAAAGATAGCCATCAAAGATAGTTAAAGTTCGTGGATTGATTTAGGGAGCATAAATAATGTAATTTTCTAATAACAAAATCAGCCCATGCTTTAGGTCATGATCCTAACCCTTCACTTACCCTTCATTCCACATAATTCCATGTGAAGTCTAGACAATTTACTTGAGCTTCCTTCCTCTTCACATTTTTAACTATAAAATGCCCAATCTAGATCCTTTCCTCCAAATGCTAGTGAGTGATCTAGAGTTCAATTTTGATTTATTGTCCAACCCCTCACTATTTGGTCACCTGATAACCATCGAAATCCTTTTCCTCTATTGTATTCTTAGTCCTCTTTACTAAAACAAGATGTTCTAGAAACATTTTACAATGAAACTCATTTTTGACATGCCATTGGATCCTAACATTTTCACACCATGAAGAACTTTCTTCTGAGAAACAAGCAGAGTACTATTGTCAAATGATAGATGATCCTAAATCTACAAATACATGTATCTTTTAGTGCATTCCAATTTCACTCCTTATTGTCAATAACTAGGAGATCACAACTCATTATGGCCAAATGCACTGTTGCTATGATCCTAATCATAAGATGGAATTCGTGAGTCCATGGGAACATAGATTCTTTAACTAGGTACTGGTGATGGAAGTAGTTGTTACAGGTTCCTCTAAAAATATGTCTACATCACTTTCTCCTTAATAATTTCTAGTTACTTAAAATACCAACTCATACTACAAAGAATGAGAAAATTCATTAAAATTGAAAGGTTGAGCATAAAAAATATATTGTACCATTACAATAATTTATTTAAAAAATGTGGTAGACTAATCAGAGCTTAGTTTGTAAATCTTCAGTTAGACATTTTTTATCAGGTACAAATACTATAGGATAAATGTGATGTCTACAAAGAGATCTGAGTTACAAGGACCTCCATTGAATATCCTTGTGTGCATGGTTCCATTAAAATTATGCCAAGGGACATGATTATGCACTGACTTATTTTTTACTATTATTACTGTCATCATCCCTATTTTATTCCTCATCCTAATTCATCCCTTATATATAATTTTTTATTAATTTTATTTAATAGACCCATTTTGAGAGGCTTCAACAATTCACAATAATAAGCAATTAATCTATATGATGAAACATTTCACACATCTATTTCTTGGAAATCATATTCAACTTTTTTTATGTAAATTTTCAAGGAAGTTTCCCCTACTAGTTAGTTCTCTCGTCATCAAACATTGATATTCCATAATATAAAAAATACAAGGATCTACAGATGGTGCATCCATTACAGAAATTACAAGATTCCTAAATCTTGAATGAATACCTATAAAAAAAATCTTTTTGATGACCATTGATAGATAGTATCTAACCTCTAAAAGGATACAAAGAAACATGTTAGAAAATTTTAGTTCAAGAAAATATGAAAATATAAATGTCTTGATAATCAAACAATTTAATGGGAAAATAATTTTAGGCATAAATATGCATCTCAGGAAGATAAAAAAATTGAACCTGAATTTCTTGAAATCAGGTATGTCATGGAGTACTAGCTTACTCTTGAAAATGAGGCTTAAGGCTTTTCAGGAAGAATATGCATACATTTCATTCACACATTTATTGGGATTATTATTATTGGTAAATAGTTTTTTGAAAGGGACAATATAATCCAAAGATACAACAAGGATCACAATTTTCCAAGAATTTGAAAATTAAAGCATAAGAAAATAGATCAGAATCCAGATTATAGCGATAAATCCCAACTATAGAAAATTGTCTGCAAAGGAAAAATAATGGTGGGAAACAAACAATGCATCAACTTTAGAAATCTAAACTAATGTTCTTAGCAAGGACAAAAAAAATGGCACAACATGATGGACCATTGTAAAAAAACAAGTTGTTATCTGGCTCAAACCCAACCGATATCTATGTAAAATGGATTCGTAGAGGTGTCCTCAATTAGAGATGAATACTTTTTTCAACATTTGTTGACCATTATCCAACTCCTGAGGGAAGCCTCTGTGAATACAGGAGGAGTATTTTCCTTAGTCGCATTTATCGTATTCCTTGTTGTCACCTACTACTTGTGCATTTTCCATGCTGCTCACAATTTGAGTTTCGGATAAAGGGTTTTTCGGGGGTAGAAACGGATTCAATTTTTGTATTAGTATTTGAGTCATGTAGATCCTCTTTTGCACCAAAAATCAGGTGTTCCGGGGGAGGGCATCTTTCCACTAGTTGTGTTTCTCAGGTTGACATTTTTCCATCCTATAAATAGAAGAGGTATGTCTTTAGAAAAAACACCTTCTACACCGAAAAGGAAGACCTTTATAATCTAGAGGCTGTGACCATGTTCTATATTGTACTCTAAGATCTATGGTTACTGGAAGGTTTTTATCAGTATCAATTTCCACCAAGATCCGGGCATAGGTAGTATGGGTGTAATTAGTGGTTTGAGAATCTATAAAGAGTGTAGTTCCCAAGGAGTTGCCAATGGATGTCAAAAAATCACGACTCCATAATTGGAGGGGTAAATGGGGCAGCCTGATCCAAACAGGTTTCAATGAGAATGATTCCATAAGCAGGTTAAAGGAGGGGAACCGGGATTTAATGACCAAATATTTAGATTAGAAGGTCTAGAGCTTAGAAGCAATGATGTTTTTATCATCTATTGAAGAGAAAGTCACAATGAAAATACCTTTAGCACATGGGTACAAGTCTATCATTCCAGTTATAATTGGAGTCCAGTGCTCAGAGATCCACGTGTGAAGGATAGGAAGGTTGGGCTAAAGTCCCCCAAATCTACAAGTCAATGCATGTTCTTTGTAGTAAATCTCAGCTGAAATGACCTCTTCCCCAAATGAAATACATGGGGTAATGTATGCATGTTTCATGGAGTACTCTTTGTCTTTTAAAATGTCTTTGAAGGACCCAAAAGGGCCGCGTCTGGCCTCCCTCGTATCCAATGGTGGAAAAATAGGTATTTACATATCTGTGTCTCCCTGTTCAAGTCTACCTAGAGCAGAACCTTCCAGCATCAAAGGTGGAGTCGATCTATCATTCCCGTCCATACTTAAAGATCTATGACTAGGGTTTGTGTCGCCACCCTGAAACAAATTTTTAGTGGAGCTACCTACATTATTATTGAAGGTGAGATCAATCCAAGACCAGGGAGAATCCTCAGCAAAAATCTCTGAAGCCTTTCCGCCTCCCGTCTCCATATCCTGTCCGATGAGATTTTACCAAATCCTTACATAGAGCTGTATTTTTAGGGTTCATAGATTTTAGAGTTAGGGCTCGGGTAGCGACCATTTTTCACAAATTAAATTAGGTAAATTTTTATTTTAATGTCTTATTTGTCGATATTTTGGCTTTAAAAATCTTGCTGTCTTTCAAGTGATTTCATTAGAACAACTATGTTCAAATGACTTATGGAAATAGATGATTTCCTATGGTTGTCTTGTGTGATTTGGTACCGTATCTTTATGTTGTTCGTTTTTCAAATTTAACCCTTAATGGGTGTGTGATGTATTTCAAACTGTTCTCTATTTTATTGTGCTTCGCATTCTGGCGTAAGTTTGTGTATCATGTGCTTGAAGGGTATCTTCCAGCTCCGTGAGAACCCGTGCATGCTTCTCTTGCTGGGTTCAGGATACAGTAGAAACTTGTTGATTGAAACTTGTTGTTGATTCTTGTTGGAAAAGATACTGTTGGACTTATGTGTGACTGTCAGTCTGATTGGACTTCTTTGCAAGTTTGTGGTTGTTATCTTGGTTGAAGGTAAAGAACTAGTAGAGGCTCGCGAGGTAGTAAGTTATTTTGAACGAATAACTTATGTGTTTCAGTATTTTCATTGCGTCCTTTGGAATGGTATATTCCTTGCTTTGGTTATGGGTTTCACCCCGTGATCAGTATGCAATATGTATATGATTCTATTGTAATTGGTTCAGAAAGACTAGCGGAGTAGGATTGAATGATTTTTTACTTATATTTGGACCTCTGTTCAAGTTAAAGATAATTGAATATTGGTAAGTGATGAATGCTGCGACAGTGATTGAGGGAATAACTGTTACTAGACCTCTGTATTTGTAAGAAACCTTATGTTGCCAAGGATTTAGGGTATAGATTCTTTTGCGGTGTAGTTTTTACATGTAATTCTGTTGACAAACTTTGCCGAAGAATTGGCAAAGGGTGGGTCAGTCGGGTTCCTTTTGTGTTGTGAAATCAGTATTTAAAATTTGCTTTTGCTTATTTTTGTTATGTACACCATTGATTGCACCTAGATGGAATCAGTTGCCCACAATGTGTATTTTATTGCCACTGTTGTTGGGTTCAGTTGAATTCGGTTGATGAATTTATCTCCTGTATTTTCTTTTGCCTCAGTTAAACTTGACTTGGTATAATGTTGTTTGACATTGTGTGGGGATTCTGGTAATGATTTTCATCAATGTAATGCGAGCCTTGTATATGAATCGTGAATACTATACGTCTATTCGATTATTGTTTGAGTACCTAGGTTAAAATACAGAATGATAGTTTCCTTTCTATTTGTCCCTATTTGGATGAGGCTGTGATGTACGGAATTTGTAGGAAAATTTCTCATAGTTTTTATGGAAAGCAATTGCCTTATGGTGATGTAAAGTGTTGTTGCCGCGATAAATAAAAGTCTTGATTTTGACCTTGGGTCGAAAAGCCGATGTGTTTAGAAGGGCTAGCTTGGGCAATTAGTTTATGTGTAGGATGGTAGCATGGTTAGTCGTTTGTTGCAAAACATCCGTTT